>LOEQ01000414.1:165158-179739 GCA_001685075.1 Bramus lutescens | reverse complement strand
GGGGGCTGTCGGGTTCATTAGTGAGAAACGAGGCCATTTATTTATTCACTCATTCTGTGCATTTTTTTTTTTACCATCCTTGCTGTGCCTGGCTATTCTGTTGGAGTTACCAGAACAAATGTGGTCCCCACCTGCGCTCCTCACCCCAATTCCCAGCTATGAGATCTAATTTTGAGGGACCACTTGATTTATCCTGTCCTTCATCTTCAAATATCTGTCCAGACAGAGCCTCTTTTCATCCCTAATTTTACAGATAAGCAGACCCTCATCCCTGCAATGTATTAAAGTGTCCTACTCAAGGTCATCCAGAATCCAAGGGGAAGCCAGCCTAGAACCCAGGGAGCTAGATGATTCCCCCAGAGAACCTTCCCCTGTGTAAACCTCCATTGCCTCTCTCTGACTGTTGAGTCTTTGATCCTTCCCTGGCCAGAGAGGTGAAATCCAAAATCAGATCTTAGCTCCTCTGATTAAAATGGGCTGTGAGCAGCAGCTGGGAAGGACCTCCTCTTCCTGCTGTTTGCAGTGAATGCCTCTTCCCAGGCTGGAAGTGGCTGTGGCAAGCTCCGGAGCAGCCTGTCATTCACAGGGTAATCCTGCTTCATCATATCCCATCACGAGGGTGTTGGCCTGCCCTCCCTAGTTCCTCTTATTCTCATTTTCTCATCCCTTCCATGTGAGATCAGCCTCGTATAACTGTTCAGAGAATTCAGAAAACTCTTGTGTATAAACCACTTAATGTGTGTTTCGTAGCTAATATGTGGCAGCCATTGCCACTGCTTGTTGTTGTATCCAGCTGCTACTTATTGTTTTGGGGGCGGGGCTGCAAACAGAAAGCATGTGGCTGGGTCTGAGAGTCTGAGCAAACTGGGCTAGGATACTTTTGTCTCAGCCCCACCTGCCCCTTCCAATTCCGAGCTGGTCTGGAGATAAGGGAATGGTCAGAAAGAGGGTGGAGGACATGGGACTGAGCTAGCTGATGGTGAGTTAAGTTGTGCTTTCATGAAGCTATCGGACTCTAGATTGTTCTGCATGGCTTTTCTTGGGTCCCCACTATGAGAGGACTCTGCATGGGCTCCGACCCTTAGTAGAAACACAGCATATACACATACAAGCTCACACATACATACTCATACATACACTCATAAACACATATACAATGGCAAACCAAGTGGCAGAAACACAGAGAAGATGAAGACCAACCTACAGTTTCAAGTACGCTGGCAGACTCATACAGATGAACAGGGCAACGGACAGAACTACATACAGATCAAGGACAGACCAGCACACACACAATGCAAGATTTGTACCAAGACTGGCAAGGGTAGATGCAAACATGGAGAAACATACATAAGCAGGCTCCTAGACATGAGGACACATGATTCATACTGAAAACACCACGCAGGAGCATCCTTAGGTGACCACTGATTGTAAAGAAGTGAGAACAAAGGAGAAGACAAAAAGAGACAGGAAGGGAAAAAGTGCCAGGCAGCAGGACACCGGCAAGGAGGCTGAGGTGCCACTGTTTTCCCCTCTGACCCCCAAATCTGGTGACTAAGAAATGGGGGGGATTTGTGGCAAGGGAACTAAAGCTGTAGCTGTCCTGTCTGGGGATGGGTACCTTCTCCTAGGGCCACCGTGGGGTCCCTCTGCCTTGGGGGAATCTGGACTTCCTGACAGAGTATAGACAGACGCTCCCAGGACACCTAGGAAGCCAAGGATCCAGGGTTCTGGGGCCCATATAAGGTGTGCCTCCTTTCCTGATGCATGGACACCATGAGTCATTGAAGCTTTTCAGGATCCAGGGAGTTAAATGTCTTCCCAGAAGAGATGGAAGCCACTTTGGGGGAAGAGGTAGGGTTAAAAAGAACTGGGCTTATCTCCCAGAGCAGGCAGTGACATGGGGGAGGGGGGTCTGGAGCCCTTGAATTAATGGCCTGGAAAGCCATCATCATGAGGATCATTTCGGGGCTGAATGATCACAGACAGACCCCTTTTCCCCGCCCCCACTGTGGCTCAGAGCCCTCCTTTGCCTTTTCTCTCTGTGAGCCTTTTCCTGCTGAGGGACCAGGCTCTGATACCCTGCAATTGAAGCATCCTAAGGTGTTTCTCACAGCAGAAAGGAGCCGTGAGGTTTTGCCCAACAGTAGAACGCAGTTTCCCCATGCTATGTCCACAAGCACAAAGGAGGGACTAGACAGCCAGGTAGAAGGCTCCGAGTAGGCAGTATACACAGAGAACAAAGATCCTGCCTTCTGCCTTCTGAGGTACAAACTAGAAGGTGCCTTTGCTGGCTCAGGGTACAACACATTCAAGTACTTTAGTGACTGTAAACTTAGAAGGCTTCTTTGCTGAGGTGGTGACATATCCTCTCCTGGGGACATCCAAGCAAAAGCTGAATGTCCTATCAGGGACCATGCCCACGGGATACTAGATTTCATTGACTGTTGGGCTTCTAGATTCATGCTTTCTGTGCTGAGAGTCTTGAAAACAACCAGGAAGCAAGGGACATGTGGGCACACTCCTTACCCTTGGTAGCCCTGAAAGCTACAGGATGCTGCCCAGAATTGAAGGAAGAGCCCTGAACCTGATTGGTGGATTAGACCAATGATGCTCTCCTTTGTGAAAACACATCCCTTCTGTCAAGTGTGTGGTGTGCTCTCTCTCTCTCTCTCTCTCTCTCTCTCTCTCTCTCTGTGTGTGTGTATGTGTGTGTGTGAACATAAAAACACGTCATCTTTATTTCTCACTGTCTCCCATACACCAATATTCATTTTGGGTTGTTCTAAACCATCAAAGAAGCATATATTTAATGGCCTAAGTCTGGTCCTAAATTCTGATTTCTGTAACTCCTGGAGGTAGATGTGGCTTCTATGCTCACATTCTCTTCTGTGTATCTGAAAGCTGGTCATATACACACATACCAGACATAACTTGTATTGAGACAAGCTTGGAACCATGATCAGATCCAGGGAGTTCCTTTTGGAACCCGGGCTTACCACATACAACAACTGAGAGATGTCATGACAGAGGCTCTGGTCCCAGCAAGCCTATGTGACAAGGACCCTGGACTCGAGGAGCTCAGAAGCACTATGGTCTGGCCTCCTACACCCCTGGTCCTGCTGGGACAGAGTTAGTCTTTATTGGGGGCTGTGGGTGTGCTTGGTACTATTGAAAACTCTCTTTGGGGATTTTCCCTGCTGTTACAAGGTGAGACATTCAAATACATCAGCGACTGTCAATCTCTTCATGTTCTTCTGCTAAGGTTGTCCTCTACCACCACAGTTGGTTTTAAAGCAACACCTGCAGAAATGGACCCAGGGAGATGATGCTGGATCATTAGTGGCACCAACAAGGGCAAAGGGAAGGCAGGGAGAGAAAATGATGGGGGTGAGGAGAGTGTTACTGAGGCTAAGGGAGTGGTTCTTGCTTCATCTAGAGGCTTCTTTGATCAGCCTGTGCTGGACAAAACCTATATTCAAGTTGGGCTTGATGGGCATAGGCAAATGGGAAATGGATTTGGAGGCTAGACTGGGCTACATAGTGAAATTCTATTACAAAAATTAAAAGGGGAAGGCAGTGAGATGGCTCAGCAAGTAAAATCACATAAAAGAATTTTTCTTTATTTTTATGTGCGTTGGTGTTGGGTGCCCTGGAACTGGAATTACAGACAGTTGTGAGCTACCATATGGGTGCTGAGAAATGAACCTGGGTCCTCTGGAAGAGCAGTCAGTGCTCTTAATCTCTGAGCCATCTCTCCAGTCCCCCACATAAAAGAATTTACCTGATGATCTGCATTTTATTTCCAGACCCCAAGTAGGAAAGAACTGTCTCCCTGGGTCATCCTCTGATTTCCATGTGTCTGTGCACACATGCACACACACACACACACACACACTATACAAGCACACACACACCATAAAAACACACATTAAAAGTTATTATGATAAATCCCAAACAAAACAAACAATGATGAGGCTGTAGCTTGCCTAGCATACACAAAGCCTACATGAATGGGGTGTGCTATGACCTTCCTCTGCCAGACCCTGGCTGCTCGGGGACTAAGGCAAGGGTTCTTCTCAATCACAGCCCTGTGGACATCTGATGGGGCCATGATCCCCTATCCAAACCCAACCCTGGCGAGTCAAAGGTCTGAGAATTCAATCTGGAAGCTTCTACAAGAAGCTTCTTCCAGCTCTGTTGAAAGCTAGAGTTAGCTGATATCAAACATAACATTTAGGGCTGATGAGATGGCTTTATGGGTAAAAATGCTTGCTGGGCAAGCCTGGTGATCTGAGTTTAATTCCTGAAATCCACGATGGAAGAAGCAGCTCTGTTCTTGAGCTCTCCTCTGTCCTCCACACGTGCACTGTGGCATGTGTGCCCTCTCTTCGTTTCTCTGACTTTCTCTAACACACACACACACACACACATCCACACACACACACAAATAACTAATAATAATTTTTAGCTAGGCTGGTCTACAGAGTGAGTTTCAGGACAGCCAGGGCTCACAGAGAAACCCTGCCTCAAAAAATAAATTTTTTTAAGATTTACTATTTGATGTGTATTTTGTCTGAATGTATGTCTGTTCACCACACACATGCCTGTGTCCTCAGAGGTCTGAAGAAGCATCATATATACCCTGGAACTGGAGTTACAGTTGGTGAACCACCATATGGCTGCTGGGGACTGAACCCAAATCCCCTGCAAGAGCAGCAAGTACTTTTAACCTCTGAGCCACCTCTCCAGTCCAATAATAACTTTAAGTAATATTTAGTAAATGTTAACTCTCCTCTAGGTCAAGACTAAATGCCAAATCTGAGTTACAACATCATCAAGTCTCATAACATCGCCTTGAGTGTGGCTAAGTTTCCTGTCCATTTTACAGATGAGGACACCGGAATACAAGATTAAGTGACTCTCAGTGCTTCACAGAAAGGTAGTGGTGGATCTAAGACTCAAACCCAATATCGGAACAGCTCTCATAGCCTCAGTGCTTCAGGCGAGTCTGCCAGAAAGAGCTTTGGTTTCAGGGCTCCAAGAGGGGTCTGCAAACCAAGTATGACTCCCTCTGCCCAAACTCATCAGCTCTTGAGCATTCTACCTGCATTGACTCTATGATGCTCAGAGAAGCTTGAAGACATCTGGCCTCAGTGGGTGGGTCTTACGTCCTGGGCTTTCCAACTTCAAGAACACAAGGCTCTTCCCACAGGGTAGCTTAGACTCCTGTGCCTGCTGAAGGGTCCTGAGATCCTTGCTGGTTCCTAAAATGGCATGTGTGAGCTCATCCTGAGAATTGCCCAATTTCCTATTTATATCGAAAACACCTACCAGCAGATTCTAAATCTTTAGGGTGACCCAACCCTGCTTTAACTGTCACAGGTCTTATGACAAAAGAAACAGAAGGAGTCCAAACACAGAAACACAGGGAACTGTAGTCATCGGGTGAGTGGAATTTAATTTCAGCGGCACCCCCATCCATCACATTGCATTAATTGCGTTATTTTGAATTTTCTGATTTCAAAGCTCTGTATTGCAGTATTATGTTATATTTTCATTTCCAATTGTATGTTGCTAAAAGGATAAGATGTCTGTACCCAGCTTTCAGTGTGTGCCTACTCCAGTAACATTATAATAAAGATAATGTGTCAACTGTTGGAAAGCGGCTGTGGATTCTCTCCCCACTTATAACTGGCTTGTGTGTAAGTTGAGCGTGAGAAGCACACATTTAATTCGGTCTGACCAAGTAGAAAATAAGCTGCACACACTGGTGCCCCCCACCGCCCCTGCCACCTGGACGGGTCTCCGTCCTCCATTCATCTCCCCTACTGCTGCCTTCCAGGGGAAGTATGACAGCATAATGAACAGTTGTACGACGTGCTATAAAAAGGCAATTAAGGGAACTATCAGACTGGGACAAGCCAGTGTGACCTGGTTAATAGCTCTGAGCTCTGAGTGGGGCCATGGGGAGGACGGGCTGAAGGAGGGGGAGGGGCTTGCTGTTTACAGCAAGGGGCTGAAGTTGTCCCAGCAACTGTCAGGTAGCAAAGGGCAGCTGGCTGCCCTCATGACCACTGGGTCAAGGGACAGTCCTGGGGTCATGTTGGTTGAGAGCAAAACTCTACAGTCACCCTCGTTGCTGCTGATGTCCTTCTCCTGAGCAAGTGACCCCTAGTCTCTTGGCTTCAGTTTCCTCTTCTGTTAAACGGGGTAATCATCCTGGAACTATGCCCCAGCAATGAGGAAAGGATGCATACACTATCTTTGTTTGCTGTGCATGTATGTGTCTTCACCCATGCGCGTGTGTGGAGGCAAGAGGGTGACATCAGGATATCTTCTTCAGCCATTTCCTAGGATTGCTTTTTGAGACAAGGTCTAGAGTAGCAGAACTTACAGAATGAACATATCTCTCTCTCTCCATATGTATCCATATGGGTATATATGGCTCTGAAGAAGCAGGCTCTAATGCCATAGAAGGAATGGACTTGCAAGGAAAGAGCAAGCAGCAAAGAGCATGAGCTTCCTTCTTCTATGTCCTTATATCGGCTTCCAGCAGAAGCTGTGGCCAAGATTAAAGCTGGGTCTTCCTGCCTCAAGATCAGATCAGAGACGTGTGTCTTCCTACCTCAAAAGTCTGGACTAGAGGTGGATTCGTCCACTTCACACCAGGCATGGTCAAGTTGACAACCAAGAACAGCCATCCCAAGGTCTCTTTCCGAACCTAGAATTCCCTGTTCCAGTTAGATTGTCTGCCCAGCAAGTGCCTGGAATCCACCTGTCTCTGCTCTGCAGCACGGAGTTATAGGTGTGAGATGCCTCTCACAGATTTTTACATGAGTGCTGAGAACTGAATTCAGTTCTCAGGCTTGCATAGCACTCTAGCCAGTGAGCCATCCCTTCAGCCCTGGTGTGTGTGTGTTGGGGGGGGTGTTCATTGTTGAATGGCAGTGCAGGAAGTTGCCCATAGCATTCAAAGGAAGTCGGGTGGAGGCTTTCTGTGGTGTTACAGTGGGGTTCTCCAGTTCAATACAATCTCGGTTTGTGGCGGCTTCAAGAGGCTAATCGGCTCATCTGGGTCCTTCACTGTACCCAGGATGTGAGCTCTCTGAGATTTCCCATAGTCACTCAGGGGTCATTTATTTCCTCTTAGAACCCTTTGTCTCATAGCCTCAACCCCTCAGTCCCTGCTGCCTCCCTGTTCCCTGCTTGTTGCTCACTTTCAGCCTAAATGACCTGCAGGACGGGCTCAGCAAGAAACACCCACACTTGCCCTAGTGCCTGTTTCACTTGACTTACTAGTGCTGGTGGGAAGAGTGATGGCCTTTCTTCCCTGGAGGACAGGGACTCACCACTTGGCCCGTGGTAAGTACTGGTTATCATTTAGATTGCAGGACTTTGGGTTTGTATCTAGTATGCAGCTCATGCTGGCCAGAGAGTAAGTGTTCGGTAACCGTCTTTGACTGAATTGGTGAAGGAAACTTCACCTGGGTCCTGTTTATCTTCTATCAGATCTCCGAACCTGTTATCCATCAGTCCCATAGGGACATGATCCTGCCCCAGCGTTGAGAGATGTGCACTGTATATAGAGTGGCTCCTACCTGTCCCCTGTGCCTTCTGTGTCTGAATCTCTCAGAGCTTGGGGGGAGGGGGGAAGGGCCCTCCGTTCTCCCACCACACGTGTTCATCTTAAAATAGGAAACTGGTGTGCACGGGGGTCCGCACAGTCCCCATCCCCCCACCCTCACCCCTGCTGCTGCAGATGGAAGTGGCTCTGACAGGCAGCCCAGTGACAAAGGAGCAATCAGCAGTTATTAGGGCTCATTTAAGGACAGCTCCAGGATTGCCTGAAAATCCCAGCATGCTTCTCTCTCCAGATGAAGAGGGTCTGAGTCCCTGGGCTTTTTCTCTTCAACACCCACCCCAGAGAAGGGCTGTGCCAGGCAAGTGACCCAGGGCTTTATCACCCTGAGGCTTGTGTGCTAGCATCTTGCACCACTGCAGGCTGCCTCTGTGGACACAATGCCACTCAAACCCAAATTTGGTCTTCATCATGAAGCCAATCAAAGAGGCGGCTCTCCACAGACCTATGGAGAAACCACAGTAATGACAGCCAGGTAAGGATCAGAAGGGGCACCAAGCACTCACTGGAAGCATAGTTCAAATGAGGCTGGACTTGGGGAAGTGGGAATGAGTCCCTAAGTCACCCAGCTCTGTACTTAAGGAAGACTTGCCTTTTATCCTCTCCCCTGCTGGGACATTTTCCTCTTTCTTTGGGCCTCCTATCTTATCCAGGGAGTCTTGCTGAACCATCCAGCTCACGGTGGTCTGTAGAAATGGAGTCTACCTTTCTCCTGCCATAGATTGCCTTTCAGGGCATGCGTATGGGATTAGTCTGTGTTCTCTTCCCAGTATTTGTTATAGACTGTTTTCATGAATCAAGAATTCTTGCCATCTAATATGCTGAGTGTCCCTTGTGCATCACCTCATTGTACCCTCAACTTCAGCCACTAACTCCAGTCCAAAGGAGCATACCTAGAGGGATCCAGAGGTTCCATGGCACTGCAGGAAAGGCAGAGGCAGCATGGCTTCAGGAGAGCCGCGGCCAGGGCCCCTCTCTGCTTCTCTCTGATTACAAGAGACTGGACCAGAACTGGATGCTTGGCTCTAGCTGGCCAGACTCAAGACAAAGAGACAGCTGTGCCCGAGATATGGGGTTTGGGAGCAGTTAGCATTGAGTTTGATGTCTTACTAAGACAAGCAGAAAGAGATCACCCCGAGGTCCCAGAGTCTGGCACATCAGTACTCTCAGTGACACCTGATGTCAGGTCATGATCCCGGCAGGACTACTGGGAGCCTCTTGACAAGATGTCAGATCTTCCATTGTTTCCACAGGTGGGAGTGGGTAGGATGCAAGGAAAGCAGGGATAGGGGGTTTCTGTTTTGCTGCTCAACCTCCATTGTGATCAGGTATTCCCTCTTCTCCTCTTCACCCTCTTTCCTAGGGTGGCCTCTGCCTTCCCCATTAAGGTCTTTCTTGATGTCTTCATCTCTAACAGCCACCACCATCTCTGCCCCTCAGCCACCACGGAAGCACATCCAGGGACCACAGGCAACACACAACAGAGATGTATAGTACAGGAAAATGACTTTGAAAAGCCAGAGGCTCCTGGGAATGCATCTAATGCTTCTGATCCAAGATCAATAGGTGAAGAGACCCCAAGCCCATAATTAGCTTGAGTGCTTGAGGAGAGGGACTGGAAGGAGGTATTCACTCAGTGTCCCCAGTGAGCAAGCAAGGGACAGAGCCTCTTCTTAGCCTTTTCCCAGAGCAGAAAGTTTCTGCATTTGTTCTTTTTCTAAATTCACTTTTATTTCATGTGGCTCAGAAATGCATGCATCTATGTGTGTTCATGGTATGAGATGCACGATGCATCTATGTATGTGCATGGCATGAGATGCACGATGCATCTATGTATGTGCATGGTATGAGATGCACAATGCATCTATGTATGTTCATGGTATGAGATGCCTGCGGTGAAAACTTTCCTCTAACTCCTGTTTCCTGCACATCTGATTCAAACTGCTTGTGGCTTTTCCTGGAGAGGCTCCATTTGCCTGTGACTCTAGTGCAAATGTACCATTTCCCCTCTTGTTTACTTATTTGGTTGGTTGTTTGTATTTGTTTTGCTTTTTTCTTTTCCTAGATTAAAATAATTTTCTAAAATTTTGCTGTATGTGTATATATGCATGTGATGTGTGCACACATGCCATGATGAGAGTGTAGAGGTCAGAGGACAACTCATGGGAGTCACTTCTGTCTGCTAACCACACTGGGCCCCTAAGATCAAACTCAAGTGGCATCAGGTTTGGTGGCAAATGCCTTTATCTGTTGAACTATCTTTTTGGGCTCTTAATGTTTTTATTGGCATATATAATTTTGCATGATAATGTGATTCATATAATATGCTTGACCTCCCTCCCCTTCTCACCCTCTCTTGTCCCCTTCCCAGTGATATTGTCCCCCTTGGGCACATATCTTTTTAAATTTTGTTTTGTTTTTTAACCATAAGAGTTTTATTATGATGGCTTACAGGGGCATAGGTGAGAGCAGCTTACCACTGGTTACCCCACTGAAGAAAATCTTTCTTCACCAGCAGCCATTAACTGCTGTAGATCCTCATGGAGGGGTGGAGCCTTATGCTAAATGACAGGAAGTTGATGAGACCAACATTCTGCTGGTCCTTTCATTTACTTATTTTTTTTGATGCAAAACACAGTGCACTTTACTTTTAAAAAATTATCCTTGGGCCAGGTGGTGCACACCTCTAATCTCAGCACTCAAGAGGCAGAGACAGGCAGATCTCTGTGAGTTCAGGGCCAGCCTGATCTACAGAGCAAGTTCCAGGATAGGCTCCAAAGCTACAGAGAAACCCTGTCTCAGAAAACAACAACAAAAAAATCTTTGAATTTTTTAATTAAAGTGTAGAAATTGGGGTAGGGATGGGGCTAGAGAGATGGCTCAGAGATCAGAACACTTGCTGTTCTTGTAGAGGACCTGGGTGTGGCTCTCCACACTAAGTGTCCACAATTGGAGTCCCAGGGGATCCAGCACTCTCTTCTGGCCTCTATGGGCAGCAGGCATGTATAAGTGCACATATCTACACACAGGCAAAGCAAGCATCCACACAAAATAAAAATAATAAATCTTGGGTGTGTTTTGTTTATTTTTGGATTTTTTTTAAAATCAAGGTTTCTCTGTATTGCCCTGACTGTCCTAGAACTCAGATTAAAGGCATGTGCCAACACCACCCTTGCTAAAACAATACATCTTTCAAAACAAAATTTTCAAAACTGTAGAAATTATTTGAACAGAGAATAAACAGCGTTCTTTACTTTTCCTTTCATTTCCTCTTACAAGCGTTGTGCTCTGTAGCCCCAAAGTAGTTTTTCTTCCTTCTCCCTGTCCTTCCTTCCTTCCTCCCCCTCTTCATCCATCCATCCCTGCCCCTCCCCTTTCCTTCATTCTCTAGTGCTCTGCCCTACACTGGGCCCTGTATTTAATGCTGGGGCTACAGAAATGAACTTGCTCCTCTTCCTTCCTTGGAGAAGATGGAGCAGACACAGCACCCCTAGCGAGCTGTGACTGAGGCAAGGGAAGTCCTGGCCTCCTTTCATGTTTGTGCCTTGTGTCTTGTATGCCACCAATGAGACCAGCATTCTTTTTTTCTTCCCTTTGCTATGCTGTAATCTTTATATGTCAATCTGTCCATCTAAATATCCAGAGGAATCAACTGTCCCCATTCAGGGACGATAATGGCCCAGTGAGACTGAAAGACTTCTAAGGACCTCTAACGGGGGGACGGGCCTAAGACCATCTAAACTTAGTATTTCAGAGTGCCTGAAGCTTAGAGTTTAATGTGGGAAGAATGCAGACAGTGGAATAGGGGTAAAGGCATGCAGGGAATATGGCTTCTGTCCAAGCAGCAAAGCCTTCTTTCCCAACAATCCAAGTCCACTTGTGGGAATCTTGGAGCACTGGTGTAGTATGAGTTCATCTCAACATAATTCATTTTTCCCTCTTGTCCTTTATGTTTTTGACAGTGTCATGGAGCACAGGCTGGATAAGCTGGCCTTGAACTCTTGATACTACCTAAACCTCCCAAGGTTTAAGTTTAATAAAAGCAAATTCATTATCAGTATTTAAGTGGGTCTCTGGGGAATAAACAAAAAAATCCCTTGTATTTCTTTCTTCTAGTGTGGGCACACGTGCATGTGCACAGGCATGTGTGTTCTATGCTATGGGGGGGGGTCAGGGGATAATGTTCAGGGGCCAGTTGGCTCTCTCCTTCTACTCTGTGGATTATAGGAGAAAACTATGTCATCATTTTGTCTAGTAAAGCACTTTTACCTGCTGAGCGGTCTCTCCTGCCTTCTGTTAGGTTCTTAATACCCAGAACAAGCTTGCTGCCCAGGGAGGGGTGCAAAGGACAGGATGAGAGAACCCCAATGGGCTTGGCATTGTGTGAGTGAAATCTCCTAATTACTTATGATTGCCATCTCCTGTGTTGGGAGCACCTGACACATCCAGTCTTCGGTGTTACTTAGAGTAAGGCTACATCGGGGCCTCAAGACCCACACTCGCTATTTATTAATACTTGAGGTCAATCAGTGCCAGCAACTGTGTGATGTGGATATGCTTGTCACCCCCACTTCGTAGATGAGGAAGCCAAGGCACAAAGACTACGAAGAGTTACCCAAGCCAAATGACCAGTGAGTCCCATATGCGGGTCTCTGTGACACAAGAGTCTGTCCGGTCACTACAGTGGCTTACCTTTCCTTCAGACTGGTCTACCTCTCTTGGTTTCAGTATAAACTTATCAGTAAAATAGGTTTCATAGGCCATCAAAGGGCTGATTGAAGGATTTAAAGAGACAGTGCTTATGGAGTAGCATGTCTAATGATGGCTATTAATGGGATCTGAGATTATTGCCAGCTATGCTGCCATTCTCAGGCTGAGCCAAGGGGTCACTTAGGGGCAGAGACCTGAAAAGCCTGTGTTTTGCTGCCAGGAGGTAGGGAAGGTTCAGAACTAGGAAAGCTCAATTTTTTAATAAACTCACTCTCCATCTCAATCCCCCTCCCCTCTTCTCCCTGAAGCTGGTTCTCTGCTGGCATGCTAGGCTCCCTCTGGGCAAGGGAGTCTGTTCTGGTCCCATTTCCATTACACACTCCGCTGAGCATAGGAGAAGAGGAGCCAGCCGCCAGCAGGCAGTAATTAATTGCCTATTTGGACTCCTGCTGCGGCCTAGAAGGGAGGATGCTGGACAGCTCCCTCCTGGCCTGGGCCATTGAATCTGGGAGTTAGGGTCCCTGCTCATCTGGCCACAACCATCCACTCTTGAATACCCAGGCTGGGAGGGACCTGGCAGCACTGAGGCCACATCTGTTCACTTGGGGCAAAGTCAGCAGTGCTCTCCCTAGTATTGTTTCAGTTACCTTTTCAGAGAGCGCCACCCACCATGGGGCTTTCTAGAAGGTGAGGAGGGCCGCTCTCAGTCCAAGGAAAGAGGCATCCTGAAACTAAAGTTTTGAGTTCTTGGGTCTCAGTCCTATTTTTTTTACACATTAACTATGTGACCTTGGGCAAGGCACTAGCCATCTCTGCATGGTCGCTGTCCTCTGTGAAATGGGAACAGCCATG
Source organism: Bramus lutescens (assembly GCA_001685075.1). Classification (NCBI taxonomy): domain Eukaryota; kingdom Metazoa; phylum Chordata; class Mammalia; order Rodentia; family Cricetidae; genus Bramus; species Bramus lutescens. The sequence goes on along the minus strand of LOEQ01000414.1, from coordinate 166,538 downwards.
ACAGCTGCCCTCCTTATCCAAGGTTGTGCTTTTGGGGTTTAGTTGCCTGCAGATGACTGAGCTCTGAAAATGTTCTTTGTTCTGGCTCTATCAAGAGAGGACACCACCTTAATGTTTCTTGTAATGTACATTAGAGCTGGGCAGACTGACAGCGGTTGTAATCAAGCTCTTTGTATTTCATTTGTAAACTAAAGTGTCCTGTATCATGTACACACACGGAAAGACGTTGTGCGTGGGAATATGGCCCCATACTGTCTGGTGTTTTAAGCAGTCACTGCGAGCTTGGGAGTCTCCCTCACCAACAGGGCTGCTGTGTTTCATGTCACTCCAGAGTCTGTTCTCTTGGAGCATCTCCCGTTCCCTATCACACTGATCCTCCTCCAAACATGTGGTCTAGGTGAGGTCTGCTCTTTAGGCTTCAGGGACAGACTTAGACCCCAGTGGGGATTTTTCTACCAAAACTAAGGTGTATGTGTGGTGGTGGTGGAATTACTGTTACTTTCAAGTTACAAAGGCCTCAAAGCCCTGTACAATCTCCCCACCTCCTCTGATGTCTTCTGCCTTCTTCATTTTTCCCAGCCTGCTTATCCTTATTTCTCATGTCCTCTCTTGCTCTAGGAATTGGCACTGGCTGTATCCCACACCTACAGTGTTCTCTTCTAGAACCCACTGGCTTGCCCCCACCTCCTTTAGTCTTTACTCAATTGCCACTTCTTAGCATTTTTAGGTGGTCTTAGGAATGGCCCAGCCCAGCTCTTAGGACAAGTGTAAACTGGGCCCCTGAGATGGCTGTTGGCCAGTGGGCTCTGAAACTGTCCACCAAGGCTTGAGATGAGCTAAGAGGTGGGAATGTGTGTGGAGGGCCTCAACAGCCTGCCTGAGGACGTTACTGAACCAACCACTCAACAGCCTTACCTTCCAGATAGCTTCAGAATCCTGTCACTGTGCTGTTCGAGACAGCCACATGTTCACTGTGGACATTCAAACTTAAGCCTGTTTGAGGCTTTCTGACTCCATCTATGCATGAATGAGCCCCAGGGCAAGGGGGGGCAGGCTAGAATGGTGAGCGACGCTGTGTGTAGTGACACAAACTGGCACTTGTCAGAGGCTGTACAGTGCCCACCCTGAGACAAAGCCTGGACTCAGAGCGCAGGGCTGACCTTCAGGCAGCTGGGTCCCATCAAAGAGGGGTCTTTTTTACGCCATGCATTCCTGCAGAAAACTGCCAAAGCAGATGGCGGGGCTGCCCCAGGGAGGTAGGCGGGCTTATCAGAGAGCAATACAATCTGATGGTGTCCACGCTACTTCCCGCCCAGCCTGAGCAGAGGAATCCTGTCCAGATGGAACCGCCAGGGTTGCAGCTGCTTGAGGTCTGGGCAG
>LOEQ01000414.1:139028-161070 GCA_001685075.1 Bramus lutescens | reverse complement strand
AAAGGAGTGACGCTTCCTGGCTTGCTCCTCGTGGCTTTCTCAGCGTGCTTTCTTATAGTACCCAGGATCAGCCCAGGGCTGCCATCCCTTCCACATCAATCATCAATCATCAATCAAGAAAATGTACCACAGGCTTGCCCATAGGCCAATCCGGTGTGGACATTTTTCCAATTAAGGTTTCCTCTTTTAAAAGTACTCTATCTTGTACCAAACTTACAGAATACTTCCCAGCACAGGGCACTTGCCTAGCATAGGTAGGAACCTGGGTCCAATCCTTAGTATCTGGAAAAACAACAGCAATCTGAAGTACTCAGAGGCTGCTGAGTTAGGAGGGTTGCTGAAAGTTTGAGGTCAGCCTTGGATGTATAGTAAGATCCAGGACATAGGGTATGAGATCATGGAGGGGGGAGAAGGAAGGGGAGGAGAAAAAAGAGATGAAGAAAAGAAGGAATAAAGAAAGATGAGAAGGAAGGAAGGAAAAAGATGAGAAAGAAGGAAGGAAGAAAAATGAAAGAAGAGGAGAAAAAGGAAGGAAGGAAGGCAGGGAGGGAGGGAAGGAAAGGGAGAAAGGAAGGGAGATGCTGGGTGTTGGTTGCAGCCCCTCTCTGGGCACCCCTCTGCATGCTCATGATCCTGGAGAGGCTGCTGAGCCTGAGTCCATCACTTGAATAAATCACTCACTTTATCCTGCTCACCCTACTCTATTCCCTGGGCAGGTTCTGGGGGGGGGGCAAAGATGTGGGAAGAAAACCTCTTGTCTGCTGTCACTCATTAACACCTGTGCTCTAGAGATGACACCGATTAATCCTTAAGAGTAGAGGTCAGAAGATTTGGTTGCATACTTGGTCAAAGGGCCCCAGCGTGGCCGTGGCCGGAGGTAGTTCTGGGGATTGTCAGAGGGGATGGGGTCCTGGCAGCTATATGGGGTCAGAGACCATCTTAACTTTGACTGCTTCTCTTTCCCCAGCTAGAGGGGCTGTTCTTTGTTCTCTTATCTCTGGGAGCCAGTGACAGTCTGTCCTCTAAGGCTGCTGATCACGTGGCAAGTTATCTCTCGTGCCTGTCATCACCAGGGCTGTGGGGCTGTTGACGTCTGATCAACAGCACCTGAGCGCCAAAGGGACTCTGTTCAGGGCCTTATCTCCGGCCCTGGTATCCTGCTTGGGTTCCGTGTTCTGGTCCCTATGGGACGGTCACTGAACCCACAGCATTCCCTGAGGCACCTAGATAAGGCACTGCCTGAACACTGGGGCTCTAAATTCAAAGTCTGGGGGCGGGGCAGTGGCCAGCTGGTATTTCTGATCAAGGTCATTGTCTGCTGGGTACTGCAGCTGCCCTGAATGCATCAAAGGCAGAGAGCTTGATTTTCAGAATGTTTCTGGATTCAACACTCAGCCCCTAATCGTTTTTTTTCCCCCTCCGCTGAAGGAGGGAAACACAGGTCAGGACCAAGGACACGCCTGTGAGGCTTTTTTGAAGAAGGGAATGGAGGGAGAGAAAGAGGGGAAAAGAAAAAGAAAAAGAAAAGCGGGCAGAGGAGGTGAAAAGGGGATGGCATGGTGAGGGAAGGGGAGAAAGAGTCCCCCCCAAAGGTCAAATTGTGAGGAGGCATTTCTGAGTCCCCACTTTCAGATTGCCATGTGGTTGAAGAAAAGACAGCTCAGCTAAGACAAGGGGAGACTAAAGGAGTTGGAGATATTTAGACACATTAATGAAGACCAACGAGGGCATAACTGAATCCAACAGATTGACATCTTGAATGAAAAGCCAAAAATAGCTCTCCAAGAAACAAAAGAGTGTCAGAGAAAAGTTACAAGGAGTAGAGAAAGGCTTGTTAGCCGCAGTGGTGGGCAAGATCAAAGTTATTCCCCAAACAACCATGAACAAAAAAGTGTGACTGCTAAGATCATAACTGAAGGACACAGTGTGTGGAGCAGGCTCAGCTCAAGGTCAAGTAGTTCATGTTCACAAGGTTAAAATGGCAGGTGGAACACGTTTGGGCATGCTTGTAGTTATGAAGGTGGAGGGCAGGAACACCTCTGGGCATTCTCGATTTCATTACAAGAAGAAAGGACACCCTAACAGAGTACTAACATAGGAGTTTTCCCCTAAAGACTTACATAGCTTCTTGGAAAAGGACCAGAGGAAGCAAAAATAAAGCAGCTATTTACTCTGCCTTGCTCCAGGATAAAGTTTCTATTGTTGGTTGTTTTCTTCGATCATTTAACCCACTGCTAACTTTGTGAAGTAAATACTATCAAAGCTCTCATTTTGTAAACAGAGAATCAAGTATGGGAACATTTAATATATTATATTTGATGTCCTGGGCAGGACATCAAATGATAACAGTGGCTGGGAACTTTGGAGGAAGCAGATTCTGCTTAGCCTGCCCTTCACCCCACTGTCTGCCTGTTGTCTCTTCAACTGTGTGATATCTTCAATGTGTGTGTGTGTGTGTGTGTGTGTGTTTGTGTGTGTGTGTGTTGAATGCCTATAAGTGTGTGCACTCAGAGGCCAGAAGAAGGTATAGGGTGTCTTTCTCAATCACTCTCCACTTTATTCCTTTTGAGACAGGGTCTCTCACTGAACCTGAAGCTCACCTTTTTCAATGAGGTTAGCAGTCAGCTGGCAACAGTAATCTATCTCTGTCTCCCTCAAGGCAGGAGCGCCAGGCATACACAGACCAAACCTAGCTTGTCAAGTGGCTGCTGGGATCCAGAGTCAGATCCTCATGCTTGCCCAGCAAGCACTTCTACCCACTGAGCATCTCTCCATCCCTCTTCCCTAACTCTAACACAGAGTTGTTCTCTCCTTAAGTTCACCAACCCAACCCTATTTGTTAAAACAGAACAGTGATTTTCACTTCTCAGCTTACAGAAAGCTGTGGGCTTTCTCTGAGCTGGAGCCATGCAGTACATGGTGTGACTCCATTAGGCAAAGGAGTTGCTGTTCCGGGACTGACCCAAAGTCCACTGTCACACTGCGGCTGATTTCCAATGAGCAGGGAAGACTTAAATCCACAAGAATGGACCTATCTGGGTTATCTTAGGAATGCTCCATATACATTTGACTCTTCCAAAGTAAAGAGACTAAGTCAGAAAGTGATGGGATCGAGCCCTGGTGGTCATCAACCTGCCACAGTCCTAGGGAAATCTCCCTTCTCTCTGGTCAGCAGAGCCCCAGCCACAGACTGAAAATCAGTACCGGTTACTGAATAAGTGTTTCTTTTCTCCATCTTCTTTTCTTTGGAAAGTGGAAAAGGCACCATCAGTTTGTAGCCTTGATCCATCTGATCACCTGAGCCTGTGTTCCCCACAACACTGGGCCAGAGGAGGGTGGTGGCGGCAGCTTTGAAAAGTCAGAGTTGCTACATCCTCACTCCTGGAGGATAATCGAAGATCACCGCTGGTAATCCACATACGCAGAATTGTATATATGTCCTCAGGGACCTTCATTCCTAAGCCACAGGAACTAAGAAGGAGGTGTAACTTTGGTAGGGAGAGGTGATATTCCCGCAGTGCTCTCTAATGAGCTCCCTTTGCTCCCACCCTGCCCTGCTAATAACCAGGCTCTCTTCAGTAGGAGAGGGAACAGTTTGAATGGCTCCATAGGTGTCACAGTGGTCCAGGGGTGAGAGGGGAGGACCTGGTAGAATTGATTTAGGGTGTGAGCAGAGACTGCATATGGGATTTTTAAAAATTATTTTAGTTGTGCGTGTTCACTTAAGTGTCTGATATATATGCACACAGGGAGGGTGCAAGTGCTTACACTTGGCACAGAAGCCAGAGGAGGACATTGAGTGCCCCACTCGACATTATTCCTTGAGGTAGAGGCTTTCCTGACCCAGGAGACCAGCAAATCTCAGCAATTATCCTGTCTATAGACAATACTGTAAATAAACCATAACAGCATATGGCTTTCCTCAGTGACAGCAGGTCAGCTGGGGAAAAGACATACGTCACTTTGAACAAGTCAATTAATGTGTGCCTCAGTTTCCTCACCCACAAAATAGGGATGCCAATAACATCTACCCTGCAATTCTGAGGCTAGGATTGATATTTCTGGGTTCTACCTGTGCAGACTCTGGAAAACATCCCACAAATGAGAGTCCCATTAATCCCCAGCAAGACGTCAAGCCATTCCCTCATTTAAAATACCACATGCATTGGCTGGAGAGATTAAGTGGTTAAGAGCATTGGCTGCTTTTCCAGAGGACCAGGGTTCAATTCTCAGTACCCACATGGCCGTGCAAAGCTGTCTGTAACTTCAGTTTCAAGGGATCTGACACCTTCTTCTGACCTCCTTGGGCACTATATGCACATGGTACACAGACACACATACATACACAAAAAATAAAAATAAATAAAAAAATCACACACTGTGTTATTTCACTAACTTTCCCCCTCAATGCTAGGATCGAACCCAGAGCTTGAGGCATGCCAAGCAAATGCTCTACTGCTGAACACAACCATTCCCAGCTCAGACATGGCGAGCTTGAGGCTGGAGTCTAAAATTTCTCACAGCTAAGCAGTTCATCACTGTCCAAGCAAAATTCAAGCCACATCCCCTGGCCCTATGGAGCAGTAAATGTTTTTATGGGTTTTTTTTATTTTTTATTTTGAGACAGGGTTTCTTTGTGTAACAGCCCTGGTTGTCCTAGAACTCACTCTGTATACCAGGCTGGCCTCAAACTCATAGAGATCCACCTGCCTCTGCCTCCCTCAAGTTCTGGGATTAAAGGTGTGTGCCACTACCACCTGGCATGGAGCAGTACTGAGTCGACACTTTACTAGAAAGAAAAGAAACTCAGAGAGTGAACACATGAGTGTGGCCAGAGAAGACAAAGCTGATCCTCAAAAAGACACTATTAGTAGGTTCTGGGTTCAGAAGTCATGAATGGTTGAAAACTCATCCCCAGAACCACGCTTGGCTAAGGATACACCAGCTCCCCATCTCATGTGTCTGGAAACCTCCTAGACAGGCAATGGCGTCAGTTATCCTGGCTCCTTCCAAGTTCCTGAAGCCAATAAGGCCAACTCTATGCCAGACATGACTGAAAGCCATTTGCTTCCTCAGATGAACCAGTGAGGCAGAAAATGCAGATAATAAAGAGAGTTAATGACGGGCTTCTCCAGCTGCTGGAGTTGGCCCCCAGGGAGGAAGGAGTCAATGAGATCTTGAGCTGGGAGTCTCAATTTCTTCATCTTTACAATCGTGCACAGACCCCTTCCTGGGCTGGCTTTCTTCCCAGGACCATGAATGTGGAAGCTCATGTAGTGAAACAGAACCCAACAGGATCTGGGAATATTTGTAGGCCTATGGTGGGAGGTGGGGGTGGGGCAGGGTAACTTGGTTCTCTTGAGAATGATAGCATGGCATCACCAGCTGCTTCCCAAAAGCAAACATCCTCAGACATCCCACCCTGGAGGTGGTAAACATGCAGGAGGGTCCTTCTCTGGCACTCTTGGTAATAACAACAATAAGAATTCACACAAAGGAGGGGATTGTGTCAAGTACTAGGCCAAGTGCATTACATATGATACCCCAGTTAGCCCCAGTAGCAATCTCTTTTAAAAGAGTTCTTTTAAACTTAATTGTTTTATTTTATTTTGATGAGTGTTTTACCTGGATGTACTTGTATGCCCTGTGTCATGCCTGGTGTCCAGGGAGGTCAGAAGAAGGCACTGGTTCCCCTGGAGCTGGAGTTATATATAGACAGTTGTGAGTTACCACATGGGTGCTGAAAGTCAAATTTAGGTCCTCTAGAAAAGCAGCCAGTGCTCTTAACTGATGAGCCATCTCTCCAGCCCCCACAACAGCCTTTTAGCCATGGTCCTTTATTAGTCTCATTTTGTGGTTGAGGAGACTAGGCTCAGGAGTAATATTATTCCCCAGGCTGGGGGATATGGCTTATAGGTAGAATGTTTGACTAGCGTACACAAAGTGTGGGTTCAAACCCATCACTGTATGAACTAGGCATGGTTGTGCACATAGAATTAGGAGTGGAGGCCGGAGTTCAAGATCTTTATCAGTTACATAGTGAATTAATGGACAGCCTGGAATACATAAAATCCATGCATTATTTTGAGAGCTATATTATTTCTATGGGCCAAAAAAAAAAGAATACTTGGTGGGTTTGGGAACCAAACATAATTCAGTGTAACTAGACTACTGTAAATAAAAGTTTTGTCCTGCCTGGTCCCAAAGCTCTTCAGTCCCAAAGAAACACACAGAGGCTTATATTGATTATAAACTGCTTGGCCTATTGGCTCAGGCTTTTTATTAACTAGCTCTTACAACTTAGATTAACCCAGAATTCTTATCTATGTTTAGCCACGTGGCTGGGTACCTTTTCTCAGTACATTTTCATCTTGCTTCCTTTACGCCTGAGTGATGGCTCCAGACTGAGTCTTTCCTCTTCTCAGAATTCTCCTAGTCTGGTCACCCCACCTATACTTCCTGCCTGGCTACTGGCCAATCATCATTTTATTAAACCAATATGAGTGACAAATCTTACAGGGTATAAGAACTTTATCCCACAGCAGACTGCCTCTTCCATCACACTTTGCCATGTAAACCATCAGTCCATTTCATTCATATTCTTCAATATTTGGCCATCCTTGTACTGAGCCTGAGGATGTGGCTCAGTGATATATCATTTGCCTAGAATGCATCATATCCTGGGCCCCACCCCCAGAACAGCAAAAAAGAAAAATATAGTTGTCAGGGAGGGAGGAAAGTGGTCATTAATCCAAGTCTCTGCTACTGCCTTCTGACCAGGGGCACCTTGCTTTTCCTGATGAAACCTTGGGCTGTGCCTTCTTCTAAAAGTGATTGTGTGAGTGACACTTCTGAGTTTGTAGTCAACTGGACGTCTTTTGTGTGAGGCAGAGTCAAGTCAGTGTTGACTGATCTAATTCACACAATGTACAATGGTGTCAATAGGTTTTAATGGGTCTGCAATGTGACTCAGTGGTGGCATGTCTGCCCAGCACAAGGCCTCAAGTTCAACCCCTATTATTTTAAAGGAGAGAAAGAAGTTATTTTAAATGTTCCTTCTTCACACTGTCTTCCATTAATTAATAGTTTATGGAATGGTGTTAATGATAATTTATGTCATCCACAATTCAAGTTTACAAAAACCTGCCACCTCACAAGATCAACTCTGAAGTTCACAAAAAGATCAATGATTTGGGGTTCACAAAAATATCAATGATTTGAAAATGACATCTTTTAGGTTTTCAGAGCAACCTCCATGTGTGGTGGTAAAATTGCCAGCTCAAAGTTAGCCTGAGCTAGAATGAGACTGTCTCGAAAAGCTGAGAGTAAACAAACCATGTCAGAGGAACACGCATTGTTGGTCATGGAGAGGACCCTTAGCTTTAATGACATGGGATAGCACCTGCTGGTGTGTTTCTCCTTGGACAGAAATGAACTTATGAAAGATGCCAAACCACTGGAGACCACAGGCCAGGCATTTGTCTCTGGGCAGGGTGGATGTGATCAAGAGAGCCTCTCACTCTGCCGTCAGCACTTCGGACAGCTCAACCGCGATTACTGGCATCTCCAAGGAAGCTAACCAAACAGAAACGCATTTTTACATTATCTTTTCTCCGCTTCATTATTTAAACAAGCGCCTCTGTTCACACACACGCTTCTCTTTACACTCTTAAGCCTCCCTCTCAGACTGCTGGCCTCACAGTCTGCAATTCCCCAGCAAAACGGCTAGCTACAATCCAAGCTTCAGAAATGCCAATTTTAATTAAAAGTGCAATTTTCAGATCTACCCAAAGCTCAAATAAGATATGGCACGCTTGCCACCCTGTGATCTTTCTGGCTTCTTTGTTGATTAAAATGGGTGCTGTGCTAAGTGCCTTGTCAAATCTTCACCCAAAAGAGGACAGGAAGTTGACATTTACACCTTTATACTGGCAAGAAAAGTGATATATTAGATTCTCTCTTATTGCTACAAAAACTTGATATGGCTTAAAGAAGGTATTAGACAAAAAGGTCCCCAGTGATGGCTCTGTTTTGATGCCTCAGCCTTTAGGGCTCTTCCTGGCTGCAGGCTCTGCTGGGAGCACTAGAGGTAAAGGTGGTGGTAGGGATGGGGTTGATAGAGGTGGGGTGGGGTATGGGGTAATAGAGGTGGTGGAGGAGATGGGATGGTTGTGGGGGTGAGGGTCACCATGTCCTTTTCGAATCTTTCTCCCTAGTCAGTGTGCCCCTTGTTCCTATTCGAGGGTCTTGAGTAGGATCCTAATTCTCTAGTACTAGTGACTACAAGAAAAACCTTCAAAAGCCTCTCCAAGTGTAGATTCTTTGAGTACTCTTCTGGAGATTCAGACTCAGTAGTTTGGTATGTGACCACAGAACATGGGTGTGTGTTTTGTATGTGTGTGTGTGTGTGTGTAGACCAGAGGTGAACAATGGGTAGTGTGATGGCTAATCTTGGTTAACAACCTGACTGCACCTGAAACCAACTAAAACCCAAGATGCTGGGCACTCTTGTGAGGGATTTTCTTAATCAGATTATTTGAAACTGGAAGCCCCACCCTAAATCTGGGCCACGCCTCTGGTGGCACACTATATAAAAGGACACAGAAGAAGGAAACTTTGATTTTGCCTGTTTGCCCTCCCTCTCACTGGCAAGTTATTCTATCATGTTTCTGTGGCATTCCTTCAACAACATTAGAAACTATTTCTTTGGGATTTCCGCAGTCTAAAGACCAGCAGGTCTCCAGGAATCCCCCTGTCCTTCAGTGCCAGTTTGGAGCTGTGGGACATCCAGGCTCATGGACTGAACAACTACTAGATTCTCAGCCTCCTCAGAGTGAGACAGCCATTGTTGAAATACCAGGACTGTATTATATAAGCCAATCTGATAAATGCCCTTTATATATATTGGATCTCAACAATTAAACTAGATGGGTTGACCAGCAAGCTCTGCTCACTTCTTCTCTCCTCCCCCTCCCCCAGCACTGGGGTTACAGGGACGCACTGCTATCCACAACATGGCATTGTCCTAGGGATCCAAACTCAGACCCTTGAGTTGTTTATCAAGCACCTTACTGATTAAACCACCTTCCCAGCCCTGGAACCTGAATTTCAGTGAAGCACCTAGTGATTCTGAAAAAAGCCTTTAGACGATGTCCTGAGAAAATCCACTTTAATAACACCCAGAAAATAGACTTTAAGGGTCTGAGCTAAGGCATGGGTCTAGAGATAACCCTATGAAGGGGACCTAGAATCATGGCCCTCTCTAGCATTTGATTCTTGCATTCTGACATCTATGGGAAACTCACTTCCCACTTCCCTGTCACTATAAATGAAAGATAGTTCACTGGACAACAGATTAACAATCATGGTTGCTTGTTTTAAGACAGAATCTCATGCAGCTCAGGCTAGCCTGAAACTCACTATGCACCTGAAGATGATTACACACTTCTAATGCCCCTGCCTTTACCTCCCAAGTGCTGGGACTACAGGTGTTCATAGTCTGCATTTTGCGGTGCTGGGCACTGAACCCAGGGCCTCATGCCCTCCAGAGCTTCATGCCCACTAGGCAAGCACTCTGCCAACTGAGCTACGTCACCAACCTTGGCTTCATGCTCTAAACATGCAAAAATCTCCTGCAAACCAAAAACCATTTGACAGAAAGACAAAAAAATGAGCTAGCATCCCTGAAGAAGAAAACATAGCAATAAATGGATACACAGGAAGATAATCAGACTGCATAGTGGTCAAGGAAGGGAATTTAAAAAATAACAATAGTCTTGGTTTTCTGTGGGGTTTTTGCTTCTGCATTTTTTTTCTTCTTTGCTCACTTGTTGATGATATCACATCAGGTGGGTGGGTGGGAGGGCGGGTGTGGAGGAACACCCTGAGGAACTGATAACACCCAGTGTTGCAAAGGTGTTGATAAATAAGGATCTCCTATGTCTGTGGTGAACGTGTGAATGACCGCAATCTTTGAGAGAGTGATCTGTCAGGGTTCGTCAAAATCAAAGTGTGGATTCTTTCACTTAGCAATTCAGCTTTGGGTATCTATTCTACAGAAAGAAAGGCCTCAGGATGTGTGGTTATAAACATCTATTGAACATTGTGTGGGTGGAAACTGGAAATGACCTAAAAGTCAATAAACAGAAACTGGTTGAGTAGATTCTTCTACATCCAAACTGAGGAATATTCCATAGCAATTGTGTTAAAAAAATCAATTGGTGCAGAAAAGACGATCGTAAATGATGTCCATGGTAGGTGAGAACATGAAAATATCAAATCGCAGAGAAATTAGTATAATGTGTGTACTGGCTAGTTTTATGTCCACTTGACACAAGCTAAAGTGATCTGAGAGGAGGGAATCTCAACTAGAAAAATGTCTCTTTAAGATCAGGCTGTAGGCAATCCCGTAAGGCATTTTCTTAATTAGTTATTGATGTGGGAGGGTACGGGCCATTGTGAGTGGTGTTATCCCTGGCCTGATGATTCTGGTTCTATAAGAAAGCAGTCTGGGCAAGCCATAACGAGCAAGCTAGTAAAACTCCTCCATGGCCTCTGCATCAGCTTCTGCTTCCAGGCTCCTGCCCTGCATGAGTTCCTGCTCTTACCATTTTTGATGATGAACTAACTGTTCTATGGAACTGTGAGTGAAATAGACTCTTTCCTCCCCAAGTTGCTTTTGGTCATGGTGTTTCATCACAACAATGGTAACCCCAATTAAGACAATGTATACCACTTTTTAAAATAAAGCCCTGGGGTTTGTTCATGTGTGTGAGAGAGAGTTTGGCATGAAAAATACATACTAATATATTTTGTGGAACATCCAGCTCATTGTGTGGGTTCTGGGATCTGAACTTTGGCCCTCATGACTGTGCAGGAAGCTCTATTAACCTCTGAGCCAGGCCTCTAGTTCTAATCTTGGTTCCTTTGTAAGACAAGACCATGAAGGGGATGGGACATGACCCTGCCTTCTGTATTTACGCCCACAGTGCAGTGCTTGTTCCAGAAGAACAGATAACTCTTATAAGTAAACTACAGCTTCAAAGATCATCAGGCCCGCATTCAAGTGACCACTTAGCTCCCCTGAGCTCCATTTACCTTTGGACATTCATGACTCAAGCTCATTTGTGTCAAAGATCCCAACTCACCAAGAAACAGCTTCATGGCATTCCCATCCTGGTTGTGGTAGTTAATTGTGGCTGTTAGCATGATCAGGGTTAGAATTGCCTAGGAGATTGGTAAGGCACACCTATGGATATGTCATGAGAGTGTGTCTAGATTACCCAAGGAGGAAAATCTATGCTGAATGTGAGTGGCACCATCGCATAGACTAATGGCCTAGACAGAACAAAAAAGAGGAAAGAAGAAGCAAGAGGCTACCTTTGTTCCCTTTCTCCTCCTGGCCAGCCATGACATGAACTGAGATGTTCCACTATGCTCTCCCTCCATTATGAGCTGAACCCTCTGAAATGATAAGCAACAATAAACCCTTCCTCTCTTCGTTTGTTCCTGTCAGGCACTGGGTGCCTATGTTTCTCTTTCCCCTTGCTCCCTTTCGCCGATTGCTTGTTCAGATTGTTTGGATTCCATCTCCATCCATTGTTCAAGCAAAGAATCCTGATTTGTAAGTTTACCCCTAAATAAATAACTATCTATCTTTCAGTTCTGAGCTAGTGTGGGACACCTATTCCTTACTTAAGAAATATTTTACAGGTGTAGATAAGTTCAAGAATTTAATTGTGCATAGTTCATCAAATAATGATAAACACCATCATAACTGTAACTCAGATCAATAATTAGCACCTTCCCTGGACCTCCCCATGTGATCTTCCTGTCCCATGTTCTCTTTCTCTTTCCAGAAAAAGTCACATTCTGGCTTCTGGGGTCAAGAATTCTCTCACTTCCTTTTATAGTCTGTTGCCATTGTGCGCATTCCCAAACAATTTTCATTATTATTTAATTAGTTATTTGTCTGTTTTGCAGGTAGCACTGAAGTTTGGATGTGGGGTCTTTCTAGGCAAATGCTCTATCACTGAACTACATCCTTTGCCCTCCAAATAACTCGTCTTGTACTGAATATAGTTGAACCTGTGTTTGTTGGCGCAGCTGTAAGAAGACTTGTCATGCTGGTGTGTCATCTGTCCACTCATTTCTACTGTTCCTGCTGTGCTCTGTGTGTGATGACCCCACAGTGTGTCATTTTACCTGTGTCAGGGATGTGGGTCATTGCACACATGTCATCTCCTGCTGTGCACATGACTGTCCTTAGAAAGAAGTGCAAAGCTGGTCCCAGGGCTTGCACACTTCCAACTCTGCTAGACAATCTCCAGCTGGTTTTCCAAAATGGCTACATAGCCTTTTGTGGACACATTAGCAGTAAATGAGAATTCTCAACAATGCAACATCTCACCAGAGTTATTTCTGGAAGATCTTTACCTTGAAGTCTTTGAAAATGTCAGCCCTTTTTCCCAGACCATTCCTTTTTTGCCTAGGTTACCACCAAGGACTCTTCTTCCCAGAAGCCATCTGTGACCCCTTTAGTCTGTATCCTTTGCCACCCTCGGCTCCCAAAGCTCCCCACACTATCCACTCCACAATAGACATCACAGTGACAGCCTGTTTCCTTCACCCCCTGCCTCCCACTAGACTGGGAGCTCCCTGAAGGCAGGGTGTACATGGAGGACAGTGTTGGTGCACAGTTGGTATTTGGTCCATAACGGGTGAACAAACCGGTTACAATCCCTTCCTTCCCCAACCCATGACTCTGCTCAACCACTGGGAGGCCAGGTGACTATTAAGGTCTTTCATAGAATTGTTGCCAAAACAACAAATAATAACTCCAGGGAAATTAATTGTCAGATGTGCTCTTTCATTAGTGGCTCATCAAAGGACTGTGAGCCCCCAGGGAAACTCTTAAAAACAAGTAACCGATGAGCATGGGAGGAAAGACATCTTCTCCCCGGAAGCCCCTCCACCAACACAACATGCAAACAGACACACCTCCTGTGAATCACAGGGCCTGGCCATTTAACACAGTTATTACCAACTCCCCCTTAGTGAATTACAGGCAAGAGCCTCAAGAGAGCTTTCAGAGATCTTCAAATGGATGTTTAAAAGCCTGCGGTTGCTCAGTCTGGCTCAGCTAATGGCATTTATTACTTGGAGAATAGGGTATTTACATAAAGCTGGATTTTTTATTAGAGCAGTCAGGTGGTTCCTGAGAGGGAGGGGGAGGAGAAAGAAAGCTGGAGGTGCAAGCGTCTGACTTCAGCTTCAGCAGATGCTGTCAAGCTCTTGATCCCCACAGGAAAGCTGGTCCTCTCACGTGCCAGCATAGGAACAAAGCCTAGGGGTTGAACAGGATGGCCCTAGGGCAGGAGGGTGCCCCACCCCCACATAATGCTTCTGAGTCTCTCCTGGAGTAAAGACTCAGTACCACGGACAGCTCACGATGCAGGCCATTGATTCCCTTGATGGGCTTTGTGTTGAAAAAAATTATTATTAAAGCTAGTTCTTTGACAATTTCATACATTTATACAATACATTCTTATTCTCTGCCCATACTTTCTCTTATCTCCCTCCTACCCTATCAATTCTTACTGCTCCCTACTCGTCCCAGATCCATGACTTTGTTTTGTTTGGTGACCCATTTAGTACAACCATGGCCATCTTCGTGGTCATTGAATTGTTATTCTTCACCGCACCCTCATGGGGTCACACAATGCAGGTGATGACTGTCCCTCTTTCTGCTTGTATCAATAGGCAACAGTCCAGCAGTGTGGGCAAGGGACTCCTAAACTCTCCTCCCACCCATGTGCTGCTGCTGAAGGACTCATCCTTGGGCAGGCCTGTTGCACTCACCCACAGTTGCTGGTAGTTCATGACTGCGGTGGCTGTGTGGTTCCCAGAAGATGGCATTTCATGGCCCTGTAAGGTCTTTCATTGAAGATTTGGGGGGAGGTCCCCCACTCTTTCAGCCATAGCAATGAGTGACAAGAACATCAATGTTCGTTTCAAAGAGGTTTGTGTAAGCAGATGCTACACCATGGACTGCTGTGGAATAATGCTGGCAGTCGAGGGAGGAGCGTTCTGTGTATTCCCCAGAATAACAATGTAAGGTAAAGGTAAACTGAGGCCACCTGATAATGGTTCAAGGAGCTTCTGTTAATTGTCCATTGCTATGTGGGGCTTGAGAGATTGGCTTAGAGATTAAGAGCATTTGATGCTCTTGCCAAAGAGTTCGATCCCAGCATCTACATCGTGTGAGTCACAGCTAGCTGTAACTTCAGTTCCAAGAGGTCTGACACCCTATTTTGGTCTCTGTGGGCACCTGCATTCACACACAGATACTCAAACACACACACACGCACACACTTTAAAAAAATTATTACTCGTATGGGCTTAGAACAAAGCATCTTGAGTCTGCGGCTGATCGGGATATTCCTTTTCTGCATGTAGTTGGC
The DNA here is from genome assembly GCA_001685075.1 of Bramus lutescens. Lineage (NCBI taxonomy): Eukaryota > Metazoa > Chordata > Mammalia > Rodentia > Cricetidae > Bramus > Bramus lutescens. Next base: position 146,608 of record LOEQ01000414.1, on the reverse strand, counting down.
TAACCCTCGCAATTGCAATCAGCTGCCAGACCACTTGGCTGGAGGGTCAGATTAGGAGTACGGATTTAGTAGAGGGGGCGATAAAAGGGATGAGGCTGGGAGAGGGGCGGGTGCTTGGTAGGTGGGCAGCACTGAGAAGGGGGCATTCTAGGAAGAATGAAAACACAACAAAAGGGTTGCCAGGGAGCCCTGGGGATTGGCCAGTGGTTCTGATGGGGCTGTATAAGAAAGGATCGAGAGAGAATGACTTCAGGTGACTTTGGCAGAAGAAAGCAAGACCCTGGAAACCTGAGACTGTCCCATAGATCGAAGAGACTGGAATGATAATGAGATGCTGTGCTGAGCTCTGCAGGAGCACTGGTGCGCTTTCTTCTTTCAGCACCCACAATCCACACATGGAAACACCAAGCTTCCTCAGCAATGGGGATGTGATTTGGAGCACAGATGTTCTGGCTTTGGAACTTACGGCTCTGATTACAATACCCCGTATGGGTAGAATGCACAAACCTGACAGCACACACATGTGCAGACACCACAAATATACACCCAGAGCCGGAAGAGACAGCACACACCTGTAATCCCAACAACCTGGGGATAGAGTGTTGTGTGAGTTTTCTTGGGGAGAGGGTACCATGACAGTACAAATAAATTCTCAAATTAAGCCTTTTTTGTTTTGGTTTGTTTTTTCGAGACAGGGTTTTCCTGTGTAACAGTCCTAGCTGTCCTGGAACTAGCTCTTGTAGACCAGGCTGCCCTCCAACTCATAGGGATTCACCTGTCTCTGCCTCCCCAGTGCTGGGATTAAAGGCGTGCACCACCATGGCCCGGCCAGCCTATCTTAATGAACCTGTGAGTTTATTGGGGTTGCTTACGGGAGTATGGGGTGGGTGAGGGGTTGTCTTACAAAAGCAAGGATATCTCAAAGGCAGCTGCTTCACAGATAAGCCCATTCCAACATGGGTAATAAACCAAAAGTCGCACTAGCCCACGGGATGACACAGGAAACCTGCATCCCTGGAGCTCCCTGTTCAATCAACAGGCAGCTAGACTGGCCAGGGATGTCACAAGCTGGTGTTGGTTCCTAGCCTTGCTCACTCAGCTCATCCTTGCATACACCAAACATGCCTTGTGCTTCTCTGATAGGCCTGGCACCGGCCCTTAGGATAAAGGAGCCAATGATGAACGAGGTTCCAGAAAAGACTCCCTCAGTCTCCCTCGATCTTCCCTCAGAGGGAGGGCTGAAGGCATTAAAACCAGCCAGTTTTTCTCTGCTCTTGCTCTCGGTGGGGCATGAACTGACATCCTTGGGCTGGACCCAAGTCTCTCAGAGCTCTTCTGCATGAAAGTGCATCCTCTGCCTTCCCAGGGAACCACTCCCCAGAGGTTGGGTGATGGTCACGTGATAGGGAGAATGTCAGTGTGCCATCATGTGTCAAAGGGAGACCCAGACCCTTCCTACAGGCACTAAGTGGCCTTCCCGGCATCCCAGAGTTCTAGAAGTAGGTATGCAGACTGCACACACTCAAATGAGACTCCTACAAAAGCATCCTGGAGAACAAGCAGTTAAAAGGGAGGGCCCATTGAAATGTGTCTTCTTTTATTAGTCTGATTCTCCAAAACAAACTGACGGACACCAGCAGGCTTAATTCAGATGAAATGCACGTCGTCGGCGCTATAGAAATGACTTTATCGCAGCATGGAAGAGCGATTAGGAGAAATAAATATGTGTGTGATTGAGGGCAGGATGCCCTGTGACGGGAGATAGAGGATGCAGATTGCTATCTTGCTTCAGCCTAAGCTGGACCGCGGGTGCTCTGGAGGCTGTCCCTCTCATCCTGCAGAGGTAAATAGCCATGGAGTCAACACTGTTCCAGCCATACTGGGCAACTGCCACTTGACACAGGGAACAGCCAGCCTGGGCTTACCCTGGCCAGCCTGGCCTCCTGGTGTAGTCAGTGAAGAGAAAACTGAAGCAGAAGATGGTACACGAACCCAGACTCCTTGGATTTGGATGCCAGCTGTCCCAGTAACAGCTGTGTGACCTAGGAAAGTCGCTTAACCTAACCTCACTGTCTCCACTGAGAAACAGCCAATGTTAACAGTGTGGACCTCATTGCTTTACTTTGCTGCCAAGGTTAAATGCTTAACACACATGAAGTAGTGATGGTTAACCAGGGATGTAACTCAGTTGGCAGAGCACTTGCCTAGCATGCTTGAAGCACTCCGAGTTCGGTTCCCAGGACTATACAAACCCACTGTGGTGGCAGATGCCTATAATTGCAGCAGTGGAGAGATGGATGCAGGAGGAGCAGAATTACAAGGACATCCTCAGCTACATAGCTGGTTCAAGGCCATCCTGGGCCACATGAGACCCTGTCTCAGAAAAAGAAAAATGATGTTCCTACTACGGAAGGCAGGGTGGTTTAACAGTACTAGCCCTCTATGATTCTCCCGCTGCCTTTCTGAGCCTGGACAGGGCCACTCAGGACCTCTGCCTCCTTGGAAAGGAGTCAGCTAGGGTAATATTTACACTGGGGCCAGCATGTCTGTGACCTGCTCCACCAAGCAATAGCTTGTGTGCATGGAGCTACCTGTTAGCAGGACAGCTGTGGGGCTTACCTCTGAGGACCAGAGAGTCCTGTAACTCAGTAGCTGTGGACTTTAGGCAATTATTTTACCTCTCTGGGCCTCGTACCCAGAAACCCTTAGATCATAGGGCTGATATGAGAATTGATAAGCCATTTGCAGCAGGCAGCTCAGTCTTGAAAGGGAAGGCTCAATGAACACCATCAACTACTAGAATCTATTATTCTGACCTATCTCCTCTCACATCTGAGTCTAGAAATTAGCTATCGGCTTTCTAAAGGGCCACTCCTACGTATAAATATCTAAACAAAGTGCTGAGACCTATTCACCTCCTCCCCTGGCTCCCCTTTACTTCTTCAGACACTAGATAACGCTCCTCCAGACCCCAGTAAAACTGCAGAGAGCAGAACAAAGCCCTGTCCTCAAGATGCTCACAGCCTGGTGCAGAGACAGAATAGAAAAAAAAAACCGACTGTTCCAATCCAGTGTTGGTGCTCAGTGCTATGAAAACTGGTCAGACCTGGCCTGCTGCAGTGCCTCCTACCTGTCCCTGTTCCTGGGTCTTACTGTTACCCCTCCATCCCTCCCACCCCAAAATGTCCAGGAAGGAGGGAAGGATCATTCTGGAATACAAAAGTAACCCATTCCTTCTCCTCATGATTTTTCCCTCTCCCCTCAACTCCCTCCTCAGATTAGATGCCAGGTAGTCTCTGTGGAATTCAAGACCCTTCCAGAAAGAGCCCCACTCAGTCCTCAGATGTGGGCCCAGAAGCCTGGATCCCTGTAGGTTTGGTCAGGATCTTAAGTGGGTGTCCTTACTGAAGGAAGGCACCTGAGGGGCCAGGCAGCTCATGTCTCTGGATCCTGGGGGGGAGGGGGCGCAACAATCTAAAATGCCTTTTCCTTTCCACAGGGAAAGGGTCCGGGGATGGGATGGCAGCCACAAAAAAAAGCAAGGTGACAGGCAGTATCTAGGGTAGTCTGCTGCTAATGAAGGTCATCAGGTTAAAAGTTGCAGTTTTCCCCTTAAGGACGGAAAATGGGTCACTGGCCATCAGGACCCTTCTCCGGACCCCCTTGGAGCAGGAGTACACGTTGGAGAAATGGAGGTGGGGGTGGGAGGAAGCAAGGGCTAGCCTGGGGTACAGAGCCTCCAGAACACAGGGTAAGCTTCTGTCTCGCCTTTGCCAGGCTGGGGCCAACTTTACAGTCCGCCATGTCTCCACCTGAGGAACCAAGGAGAAGGCAGGACAGCAAGAGCCCTGGGCCAGGGAGAGAAGACAGAGCAGAGCCTGCTTAAGGGTCGGAGTGGGCACCCAGTGTTGGAAACCAGCTTCCTGCCTCCTTGTGTGTGAAGCAGAGTTAGGAGTTATTAGTAGACTCCTGGAGTGTAAGTGTGGCGCAAAAGCCTTATGTCTCAAGTGGTCCTCGACCTTCCTAACACTAACCTTTAATGCAGCTCCTCATGTTGTGGCCCCCCGAACCATAAAACTATTTTTGCTCCTACTTCATAATGGTAATTTTGCTACTGTTATGAATCATAATGTAAATATCTGTATGTTTTCTGATGGCCTTAGGCAACCCCTGTGAAAGGGTCATTCAACCCCATAAAGGGTTAGGACCCACAGGTTGAGAACCACTGCAAGTGAGAAGAAGAAATTAAGATGCCCAAGGCTGTGAGTGTGGGCTTCTCTAAGAGAGAGTTGCCTCCTCCCCCCCCGTGTGTGTGTGTGTGAGTGTGTGTGTGTGTGTGTGTGTGTGTGTGTGTGTGTGTGATAGAGTATTGCTATGTAGCCCCACCAGCCTTGAGTGCCTGTCCTAGCCTCCCAAGTGCTGGAATTACAGGAATGTGGCTTCCCCGCCTGACTCAGTCACCTCTTTCCAGCCTGTGTCTTTGGGAAAGCCAGTTGATCTTCCTGAGCCTCCATCTTCCCTTCCATAAATGGGCAGTCTGGGCCTCCCCAGTCAGACTTTAAACTCATGTGGAAATTGAATAAGAACAAGAAGCTGTCACTGTCTCTGGTCTGAACAGTGAGCTGTCAAGAGCCTTTTGCCCATGATCACCACAGGAGTTCCCACTCACAAAAATGAACAGACTCCCAACAGCCAGCCCAGGCCGGCGCTGCCTTCAGGAGCTGCCCTGCAGGACCAACATTGCTATCATCCTCCCTCTTTGCTGTAGCACAGAGAGGTTGAGCAACTGGCCTAAAGCCACACTGGGGCAGGGACAGGAAATGGAAGTTTGAGACTGGATCTTAATTAAGGCAGCAGGACCTCATGGCCAGCACTGGATTTCATTTCAAAGAGCCCAGTTGGGTGACCCAGCAGCTACAGCTGCTTGCTTTATAGTGGAGATCTTCAAATTATGTTGAGAATATTTAGCCCAGAAATAAGCTGTGTCCAGTAGGGAACAGTCAATGTGAGAACTAGCACAATAGATTTGGAAGAACTGAGCTCAGAGTCCTGAACCAGAGCATCAACCCTGGCTGGACCACTAACTGGCATGTCCTTGCCCTCCCTGGGTCTCCAAACAGAGCCATGACCCATTGCCCACAGTGTGCCCGGAAATCTGTGAGGTTTGCTCTTTCATCCGGAAATGCCTTGTGCTTGGATGATCACCTTCACTTGGGAAGGGAGAAACTGAGGATCAGAAACATGAAGTTCTTCATGAGGGGAAGGGCGGTCCCCAGTTCTGTGGAGGGAGCTGTGTGCAGCTTTCTAGACAGGGCTGAGGAGGAGAGGCGGAGCCAGCCCCCCTTTCACGACCATGAATAGTTAAGAGGCAATTACAATGCTAATTTACAGAGCTAAAGGGCAGCAGAAACTGAGCTGGGACATCCTGCTCCCTGGAGATCAGTATGCCATGGCTGAGACACAGCACACACACTGGCTCTTCAGGCCCCGAAAGAAGCATCCTCTGCTCTTTCATAAGGGTCTTCTCTGCCAGGCTACTGTGAATGCGGCCTGTAGTTTGGCTTTTTTTTTTAACTGTCTGTAAAATGGGATGATATAATACCCATGCCAGGTTTGAAAGACACAGTGCCTACCTGAGGCTGAGAGAGAAAGATCACAAAGTCAAGGCCACCCTGGCTACATAGTAAGTCAAAGTCATCTTGGGCTACAATGTGAGAACTGCCTCAACCAAATAAATAAACAAATAAACAAACAAACAAATAAATAAATAAATAAATGCAACAAAGGACATGGTGCCCAAAAGTGCCTCAGCAAGAAGCTTGGTGTAGAAGAAGTATCAGTTAGAGACAGCACAGGGATGGTGCAGACACTGGACCAGGTGCCTGGCATGTCCCGGTAGAGTGTGCATGGTCCTAGCCTGTGTCATTAAGCACTTAGGGAACAGACAGGGAAGGCAGACAGGTCAGGATGGAGAAAACAGGGTGTGTGCGCTGCTGGCGGAGAGAGAGGCCCTCAGGGAAGAAGACTGTCAAACTCAAGAAGTGAGACTATGTTAGGTGTCTATGCCTTTAATCCCAGCACTTGGGAGGCAGAGGCAGGCGGATCTCTGTGAGTTCGAGGCCAACTTGGTCTACATAAGAGAGTTCCAGGACACCCAGGGCTACACAGAGAAACCCTGTCTCGAAAAACCAAAACCAAACAAAAAAAAAGAAGAGGAGGAAGGCGGAAGAGTTGAGTCTATATCCACATCCAACAGAGAGAGGCTGGAGTGAGGGTGAAGGATACTGTCTGTCACCACCGATGCCCCAGTGTCCGTAAGCACACCCACAGGTGGGGACCACTCGTCATGTACATGCTGGCAGTTAATGGCAAGCATCTTAGAAATCAAGCTGGGTTGAGCCACCAGAGTGGCTGATGTGATGTTTGTTCACAACATCAAATCATGAACAAGAGAACTGGCCTTGAGTATGTCCTTGTGGCTGGTGCTGTAGCCGTGATCAAGAGTCCTTTGAGTAAGAGACGGGGTCAGAGAGTAGCATCAGGTGAGGCTACTTTGTATTTGTATATTTTCTATAAATTAACAATTATTAATATAACATATTATATAATATGTGATATAGTATAAATATATGATAGCACTAATATATAAATATTAAATGTATGCTTCTATAATTGTATGAATTATGTAAATATATTTTAATGTATAATTTATATTTATATTAGCATCAGAAAGGGCCTGAGGGAAAAGACAGCCTAGCTTCTTACCCCCTGAATCAACTGTCAGAGTCTCGGGGATCTCCAGGAAAGATTATCTACAGCCAAGCCCCCAAATGCTCAAGAATTATTATTATTATTATTACTTTTGATTTTTTGTGAGAGGATTTCTCTGTGTATGTACCTTTAATTCCAGCACTTGGGAGGCAGAGGCAGACGGATCAGGTGAGTCCAAGACCAGCCTGGTCTACAGAGTGAATTCTAGGACAACCAGGGCTACAGGGAGAAATTCTGTCCCAAAAAACAACAACAACAAAAAAGAATTGTTGCTATTTTATAAAAGGTAGGGTCTTTACACCCAGTCTGTGCACTGCTGGGGATCAAACCCAGGGCCTTGTGCATGTCGGGCAAGCACAGTACCAGCTAAGCTACATCAAGCCCAAAACTAGTTCTTAAGGAGCTGGGGAGAATGTACTGTTCCCAGAGCTGGCCCAGGCTCCCCAGCTTGTGCCTGCCGCCCTGAACACATTCCTCATGCCCATCACTCCACCAGCAGATAGAAGGGCCATTGCCACCCCAGCCTGGCAAGTGGGAGATTACCAATGTGTTGGGGGTGGGGATGTTGTTTTCTGCAAAATAACTGCACAAGGACAGGGAGGCTGGGCTGCCCCAGGCCCATCTCCAGCTCATTCATTGATGGAGACTTAGGGGAAAAAAAAATACTGATTTCTTTTTTCTAAGCACTGGAGACAGAGAGCAATCTGGGTTGCTATGCAACCAGCGCCTGTGCCCAGCAGATAACACCAGAGGAATTAACTGTCCTTGTCCTGCTCAGGCTCCAGTAGAGGAGCTGATGCCAGTGGTTG
>LOEQ01000414.1:102575-112968 GCA_001685075.1 Bramus lutescens | reverse complement strand
ACCAGACCTCATTACAGATGGTTGTGAGCCACCATGTGGTTGCCGGGAATTGATTGAACTCAGGACCTTTAGAAGAGCAGTCAATGCTCTTAACCACTGAGCCGTCTCTTCAGCCCCTCCAAGATTAATTTTTAAAGTAACTAGACAAGCTGGGTGTTGTGGCACACACCTTTAATCCCAGCTCTTGGGAGGCAGAAGCAGGCTTATCTCTGAGTTAGCTATCAGTCTGGTCTACTTGGTGAGTTCCAGGACAGCCAGAGCTACATGCTGAGACCCTGTCTCTAAAAACAAACAAAATAACTAGAAAAACTATTGAGAGGTGGTGATCAGCTGCTTGGATAAGGGGCGACTCCCCTAAAGACAAAAGCAATGAGGAGCCTCAACCGAAGCACCGAGAGAGCCCCCAGGTGCCTGTTCCTGGTCCCTGACACCCAGCAAGCAACACCCAGCTAATGGCTGCAGGGGAATCAAGTAAATGAGTGATTCAACAACTCCCCTGCTGGGTGCCTGGCAGCCTGGCAAGTGTGAGGTGCTGAAGGATGGAGGAGTACCCAAGGACCTTGGGGCAGCATCCTCACCGGCAGCGATCCCTTGTCCCAGGCACAGGTGCCTCCCAGGGATGACCTGGCCCTCTGTAGAAGCATGGCAGCTTGTTCAGAGTAGGCGGAGTCCATGTTGAAGACTTCCTCTGTTCCAGCTGGTTCCTGCGGTCCCCTGAGATCTGCGGACCCTTTCAATCGAAAGCAGAGAGACTGATCTGACTAGGAAGCAAGTTCTTAGGCTATGGACTCAAGCACACTGCCCAGGAAGTGGTGTTCTAGCTGGGGTCATTGCCCAGGAAGTGGTTTCTTATCTGAGCACCACAAAAGTGATCACCTAGCCCCAGATTTTCTGGACTGAGGCCCATGGGCTTGATGACAGCAGTTCATTTAAGGGCCCAACTTATCCCGTTGGTGTTTCTTCCTACTCCCCTTGTGCAGGGAGGGAGAGGAACCAGGAGAAGGTGCAGAGGTGAGCATTCTCTGCTTACGCAACCTGGATTCTCAGGGCCCTAAAGAATGAAGACCACTTACCTACAGGAGATGCAGAATCCACAGGACTGATCTGGGTCCATTTCATTCCCAAGGCCCCATTCTCTGAAACCACTTCCTATACAAAGTGTAGACAGCATCAGTTAGTCCCGTGGGAGGCGATACACAGACCCTGGGAGGTAAGAACCACTCACAGGTAGAGCGACTGAAGCTCAGAGAGGCTAAGTTACTTGGCCAGGATCCCACAGCAGCTGAATGGATGAGGAGGGAAATGGAGGCCTGACTGACCCAGGTTTGATGCCTATCATTTTAACCACAGGGTCGCACCCTTCCTGTGGATCCCAGAAAGAAGATGTCCACAGTTTGTCAGGCTTCAGTGCCAGCAGAACATGCAAGTAACAACAAAAAGCACTATGTTTGTATCGGTAATGACTTAGCCAGAAACTTTCAGATGTGTTCAAGGAAATGGTGGCAAAAAGCACATATACTCTGTCACGTGCAGCATACAAACAATCCCACACAGCCTGGGGACATAGTGGCAGGCAGAGAGGTACATGAGAGTTGAAATGACATCACAGAAGCCCCAAAAGACAGTGCCCAATGGCCCTTACTCACCCTTGCGGTGAAGACCCCAAAGATATCCCTGACATCTCTGATGGGTGGCTTGTGTCGTCTTCGGGCTGAGCGGGCATAGGTGTCTAGCCGGCGGCACACAGCAGCCACCTGGGTCTGTGTCAGTGTAGACAGGAGTCCCTGGTGATCACCATCTGAGCCCAGGCCACCAACAAGACCAGACAGACCTGTGTCCCGTAGCCACTGGGATTCAGTGTCCCCTTTGACCAACAGAGGGAGGGACATCAGATAAACACACAGAATTCCATATGTGGTTAGCCATGCTTACTAACATAAGCCTCATATAGAATCATAAATGATCACGCAGACACGAGGAGCTTCTGCAGTGTTCCTACTGAGACCCATTAGCAGCAACCTGTTTCTCCCCAAGTGAGAACTAGGAGCGCTTACGAACAGTGGCTAGCATCCAAAGAACGCTTAGAGACAGCAAGCCAGGGAGGGCCCCATACACTCTGGTTCTGTGATATAGCCATAGAATCACTTCCACTCCCAGTTCTGGCAAAGACACCAACCACAGGATCATGCAGGTCCAGCCACGCACAGCATGAACCCTCTGTTCAAGACCTTTGTACGTTGAAATAGTGGGGTGGGTTCTGTGCCAGCATCCTATAACAAAACCATGCTGAAACTATAGCTTCCAGGACTCAGGTCAGGGGCTGGGATGCTGCCTAGACCACTGTCCCCAGTTACCCAGACCACCCTGGGGAGGCACTGGCCTTGTTGTGGGGGAATCGGCCAAGTGCTCACCAAAGAAGTTGTGCAGACCTGCGAGTGGGCAGGTGGTGCATGAGTGGCTGAACATCATGGGTTGAACAAGGTAGTCAGGAAGGAGCTGATGGCTTCAAAAATAACTAAACAAGGGCTGGGGGGGATGACTCAGTGGTTAAGAGCACTGGATGCTCTTCCACAGGACTCCAGTTCTGATCTCAGAACAGCTAACAACAGTCTGTAACTCCAATTCCCGAGGCGCCCGGGGAGCTAGCACCCTCTCTTCTGGCCTCTGTAGGTAGCACATGCACCTTGTTGTCCAGATACACGTGAAGGTAAAGCACCCACACACATACAATAAAAATAAAAAAATCTTTGTAAACTATAACTGTTCTGTCATACCACACTTTTACCTTTTATTGTTTTTTAAGCTTAAAAGAAAAATTTTAGGGCAGGCAAGCCGTAAACCTCAGCAGTTGCCCAGAGGGGGGAGAGAAAAGAGAGAGAGAGAGGAGAGAAAGGGCCACGCTGTTGTAGTTAAGTTGACAGGTCAGCCTTGGATGATAAACTGGCACATGGCGGGTAGGGAGCTTTGGAGAATGGAAGGAAAAGCACAAAGTGTCAGAGGAAGCACGTCTAGGCTCTGCTCAGCATCCGGAAGAAAGAGATGAAAGGAAAAGTCAAAGCCAGGGGGACCCAACAGAGCCTTGTGGCTCTTGTAGATGTCAGAACATGGTCCAAGAATAGAATTGTGGGAATTCTGAGTCCTTGTGAGAAAACTCCAGGAAAACAAGAGTCCTGTGACCTTAGCTTCTTCCAAACATGGAATTGTTCTTGGAAGGTGCTTTTGTGCCCCCTCCCAGGTGTAGCGGATAGGAGTGAGTTTACTTCCAATTATTTGTTACAACTGGCTAGTATTATTTGTTTATGGAAGAGCTTGCTTTGGCCACATGTGGCTCGTCCTTGTGGCTGTACACGTTCCTCAGGTGACTCTTCTTAACCCTCAGAGTATAAACTGTCTGGCGCTCTGAATAAAGTTGGCTATTGCATGAGACTTTAGTTGGCCTCGTTTCTAGACTCCATTCTCCCAGGTGTAACTGCTAACAAGAACAACAAACAGTATGGACCACGTTAAAGCCATGTAAAGGACAATAGCCCCACCGTTGGTAGAGTACACGCCATCACCTGCTTGTGCAGAAGGTGCCACAGAAAGAACCATCAGGAGCAAGGATGGGAGAGGGCAGTGGTGTGAGCAAAGTAGAATGAGCTACGTGTGTGGAAACATCACAACAAAAGCCACCATTCCTACATTGAAGTCTAATGATATAATGAACTACACACACTCTTGACTCCTATCCTGAGTCTATACCAGCCCTGTTTTTATTCTGTTGTCTGAAAAGTCTCCAGCCTTTGGCGCTCTGATTCCAGCCCCTTTGTTTGGTTTTTGACGTATTTGCTGGCTGTGGTATAAAGCAAGAAAGCCCGTCTCCGTCCTCCACCTCTGGCCTTACCAGGGATTTGCATTTACAGAGCCCCTGCACCAGTCCATGGGTCCTCTGAAGACCTGAAAGTCCCAGGTGGCCTATTTGACCAACCAAGGCCAGCAAAGCTGAAGCACAGGCCAGATCAGGTTTTCCACGTGGGCAGCCTCATCATGCCCTCGTCACTCCCACACTTGCCAAACAAGGGAAGATGGGGAATGGAAACATGCCCAGTTCACCCAGATACCAGCATACAGGAGGAAGTGGGGAGCATTGGTGATGCCCTGGCCCCATGGAAAGTGGAGGATGGAGGTACATGAGCAAATGTTCTCTGATAATGCCAAGGCATGATTGCTAAAGCAATGAATAACATCGGGCCAAAGTCTAAGGATTATCGGAGTGCTGTGGTATAGAAGTTAGGAAACACTTCTGAGCTCAGCACCTAGACAAAGAATATTCTGGAGACAGGAGGCAGTGAGGACAAAGGCAGGGGTGTGCTTTCACGGTCAGAAACAGCAAGGAGGCCTGGAGAGAGGAGAGTGCAGTGGAGTGACAGACTAGATGATAAGCCAGAGATAGGTCCCAGGCCAGTTCTGGAAAGGCTTGTGGGCTATGGGAAGTGTCACCCCACAAAGAGGTGGTGTCTGAGTCCCCTCCCCTGGCATCTGGGTGCACATTGGGTAATAGGAAGTGAAAAACAACGGTGGGGCTATCTCCCAAGGCTGGCCAGGGACAGCGTCCCTGACTCTTTCCCAGGCTCTTACTCTTCACGCTCAGATGCCGTGTTGTGAGGAGGTCTGGTCCACACACAGAGGCCACATGGAGGTGTCTGGACCCAGGTCACAGGTGTGGGAGGTCACACACACTGCCAGACACAGGGGTAAGAAGCCCTTTGAGATGACTCTGACCCAGATGACCTTGGGCTTTTCACTGAAGGACAGACTAAGCAAACCTCCCAGCTGAGCCCTGTCACCCCCAGAACTGTGAAACATGTTAGCAATGGCTTGGTGCTCCTCTATGCTACTGTGTTCAGGGGCCTTTGATGTGGTTACAGGGACACATGGCTGCTGGTATCCTAAGGGGGAAGAGGGTAAGTACTGGGCACAATGCTTAGAATCTGCCAGAATTTCAGGTCCTCCAAGACTATTTGGTATTTTCCATTGTATCCCAGTGTCTAAACACTGCCTGGCAGCTGGGTGTGGTGATACATCCCTTTAATCTCAGCATTCAGGAGGCAGAGGCAGGCAGATTTCTGAGTTTGAGGCCAACGTTATCTACAGAGTGAATTCTAGTACAGCCAGGGATACACAGAGAAAGCCTGTCTCAAAAAACTAAAACAAAATAAAACAACAAAAAATCCACTACGTGGCAGACAAGAGACACTCAATAGATGTGTCCTGAGTTATTTCATCAAATGGGTGACAAACTGATCGGCCTAATCAGAGAATCCTTTTGACAGTGGTATAGGAAGCATCCAACAGGGAAACCGATGGAGAGACTACTACAACAATCCAGGCATTGAAGAAATCCTTCAGGCTCTCAATGGTGTGTGGGCCCTGGCACATCGCTCCCCTGGAATAAGGCCTTAATATCACCTCGCAGGTTCAGTTAGGGTCCCTCACCTTCTAGAAGCTGGCTTCCGCTTCCAACCCCGTCCTCCTCCTTCACTTCGCCCTTCTGCTGGATCCGTTCCACCTCCAACCAGACGCCATCCATGGACAAGCTCTCTGTCCAGGACAGTCGGGAGTGGGAGCAATCAGCAGGGCGTGACTTCAGAGGACGCTGTTGCAGATTTGTGGGTCCTGTAGAGGGGCCAGGGCTGTACAAGTGAAAAGGGGGTGTCAGGCCAGGCTCGGTTCTTGCTGTCCTGAAGTTAGTGTCTCTCCAGATATCAGACACTGGCTCCCAGCAAACAGACCAGGACCCTTGGCCTTTTCAGAATCCTTGGTCACAGCAATGCTGCTGATGCTAAGGACAGCTAAAGGGCCAGGGTGCTCCCTTAGCAGGGCCGACAGTCCTTGTTCTGAGTGATGGTCAGTTTTGACCGTCAACTTGATAAAATCTAGAATCACCCAGGAGAATGGCCTCTGTAGCCATGAGAGATGGGGTCAGGGTCCCAGTTCCAGACTCTCATGACCTGAACTCTGTAGTTTGTCCTTCGGGCCATCTGCATCCCACCCTTGACCCCCTTCCTTCCACATGACATAGAATGAATTTCCACTTTGTGCCTTCAGATAAACTCCAAAACAAGACCAGGCTCCTGGTCCCAGCAAACGACAGCTGAGGATGACCAATGAACTCGGGATGATGTTTCTATGCTTCCCCTCGGAGCCAGAGGCTTCAGGGACCTCTCGGTGCTAATAGTGTCCCAAACACACCAATGCTAACAGCCACATCGGTGACAATACCTCCAGGCTCCTCAAATGGGAATTCAGTATAGCTAGAAGATTCTATAGCTATTTGAGCTTAACATTGATACCAGCTAAGATCTGGTCCCTCTAATGAAAACACTAAGTTGCTTCAAGTTTCAAACTACTCAAATTAGAAAAAACAAAACAACAAGAAAAAAACCCTAAATGCTCAATTAAAAAAAAAACAATCATGAAGATGCTGCTTTGTAAAGACAATAGAGAGCTGGTCACACAGCGTGAGGACTGGAATTCAAATCCCCAGTACCCACATTAATGCTGGGTCTGTAACCCTGGCACTCAGAAGGCAGAGATGGTGGATTCTCAGGGACAAACAAGCTGGCTAACTAGAGTCGCCAAATTTGCAAATTCTGGATTCAAGTGAGAGAGCCCACCTCCTTATATAAGGTAGAGAGCAATCAATGCAGACACCCTGTGTGTCAACCTCTGGCCTCCACATGCACACATGTGCAAACACATATCCACACACAAATAAAAAAGAAGGCATAATATAAAACGGCAAAAGCTAGAAGGAAGTTGGCTGGGGATATAGCTCAGTTGTAGAATGCTTGCCCGACAAGGCTCTAGGTTCAATCCCCAGCACAGAACACCCACATACACACACATACACATGAGGCTGAGGGGGGGTCAGAAAATAAACAAGGGCTGGTCATATGTTGGATAAACATTAACAAAGACAATAATCCCAATATTACTTTTAGATTAAGATGCATTCCCGGGAGGGGGAATGTATGTATTCATAAAGGGCCTAGGGTGGGAACTTTCATACCTGGAACTGTACAGAAACAGCAAAACCCAAACCCAGCAACCACACAAGTGAACAAGCACCATTAGAAAAGTGAACCTGGGCCAGGCTGTGGTGGTGCATGCCTTTAATCCCAGCACTCGAGAGGCAGAGGTAGGCCTGGTCTACAAGAGCTAGTTCCAGAACAAGCTCCAAAGCTGCAAAGAAACCCTGTCTCAAAAACCAAAAGAAAAAAGAAAAAGAAAGATGAACCTGGTAAGATGGGCTGTCCTCTTGTCTAGCTGTTTCCTGCTAAGTACCCTGGCATTGAAGGCGTGGCATTTACTATTCCAGCTCATCTTGCATTCCCTGACGTCAGTGTGAAGTCCATCTCTTCCTCAAAGTGCAGGCCACCCTGCTACAGAGGCAGCACACTTCCCTTGGGTAAGCTCTGGCCATCTTGTGGTAGAGACCACCTACCAAATGGCAGCCTAGAGAGGGCAATGTCAATGTCAGGTGCTCAGAAGCTCTGACGGTTTCAAGTGGACATTACACGGTAGCTGGGACAGCACAGCCACACCTGTGACACCATTGCAAGTGACTGCGGAGGACCCCAGGGTTTCTAGTGGGGTGATAACATGCTCTATGATGGCTGCACAGCTCTGAGAACAATGAGACCCCGTTGACCATCACAGTGTGAATGCAGGTGAGTTGTAGCATTGACGAGCTCAGGACCCACACAGCTGGTGCTGGTTGCCTCTCAAGATCTTTCTGAGGTGGTGACACACACCTATCATGAATCATGACAGTCTTTGGAAGGCTGAGGCAGGAGGATCACGAGTTTTAGATGAAAACACCCGTAGACTTCTTTCTCATCACTAACCAGCTTACAGTCAATGCAAGGATTCTTGCAGAAGTAAAGCAGGGAATCCTATCCATGACCTTATTACACATCACCCCTGTGGACCCTGACAGGAAGATGCAGGGAATTTCTCCTCAGGTGCCTTTAGCCTGGGCCAGATGCCCTATTCTTCACACAGTGTGACCCGGTTTCACTCCTCTGGGGAGCCCTAGGGCTCAATTTCCTCATTGACCGTACAGGAATGGCATTGATTCCTCTGCTAAAAGGCCAGAGGCTACCAAGAAAGAATCCCTGCCCTTCCTTCACAGGGCAGCTTATTTCACAGATCCCCATCTGGGGAGGGGACCAGCCACCCCATGATGCTGCCATTTGCATTTGCCAGGATGATAACTGCTGCGGTACATGCCCCGCCCCTTTGTGCAGAGATAACCACAGGAAAGACTTCTGGAAGCAGAACTGCTCAGAGTGACGAGATAATGACACTTCTTGACAAACTGTCACCAAAATGGACTGCTGTAGTAGGTTTCTGTCTCTGTGTTGACTTTACTCTTGTTGCCTGTGTGGCCTCCTTTTTTGCGGGGCCTCTGAAGCTGCTGCTCCCTACCCCATCTGAGCTCCACATTGAATATCCTTATATTCCAGTGTGATCCAGGGGTGTGACCCAGGATCCAAGGCCAGCTTCTGTGTATGCATGACCACACAAGTACCCTGGGAAAAGAGTGTATTGGTGGTGGTTGTTTTAGCCTTATTACTCTTTACTCTTTCAGGGGCCCGCCACCCAGCTCCCAAATAAATCACACACGGAGGCTTATTCTCAATTATAAATGCCCAGCTTACTTGGCTTGTTTCTTGCCAGTTTTTCTTAAATTATCCCATCTACATTTTGCCTCTGGGATTTTTCCTTCTCTTACTTCTGTATTTCTTGCTGTCACTCTTATGCCATGGCTGGCTGCTTGACTGGGTGACAGGCCCCTAGCATGCTCTTCTCGTTTTCTTCTTCACCCAGGTTTCTCCTCTTTATTCTCTCTGCCTGCCAGTCCCGCCTATCCTTTCTCCTGCCTCTCTATTGGCCGTTCAACTTTTTATTAGTCCATCAGGTGTTTTAAATAGGCGCAAAAAAAATCATAGTTTCACAGAGTTAAACGCAGCATAAACAAAAGCAACACACCTTTACATCATTAAACAAATGTTTCAGAGCAGAAACAAATGCAACACACCTTAAAATAATACTCTACAACAAGAGTGTGCATAGGAAGTTTCCATTCCTGGCTTCATGTTCTGCTGATGCTATACTGGCATTTTTTATTTTTTATTTATTTTTTATTTTTTTGAGATAGGCTTTCATGTAGCCCAGGATGGATTCAAACACACTACACAGTGTAGCAAGAATGATGATCCTGAACTGGAGTGCTGGGGTTACAGGTGTACACTACCACATCAATTTCCTGTGGTGCTGAGGAGCAAACCCAGGGCCCTGTATGGGCTAGATGAGCACTAATGGAAATTTACCTCCAGCCCCGCCATCTTGGAATTTCAGTTCATGCATGAAGAGCTCCATGTCCTTTTTACATCACTCGTCCCTCCTGTACCTCAGCCCAGGACCCTGGCTGTGCCTCCCCCTGTCCCTGAGCTCCATCTGGAGCTGCCAAGAGTTCCACCTCCAAACACACTTAAGAGTGGCAAAGTGTGAGGGTGTCAGGGCCTGGAGGAAGAGAGGAGAGCTAGCCATTTTCTCCCAGCAGCGGCATCCTAATTGGAGATCAATTCCCGGTTAATGATAAAATTGGCTGCTGGGCTCTGTTTATGCTTTTCCAGAAGGCCAGAGCCAATGCCTCCTGGGAGTCAGTTTACATCCCATGCTGGCACACAGCTCTGTGCTTAGCGGCCTCTAGAAGCATTTGGAAATTACCGGCATCTGTGTGTTTTCCTGACACTTTGAAAACTGGAGAAACTACGTGCAAACAAGGGCCATCCACCGTGTCACCTTACGCTAGCCGAGCAGCAAGAGGGGAGCAGTTATCCATGGATGTCAGAGAGAACAAGCGAGAGAACAGTTAGAAGCTACACACATGCAGTTCTTAAGATCACATCATGTCATGTGGCCATGTGTCCCCTTTTAGCATGAAGAGGCAAGTTGAGCACCATCGTGGAATTTTCTCAGAGCTTCACAACAACCCTTGATTTGTGGCCAGTGTCAGGCACGCAAAGAACGGCCACCTTCAGTTCCCAGGCCCATCTAATTACTGAGCATGTGCACATGCTTAACAGCAGACCCAGGCTTATTTCAAGCTGATGTACAGCCCCGTGGGGGGGACACAATATTCCCCAATTTACAGACAAGGAAATAGTTCCAGAAAGATGAGAGGACCAACACAGATTTACCTAATAATCAAGGGATAGAGCCAGAACCCCACACCAGGTTTCAGGTTTCAAAGATCTTGGCGTGTGATATATGAGCAGTATATGTATATTGAAAGACCCCAGAAAGACCCTGCTAGTTTGCCCATCATAGCTATGTACTTTAT
>LOEQ01000414.1:91838-102396 GCA_001685075.1 Bramus lutescens | reverse complement strand
ATCCAGAGTGCTGAGCCTTGTTCTTGGGGAAGGGGATCCAGGGGTCTTTCAATATGATGTATATGTATATATGTATATGTATGTTTGTATGTGGATGTGTGGTGTGGAGTTTTGCCTTTGTCAGTTTCCACCTTATCATTATTTATTATTATTATTATATTGTTGTTGTTGTTATTTGAGACAGGGTTTCTCTGTGTATCCAAACCCAGAGATCTGCCTGCCTCTGCCTCCCGAGTTCTGGGATTAAAGGTGTGCACCACCACACCTGGTTTCCACCTTATGTTTGAGTCAGGGTCATTCCTTGAGCCTGAATGAAGCTCATTGATTCAGCTAGGTCGGTTGGTCAACTGAGCTCTGGAGCTCCACCTGGCTCTACCTCCGAAGTGCTCCACATTACAGATGCAGGTCCATACGCCTGGGTGCTGGGGAACAAACTCAGGATCTCCTTGTGTGGCACATACTCTATTTACTGAGTTATGTCCCAGTCTCCTAATAGCTGCACTGGATGGTTTAGGGGCCCCGGGTGTAGAGGAGGGGATCTTAACGCATTGGCTGTCCCATAGCAAAACCGTTCCTCTCTGAGCTCCCTGTGGCACTTTCTCTTTCTCCAATGGCCCTAGAAGTCCTTGGTGGAGGTCCAACTTCACCTATTCTGTGTGACAGTGGAGACAGTGGATGTGTCTGTCCCTTCTGTAAAACACCCTTGAAGAGAGGCTTTGGCCTGCAATTTTATCAGCTAGCTGACAGCGACAGAGGCCTTGGCTGCAGAGCAGGGTAGAGCTGCAGGAACACACAAAAGGCCAAGAGTCCACAGAAAGGAAGGGAGAAACTCCTCAGAGGCCAAGGTCAACATGACTCTGGGACCAAGAATGCAGCACAACCTGGTGAGCAGGTGGAGGTGTGGCCGGGGCTCCTTGCCAGCAGCCACAAAGGCTAGAGCGGGACAGGTGGTTAAGCCTGGCACCCAGGGAATAAGAGCCTTTAAGCTGCACTAACACTGACTATAGTCACAGCAGCAGGGCCATTATCCTCGCCGTACACACTAGAGGACATTGACATAAGGAATAGGCTCTTGTCACAATACAGGTGGTGCGGTTATAGTGAGAGTTGGCCCTAACCCAGGTCCCCAGAGAACTGCCATTTGCCTGTGCCTGGTTCTGCTCTGAACCCCACAAGTGTGGCTCCCCCAGCTGGCACCAGGGGGTCACTTGTTTGTGGTGAGGGCCATCCCTTGCATCAGGAATGTGCCGCAGCATCTCTAGCCTCTGTCTAACTGGACAATAGCATTCCTTCGTTGTGACAACCGGAATGTGTCAAATGTTGCCAGGAAATAGCATCATATCTCTATGGATGGGGATACTCCCCATTCGCACAGGCCAATTCATTCAGTCTTCACTGCTTCTCATTGTTGCTACCCCATCCTGCGGATGAGAAGGCAGAGGTGCAGAACAAGAAGAGAGTTCACCTAAGATTTCCTGCCAAAAAGCACAGCCCAGGCCTTCTGACCCCACAGACTATGTTCTCAAGTACTAGGCAAGTCCCCTGTGTGCCTTTCCTGCTAGGTGTGGCCTCTCTTTGATTGGCTGGATACAGCCTGGATGGAGAGGGAATGCCACCAGCCTACACATGCCCATCTTGGCCCTATCAGCTGAAATCCCTGTCTCTGTCACACCAGCCAAGGGCTGTTGGTCTGTTTGGGAGCTTCCTCTCATCTCATAATTACTGTTGTGCAATGATAGATGGATTGAGACAGGGCTGAGCGGGGCATGCTGGGAGTGCAGTAGGCCATCACTGCTGGGCCAGCACCAAGGTTTGCTTTGCTGAGCAGGCAATCAGAAGAAGGGAAAGGCTGGGGATAAAGAGAAAGAAGAGCAGTTGGCAATGGGCCAGAGATGACCATGGAGGAAGGGCTGGATAGTGTGTCAACGCCTTTGACTTTGGGGAAAGCCAAGTAGAGCCTAGGCTAGATTAGCTAACACCAGGCACACGCAAACATCCGAACAAGAACAAATGGTTGATGAGTTTCTAAATGACTGATGCTGATGTTGGACCATTTGTTATGCAACCAACAGCTGATTAACACAGTGTACTCCTGAGCAACCAAACTACTCTGCCAAGAGGGGCAGGAGCCCACGCTTCCTTGCTCAGACACATTCCCAGATGCCACACGCATGCCACCAGAAGTGTACACACTTCATGTATTCCAATTGCCAAGCCTAATGGGTGACTCAAGTTCAAAATAGGGCAGGTATCAGGCCTCTGAGAGCAGAAACTAAGCAGTGATCTCAGGGCACAGCTATGGGCACATGGCCATGGCAGGTAAACTTGGGTGCCTACCCTTCAATAAGCATGTAGACAGACATGGATTCTCCACGTCTCACGCACTGTCCTCACTCAGCTGAGGACCATGATGTGGACGGCATACTTTTGGAGGCACATACTTATTGCACAAGGCATAGTGCACAGTCTGAACCTTATTGCATAGTGCACATCGGAAGATGGCTGCAGTGCCATCTGTGAGGCAGGGTCTGTGTGGAGAGGGAGAGGGCAGGGGGAATGAGAGGTTACAAGAGCCGTGAATGCCCACGTATCCTCGGCCAGGCTCTTCAAAACCCTCTAAGGCAGTAGTAGCTTTCCTCTTAAGACAAAACAATAAAAACAAAA
Source organism: Bramus lutescens (assembly GCA_001685075.1). Lineage (NCBI taxonomy): Eukaryota > Metazoa > Chordata > Mammalia > Rodentia > Cricetidae > Bramus > Bramus lutescens. The sequence goes on along the minus strand of LOEQ01000414.1, from coordinate 99,732 downwards.
AGGTGACTCAATCTTTGTACCCAGTCTTTGAGTTGTAACAGTATTCACTGTGCTGAGGATATAGCTCAGGAATGGAATGCTTGCCTAGTCTGTACAAGGCTCTGGGCATGTGCGCACACATGCATGCATGTGCGTGCATGCACACACACACACACACACACACACACAGAATTCATCTCTCTCCACCTATGTCTCTGTTCCCTCAAACCATGGGCCGTCTGAAGCCAACTTATGTTGCTTCTGTTGGGTACCTTGTCACAAGGGAAAAAGGAGCCATTGCAGCATCAAGGTGTGTTTAGGACAGACGGACGGACACCTTGGGAGCAGGAAGCCACTGCCCAACTGTGACCCTATGTGCTCTCAATGCACATGGAAGCTTCCACAGGAGAAGACAGCATCACAGTGGATGTTGCTATAAATGGAAACTAGGCACCAGATTTGGAAGTGTAAAATGTCTGCCTGTTAAAATTTCATATTGGTTACATGAGAAAATATTTTGAACATACCAGGCGAAAGATGTATCAGTAACCACACTGAGCAGGTCCCACACCCCAAATCCCACCACAGTCTTCCCTGTGCCCTGATGTATCTATCACCTTGATGGCCCAAACAACCTATGGGGCCCTGGAGGCATGTCTTCTGGTCTGTAATGTGTCTTTAGCTGACTTTGAGGAAGGAGGTTAGGGAGAGCTTTTAAAACCTCTGAGAGGGACTGGAGAGGGTTCTGAGGGTAAAGTGCTGACTGTGCAAGCATAGGGACTGGAGTTTGGGTCCCCAGAACCCAGGAAAAGCCAGGCCTGGTTTGCACATCTGGAACCCAGCATTGGGTGAGGGGCACATAGAAAGACAGATTCCAGGGCTTGCTGACCAGACAGGCCAATCAGTAAGCTAGCTCTAGGAAGGGCCTAATAGAGGAAGACATCTGACATTAACCTCTGGCCTAGACACATGAGCACACATGTGGAATTATTCATACACACATGGGCACACGGGAAATATACACACAGAGAACATTTTTAAAATAAAAAATTTAAAAACTCCATGACTTGTAGATTTTTCTCTCCAGACTGTGGCACGTTTGTAGATGACCAGCATTTAGCAGACGATTTTTAGTGGTCTTAGGTCTCACAGGGCCCATCCTTGCTTCCTCAACACCTGCTCTTCAAAGCAGCTGGAAATCAGTATCGCCGTGGGAAAAGCACCCAGCTGCCTACCTTGGACTGGCTTGTAAGCTGTTCCTTGCCACGAGGGCCTTCACTGCAGGGTTCTCATCTTTCACCTTTTTTTTTTGATACTCAAGAGCTTAACAACCAGACTGCCAGGGCCGGGAGATGGCTCAGTGGGCAAAATGCAACTTTAAGACCTGAGTTTGGATTCCCAGCACCTACGAAAAACCTAGTGCAGTAATGTGTGTCTATAATTCTGGTGCTGGGAGAGGGTTGGAAATGGGAGGATCCCAGAGGCTCGTTAGTCAGCCAGTCCTGTTAAAACAATGAGCTTAATCTAGTGAAAGACCCCGTGTCCAAAAATAAAGTAGAAGTTGGGCAGTGGTGGCACGCGCCTTTAATCCCAGCACTCAAGAGGCAGAGGCAGGTGGATCTCCGTGAGTTTGAGGCCGGCCTGGTCTACAGAGTTCCAGGACAGCCAGAGTTACACTGTGAAACCTTGTCTTAAAAAAAAAAGAAAACAAATAACAAACCAAACTAAAAGACACCTCAAGTGAAACTCTAGCTCCACACCCAGATGCAGAGGCAGACAATACCTAAACAAACACACACACACACACACACACACACCCCACGCACACACACTAAGTAAATAAATAAATGTAATTAAAAACCAAATGACAGTGTTTTATCTAGTTATATAAAGAATCCCAGAAATCAATAAGAAAATACCAATAGACTAGGAAAGCTGGCATATTCTACACACTTTGGAGACAAAGTGTCAGGGCTCTCTAAGAAAGGATACAGAACCCACAAAGATCAGGAAACGGTAAATTAAAGCTGGTAATCTATTTCATCCATCAGAATGACACACAGCCTAGGGAACCCTCATAGCCTGCACGAGTGTGAGTCGGGACAAAGGCATTCTCATGCTCCTTCAGGCGGTGGTAGAGTTAGGGATGCCTGGCAGAAGAGCATGTAAACTGGGTCCACATTGCAGGGAGGATGAAAATCTCAGGGCAGTGATGGGCGGCAGAGTACCAGCACCCCAGACCATGCTACGGCCTCGGAGCTTCTGCCCAGCTCTGTAGGCCACAGTGGAGATCCCCAAGGACGTCCGTGTGGATGATAACCACTCTCAGAATGGCACCAGCTTGAGTACAGGCTCGGAGAAAAGGGGGTTTTCACAAGGAGGATGTGGATTCAGAACTCTAAGTTAAACTATCTACCACTGCAGGAAGCCAATGGGCCTGGATGTGCTGTTCCCATGGAAACGGCCTCTAAGCATGCTCCCTTTGACCGCTGATAGCTGAGGTACGTCCTCATGTATCAGGTACTGTGCCAAGCATAGACTCCATTTTACCCTCACAATGAGCCCACGTATGCACTGCTCATCACAGTCATTTAGATCCAAGGGAAATTAAGCTCAGAGAAGTTGAGTAATGTCCCTCAGAGGCCCACAGCTGGCCGGTGAGGTGCAGGTTAACCTTGTCATCTGAATAGTGTGCTGCTGATTCATTCAGTCTTGCATCTGCAGAGAGAGGATGCTATCAGAAGGTCAGTTGACCCTGACCTCAGTGGCAGGGACCTGAGCTGCACGTGACTGAGGTATGAGTTGAGGATGTTACGGGTGATTTGGCTCATGAGCCGCTTAGGTGTCACCAGCCAAGTCACCTAGCTATTATTAATGAAGGGAATCTGATAGCCAACCTAGGATCAAAACGGGTCTTCCTGCCTCTAGGCTCCAGCTTGGAAACCCTGCCAGACACTGAGCGTGGGAAAAGCTGTTCAGCCTATCAACAGTGATCTTTAAAAGGCAAATTGTGGAGCTGGGGATGCAGCTCAGTTGGTAGAAGGCCTGCCTAGAGCGCACTGTTGGATCCCAAACATGACATAAACGGTATGGTGGTGTCACAGCAGTAATCCCAGCACTCTGAGGCAGGAGGATTAGAGTTCAAAGTTGTCCTCACCTACATTATGAGTTTTAGGACACATACCTACATTATGAGTTTTGGACTGGAAAGGGAGGGAGAGGGGGAATGGGGGAAGGGGGAGAAAAATGGGAGGAGGGAAGGAGGTGGAAATTTTTAATAATAGTAAAGAAAATGGAAAAAAAGTTAAGCCTATTGCTTTTGGGGAAAAAAGCTAAAAACAAGAATATAAGGGCGCAAGTTCATGACCTCCCTGAGACTGTAAGGGGCACAGCTTTCCTGGAACTCCCCTTGAGGACATATTTCAATGTCCTCAAAGTCTGCATCTTAGGACCAGAGATTCCTGTCCTGCGAGTTTGTCATTAGGATAAATCTCAGAGATTCTTACCTGAGAACACTGCCATACCCTTTACCACAAAACTTGTCCAAAACGAGAGCCAGGAAAAGGACCCCAGATTCCACTCAGAGGAGGCCACCGAGCAAGGAACGAAAGGAAACATCAGGCAGCCATGGAGAGACAACATCAACCTGTCTCCAGCAGCTGGCGTGAAGTGGAAAAGGCCGTTCACTGCTAGTTGGTACCATACGTCAGGGAATAACGCGAGTGTGTGTGTGTGTGTGTGTGTGTGTGTGTGTGTGTGTGTGTGAATACATGCAGTAGAACATGAAAGAACATGTATGTTGCCTTAGTTAATCTCCCGCTATTGAGATATGACAGAAACAACTTAAGGATGGAAGTATTAACTTTGGCATGTAGTTGGAGAATGTACCCATTGTGGTGGGGTTCAAGCGGGAGGAGCTTGGGCCCACTGAACCTGCAGCCAGGAAGGCCAGGGTGTGGGATACTTGTGCTCAGCTTGAGTCCTCTCCTTTATTTTTATTGATTTATTTTGAAATAGAGCATCACTATGTAACACTGATTAACCTGGGAACTCTCTATGGAGACCAAGACCAGGCTGGCCTTGAACTCACAGAGAACCACCTGCCTCTGCCTCCTGAGTGTCAGGATTAAAGGAGGTGTGTGTACCCAAGACAGCTTCCTCTTTCAGACATTGTCAAGGGAATAGTGCCCCCTCCCTAATCAAGAGCGCCCCTCACAGGCATGCTGAGAGGAATGTAACATCAACAGTTCTTCACCGTGGTGTTGCAGTTCTGTCCAAAGTAATTTCAGATCCTGACAAATTGACAATATGAACCATCACATGTACATAATATGTATATGTTGATGTGTATTCACAAAGAATAGCATCCTACAGGCTGTGTACTGAAGCGTTCTTGGTGACTGTCCTTGTGTGTTGCAGGTGGGAGGAACAGGTGAATTTTGCCTGGTAAACACTGCTTTCTTGCTGGTGGTCAGCATGAGTCAATACTGGTCTCCAAAGAGGCCACAATTACTCAGCATACCACCGGTCCACAGAGAGATGAATGATTTGATGAAGCAATAGCTAGGATGGCTCAAGTCCATCCTGCTTTTGGGAAAACCAAGCCACAGTCAACAGACACACAGCATATATCGTCCCCCACTCTAAAACAATAGACACCCTCTACCAGAGTGCACTGGTTGCCTGTCCCCCAGACGCACGGGCTCACACCGTCCCCAGGCTCACACCGTCCCCAGGCTCACACTGTCCTCCAGACATACCAGCTCACACTGTCCCCCAGATGCACAGGCTCATGCTGTCCTCTGGGTTGCACTGCCTCATGCTGTCCCCAGGCTCACGCTGTCCCCCAGATGCACCATCTCACACTGTCCCCCAGTTACACCGGCTCACACTGTCCCCAGGCTCACACTGCCCTCCAGACACACTGGCTCACGCTGTCCTGCAGATGCATGGGCTCACACTGTCCTTCAGACTCTCTGGTCCACACTGTCCTCCAGAAACAGCTTGTGTGTCCCTGGTTTCAAAGTGCTGATGGTTCTCTCACAAAATCTAGTCAAGAGTCAGCAGATGCTACAGCACATTGGCTTAGTTACTGCTCACTAACCACGATGAGTGAATGCCAATGCCAGGAACAAAGTTGTCACATGGCTGTGGCCATAGAGATGACTCAGCCAGTAAAGACACTTGCCACCAAACCTGACAACCTGGGTTCCATCTCTAGGTCTCACATGGTGAGAAAACAACTCTTACAAATTGCTCTCTGATCCTCCCCCACACACTTGCATGCTGTGGCATGTGTGTATGCACACATACACACACACAAATAAGTAAATAAATTGCAATATAAATATTTGCTAATTACCACAAGAGAAATGGAACCTGACTTGCAATTTTGTGTAGCAGACAAAAAGTATATTTCTACTGGGCAGCGAAAAGAGAACCCTGCCAAGGCCACCTTGCTCAGTGGGACTTTAAGGCTCCTACCACTGTGGTGTTTTTAAGATTCTGTGCTTTGACTCTGTTCACTTTATAGGAAGCCCTACTAGATGAGCCGCTGTTTTTGCCGCACCCCAGCCCAAAGCTTCCTGTGTCTTCCTCCTAGCCTTTGATCTTCCACCTCCCTGTCCACCTGGAACTTCACAAACAAGCAATGAGTGTTTCATTCATTGAGTGAATATTTTCCCCAGCAGCGCTGAGGGGCCAACCCTGGACTTCCGCAATAGACACAGGTGGATAGAGCCATGTCACAGGGAGCATGGCACCTGAAGGTTGTGGCCTCGCTGGAACCTGCTGGGTAAACAAATGACTCAGTGAATGACAGCTGAGATTAAAAGGCTCAGAGGTGGGAGCCTTGATGCAGTGACTTTGTGGATGGCACATTAATCCTAGCCTGGAGGGGACATGGCCACACTGTCCCAGGGAAGTGGTATTTTGCTGGGGGGACAGTAGATGCCACCTGGGGGACAGTGGATGCCATTCTCAACCAAAAGAGAGAACACCCTGTTCAAGGCTCATGACGAGAGTTCAGTACAAGGCACCTACTGATCATATGTTCTAACATCGTTCTGATGGATGAAAGTATTGAGTATATAACACATTTGAGGAAATGTTTTCAGTAGTCATTTTATTTCTTGTGTGTGTGTGTGTGTTACACGTACATGGGAGTGCTTGGGTATGTTGTCCTGTGCAGGCCAGAGGTGGACAATCAGATATCTCCCTCTATTGGTTTCCACCTTACATTCTTGAGACAGGGTCTCTCATGGACTCTGCAGCTCCCACTTCAGACAAACTGTGTGCTCTAGAGATCCACCTGGCTTCACACACCTTGGGCTTAGCCCTGCCCTAGCTCTGGGGTCACAGGTCCACATCACTACACCTGGCCTTTACCTGCATGCATGGGACCTGAACTCAGGTCCTCATGTTTGTACAGCAAGAGCATTACCCCCAAACCATCTCCCCATCCCCTTAACTAGTTTTTTTAACACTTAAAAAATATAATAATGCTGAGCATGGTGACCTCATCATTGCGGAGTCTGAGGCAAAAGGACTGAGAATTAGAAGCAAGCTTAGGCTACATAGTAAGACTGTCTCAAAAATAAATCATAACAATAAAACTTAAAACAATGCTTACATAACCATGGAGTTTGGAAAGCCATTATCCGGGAGGCAAGCATGTCTCACTTTTGTTCCTTTTATGTTGCTGCAAGAAAACAAAGGGGATGCTATGAAATTTCACACTCAGAAGTAGCATTTGTTTGATCACTCAACCATAACCACTGAGCACATTCAACGGGCCAGAGGTTCTCACAGTTGAATCCAGTGTTAATAGCAGGAGGTTGGGGGGGGAGGGGTAAGAAGAGCCACATTTGCAAATAGGTTGGTAGGCTGGTTTTGGATAGACAGGTGGAATATTAAATAATGGATGGATGATGGGTAGGTGGATGGATGCATGGATAGATGGTGATCACAGTATAGACTGATGGGATGGATGTATAGATTCATAGATAGAATAAGTGATGGTCCCTCAAAGATGTTAATCCCCAGAATTTGTGACTATGTTCTATGATTGTGACTGTTCAGGTCCTCTAGATGAGGGAGAGCCTGCACAACCTGAGGGGGCCCAAGGTCACCCCTGGTGTCACCTTATTAGTGACAGAGGCAGGTGAGAGAGGCAGAGGTGACAGAAGAGAAGGGAAGGGAAGGTTGAAGGTGCTGAATGCTGGCATTGCAGATGGAGGAAGCAATGTGTAGGCTCTTAGCATCTGGGAAAGAAAGCCAGTTCCCCCGAGAACCTGATTCAAGTGGAGAAAGAGTCCTTGGTTTGGGGATGCCTAACACACAGAACTCAAAGAGAGTAACTGTTGTGTCACATGTCCCAACAGAAGCAGCAGGAAGCCAACACATCCAACAGGCCAAGGCTAAGTGGACAGACAATCAAGTTTCACCCTGTTGAGCCCATTACCGCCCCCCCAGAGGTCAGAACCCCCACCCGCGCTCAGGGGCTGTTATGTGGCACAAAGGTCTATGAGACTACTCCCTGCCAGAGTCCCGAGTAGCCCCATCTCAGAGTACCAACCCCAATTCCTTCCTCTAGGGAAGGATCCCGGCCAGTCTCCAGGTGTTTGGGCAGCAAATGAGGGTGGCAGGAGCTGTCAGCATCCCAAGGCTACTTTCACACCTGCACCATCGATCTAGGGATGGCTATGCCCAAGCTAGTCCCCAGTATCACTCAGAATGGCGAAAAATCAGGACCAGCCTAAAAGGACTCTTGCCTCACAGGACTATTGTGAAGGCTGAGGTGACTGACACCTGTCCCCGGCACACAGCCTCCTTCCACCTCCCTTGACACCAGTACCTGCAGCCCACGGGGGCCCATCGCCCCAGTGGCCTGGCGATGTGGGCTCGTGGGATCCGG
>LOEQ01000414.1:62838-83522 GCA_001685075.1 Bramus lutescens | reverse complement strand
AGGCAGTTTCTTTATTCACCAATGGTATTCACAGCATACAGAGGGGAATCCCATGTCAGCCCACTATAGTTTTCTTCCCCCAGATGTGTGTGGCCTGAAGACTGCTCTTTTACAGAGACTGCACCTATGGGTTTAGCTGTCTCTTCACCTGATGTGGGATTCCCCTCTGTATGCTGTGAATATCACTGGTTAATAAAGGAACTGCTTTGGGCCTATAGCAGAGCTATAGGGGAACAGAGCTAGGTGGGGAAAACTAAACTGAACTGGGAGAAGGAAGGCGGAGTCAGTGAGAAGCCATGGAGCTGCCTCTGGAGACAGTCATGCTGAAACTTTGCTGGTAGGCCACAACCTAGTGGTGATGCACAGATTAATAGAGATGGGTTAAATTTAAGATGTAAAAGTTAGCCAATAAGAACCTAGAGCTAATGGGCCAAGCAGTGATTTAATTAATACAGTATCTGTGTGAATTATTTCAGTTCTGAGCAGCCAGGAACCAGCAAGTGGCCTTCTCCAACATTCACCCAGCTGTGTACCACAGACCCTGATTTCTCATGGTGGTTTGAATGAAAATGACATCAAAAGTTCATAGGGACTGTCACTACTGGGAAGTGTGGCCTTGGTGGAGAAAGTGTGTCACGGGGGGTGGGGGCAGGCTTTGAGTTTTGGAAGCTCAAGCCAGGCCTAGTTTATCTCAGTCTCTTCCTGCTGCCTATGGATCCAGATGTAGAACTCTCAGCTACCTCTCCAGCACCATGTCTGCCGGCATGCCACCATGCTTCCCACCATGAGGATAATGGACCTAACCTCTGAACTATAAGCCAGCCCCAATGAAATGTTTTCCTTTTTAGGAGTTGCCATGGTCATGGTGTCTCTTTACAGCAATAAAACCCTAAGACATTTCTCATCCAGCTGTATACCATGAATCCTGCCCCCCTATCCAAATCTATGTAATAAACATGCTCTACCCGAGCACCCAGATCACCCGGTCCAAGCTTTTCTATGTCTGTGTGTCTGCCCTGTCTTCAAATCCTTGCTGCCCCAGTCAGGTCACATCCCTGAAGCCATTTAGAGCATGGCAGGACAGTCAGTTCTTCAGCATGACCAGGGCACAGGGCGTCCATACAGCAAGGCAGCCTGCTCCAATGAGTCAGCTGCTGGCAGGCCCAAGGTCTTCCTGTAGTCTCCGATCCCCCACAAAGATCTTACCAGGTAGAACAGGCTCACCAGTGGTGCCTGTCCTCATAGTCACAGAATGTCTCCTCATAGGCAGACTCAGCAGGTCCTTTGCTCCAGGGCTCCCAGTTGAAACATAAATCAGAATAATCTTCCTTTGACTCTGTAGAGACAAGAAACACTCAAGAGACTCCGAGTCACCGACCTGTCCATCATTCATCCTCTAGGCCAGTCATTACCAAACATCTGTGATTTGTACTGCTTGGTGGTGAACACGCATGTGAAGGAATGAATTCCTAAAAGCACACACATCTATCATGAGAGACCTGGGCGACTCAACCGCCACACTCCACAGGAGACCTGGTCCAGCCACTCAGTGGCTGTTGGACGACTGACGTCTATCTGTATCTTTCAGAGTGTATCATGCTAGAAAACTACAGGCCTGGGGTTCTTGAGGCTGCAAGACACCAGCTGCCTTGGACCAGATCCCAGCACCAGGGCAGAACACACAGAGAAACTAAGAGTTAGAAGACAGTGACGCCAGGGTGCTGTCACCTCTGAGTGGCCGACTTCACTGAAGATCAAAGGGCTTATTTCAAAGGCGGAGGTAAGATGTCATGTCCAGAGAAGCCACCCAAAGTCACTGCTGTACTTCCTTCCATACTGACACAGCTACCATTGACTCAGCCAGCACTGACTGAGCCTACAAGCACCTACTAGGTACCATGTACACAGGTCCTTGGCTCCCTGCAACAAGAGCACTAGATCTCATAAAGCCTTTCTTCAGCCTGAAAGTTGTGTACCTGAGTATGGGGGTGTGACTGCCTTCACTTTGTGGTGAGGAAACTGAGGCTCTGGCCTAAAGCCACACAGTCAATAGAATTTGAAGTTTGTACTGATAACATTGCCCAGGCTGTGATCCTGGGCAGGTTGCTTCTTCCTGGCAAGCCTCAGTTTCCCCACATGGGCAATGGGGACTCTTTACAGGGTTCTCCTCAGGGTTGGAGGGAGACGGTATGCGTCAGGCATTTATATAACTTCTAAGTGTTCAAAGTTAACTTGAGTATAATCTATCAAGTAATCAATACTAGACTCCATAGGGATAGAGTTTTGTTTTTGAAAATCTGGTGTATCCCAGACTTCAGACTTGCTATGTAGCTGAGGATGACATGATCCCCTTGTTTTTACCTCCCGAGTGCTGAGAGTACCCCGGTACTACCATGCCTGGTCTATCAAAACCACGGCTTCCTGCATACTACATGGCACTCTATCAGCTCACACCCCCAGCCAAAGACAGCTTCCAATAAGCCTTTGACTCCCCCAGCTGCCAGGCCTAATGCCTGGGCGGGGCCCCAAGGGAAGACTCTGGCCCACCCTGGAAGTGAGGTGAATATGCTTAAAACATGTTTTTCAGAAACCTGAGGCCCTCTGAGGCTCTTGCCAGGAAACTGCTGCGAGACCATTAGCAGGCCAGACAAGAGGTATCATGGGGCAGGCCGTGCAGGGTGCTGCTCACATCGCCTCAGTAACTTATGACCAGAGCTGGCAGCAAGCTGGGCATACTGTTGCCCAGTCGACCTAAGGTCACAGAGCCTAGAAACAGGGAAAGAAAAGCCTTTGAGTTAAGAGGGATCTTTGGGGAGAGGGTGCCTCTTGCCATATCCCAACCCTCCTGCCACCTAGCCTCTTTCATGGTCAGTTATGTCTAAGCCTTTAGTTCAGTGGCTCTCAACCTTCCTAAGGCTATGACTACAGTTCCTCAAGCTGTGGTGAACCACGACCATAAAATTATTTTCATTGTTACTTCATCACTGTAATTTTGCTGCTGTTATGAACTATAATGTAAGTATCTGACATGCAGGATGTCTGATGTGACCCCTGTGAGGGGGTCGTGACCTACAGGTTGAGAACTGCTTTACCCAGTCTTGCTAATGTGCTGCAGTCAGGACCATTGTCAACAAGCCTCCATGATCCTGTGTACCAGAGAAGGCCTGGCCAAAAACCAGAATAGTGTGACCGCCCCCCAAAACAGCAAAGGCTGCTATGCCCTGCTGTTCACGTTGTTTACAGAAGCACACGGGGGAGGGTCCAAATAAAGCTGAGAGCCAGTCCGAGCTCTGCTCGGTATCTGAGCACCATTTTCTAATTCAGCAGCTGAGCCTGAGCACTATCAGTGGCCCCGAGGGGCCACAGACAAGCAGACACGCATACACATCAATCAAACTCTGTTAAGAAACTCCCAACTGCCAGCATGCCGGTGCACACCTTTAATCCCAGCACTCAGGAGGCAGAGGCAGGCGGACCTGAGTCCAAGATCAGCCTGGTCTACATAGTGAATTCCAGGACAGCCAGGGCTGTCTAATAAGACCCTACCTCAAAAACGACAACAAAACAACAACAAAATGACAGGGAGGAAGAGGGGAAGGAAAAAACTTATTTCAACTGGAGCTGCATTTAAAATGCTGTGCTATTCCCCTCCTGTGCCCACTTCTAAAATGAAGAGTCCAGTCTGGACTAGCTCACCTTGACTGAGTAAGAATTGTAACCAGAGGATCATCAAGAACAGCAGCAAACCCATGGGCAGGCAGAGCCAGAACACCAGGAAAGAGAGCGTGAGGTCGTTCACCAGCGGCACCAGAGGGTACTTCATTGTGCACCTGTGGCCATGTGAAGCCACCTGGATTGAGCAGGCAGGCTGCCCTTGAGCGCCTGGCAGCTTGGCCAGGCTCTACTTTCAGCCCAATTGTGACTTAACAGTGAGCGTGATGTAACAAGGAAGTCACAGTCCTCAGGCAGAGGAAGCTGAAGGGATCTGGCTGGGAAACAGGCTGACTTCTGAGAAGGACGGCCAGGGCTGGACTAGTCCAGCAGCCACTGGGCTCATGCGAGTCTCTGAGGGAACTGAGCAATTCTAAACTCAGAGAAACAGAAGGACAAACGTCGGCTCACGTAAGGTACCCGCCTACTCATAGTGTGGTCAAGAACCAGCTAGGGCCCTGGGTGCTGCTTCCAGTAATGGGCGCACACACACATGCATACTGCCGTGCTTGTGGGACAGGGCACTGTAGGGAACAGAGGAAGCTCAGTGCTGGAAGGTAAGAGACTGGGGGAGCTCCAGCAACAGTTGTTGCAAAGGAAAGGCAGATACAGCATTGCCACACTGCCCACCTCCACAAGAGCCTAACATCTGGCTTTTATGTGGAGTCTCCCATGTTTAAAACAGGACATAGGGGAGGGGGACAAAATGCTTATCCCACAAATATGAGGCCCAGAGTTGGGGGGGTCTCCAGAATCCACATAAAGGTTTGTCAGCCTTCCTGTAATCCCAGCAGAGGCAGGGAATCCTAGGGCCAAGCTGGCTAGCCAGAATAGCCGAAACAGCAAGCTCCATCCAGCCAAAGACCCTGTCCTACTATACAGAGACGAGAAGGAAAACACCTTGGGTGCATCTGCCCTCCAAAAACAAACACATGGGGTCAGACTTTGTTAGAACATTGTAGGCTAAATCTGTCGGGCCACACACTGAGCCCCACTTAAGACTAACATTATTCTGAAGCTTCCTGTACTTACCCTTATTAGGAGTTTAAGCAAGGAACTTCTAAAAACTTGCTCCCTTGTCTCAGCGGGGCAAGACAACACCTGTCATCCTCCCACCTGGCCTGGACTTACACTTGCGGCAAGAAAGTAGGCATTGGGGCTCAGGGGAAGTCTGTAATAAACTGTCCTGTGCATAGTCTTCAAAAGATGAATGAGGCTGGGAGATATGTTAAACATGCCAGTTCCTAGGCTCACCCTCCTTCATTGAGGCTGCACCCCTGCGGTTGAGTCATGACTGGGCGGGAGGCAGGCATGATGTGGGAGAACACAGCATCTCATAGTGGAAGAGCACAGGTTGAAGTCAGGGTCGTCCTAGACTGGGAAGCTGACGCATCAAAATTGGGTTAGAGGGCACGTCATGGAGGACACCAGTCTACAGAGAAGGGGAACCAGGTCAGGCTGAGTGAACCCACAGGAGGAGTCTGGGTAAACAGGATGCTGGCAAGCTGTGGACAAGGCAGGCTCAAGAGGCTGGGATTTCTAGGTGCTGGGTCAGTAGGAGTTGTGTCAGAGAGCTGAGCTACAGAGGTGGAAAAACTTGAATGCTTATATTTTTGGCTAGCTATGAAACTTTGGCAAAATGGGGCCAATGAAGTCAGCTTCTTCTGCCAATTGGCCCAGCTGTAGGTCCTGTGCTGGCAGGTAGAGCTGAATAAGAAAAAGGGAGGGGGCGGCTCTGGGTCCCAGGCAGCTCACATGCAGCAGAACAGCAGCTCTGTGGAGTTGGTGCCAGGCTGGAGGGGTGGCTCCATGTGGAGGCAGGCGCATTAAAAGCTCTCACTTATGTGCCCATCACCTATGACCCAGGCTCACGGCCCCAACATGTTTCTTGTAAAGCCCTGAGCCAACCAGTGCAAAGGGGCAGTGAGGGCATAGGTGACCTCTGTGTCCTCCCCATCTGGGAATGGCCTTACTTTTCTCTACAGGCAGAAAACCCCAGGACTCACTCCTCCCCCAATTTGCAGCCTTTGTATCTTAATTCTACACACTCCTGCCAGAATTAGAAGGGTGTGTCCTTTTCTCTTAAAATTAGCCTAATTTTGAGTATTTCAGGAAAACTAAAAAACCTAGAGTAAAAACCTAGATTAGTTAAAACTGAGCAGACCCTCCTAGAGAGAGTGACTTAAGAATGACCAAGCAGGAGCCAGCCCCGTGGCCTATAACCAAAAGGACACACCAAGTTATTAATAAGAAGCTCCTTAAAATTTAATTGACTGCGTGTATTACATTCAATATCCCGTGGGTTTCTTGTGGATGGAGGACAGGCATAAATATGAACCTCTTGCACCTTCTTCCCAGGCTAGCGCAGATCCAACACAGGCAGCGAGGGACACAGGCACACCTTCATATTTACATCTCCTTTACTTTACAGATCAGTGGCAGAAATATTTACAGAAAATACAATAGGAAAAAGATCCCATCTTGGCAATATACCGAAATTCATACAAACTGTAAATATGGTTTCGAGCAAATAATGATACTTAGATTTTAGCCACAACTGCCAAGCCCTTCAGAGGAAGATGCGTCGGTCACTGTGGGGACAAAGAACTTGATTTGCTTCAACAAATAGGGTTTTGGGCGCCTACCGTATGCAAGGCACTGTGGAATCCCAAATTACACATTTCCTCTCATCACTAAAAAACTTGTCTAAAGAACAAGGGTGGCTGTTCTGAGAAAACACTATGCAGTGCCTGGCTCTGCCAGCAGTGAGACCAGTGACTCCACTGCCAGGTGGATCCCTCAGGAAGAGGGGATGTCAAGGAGTGCTGAGAACAGACCAGCGGATGCCAATGGTCACTGTTAATACCAAAGATCCGACCTGAACAGGCTTTAAATGCTAATGGACAACTGATGCCAGGAGAGTGTCAAATGTCCTCTAAGACAGTTGTCACCACCTACCAGCTCTGCCCAAGGCTGACTCTGTGGGGGAAGTTCCACTTCTCAATAGGAATACACCCTGGAAAACTTATCACTGTAGAGGTCAGACTGCAGAACTAGATTCTCCCCTAATGCAGACAGGGAGCTGTTCTTCCAGGCTGTCCTACTACCTGTGAGCCAGACACCGACAGGGCCAGCCAAAGTGTAGGTGTTTTTATGGGTGAGCCCCATGATGGAGCTACCCTAAGATCAGGGAGCTGAAGAGGGAGATGTTCATATACACATGTGCATGGCACATGCATCTGTATGGCCGGGAGGGCTGCCCTACCACTGGAGTTCTTCTTTTCAAGGAGCCAAAGGCCGGGAGGTCCTTAAGAGGAAACTCTAGACAAATGGGAAAGGTGGCAGCAAGGTTAAGAGCCCTGATTCCTGTGTTCCCAGGCAAAGGAGCAATCCCCCACTCCCGCCCCCAGTTTCAGAAGTGAACAGGAGGGGGCTGCCAGCCTAAATACCCTTAGGAAATGTTTTCCTCTTTGAGAGTACCTAGGCATCCAAGTACAGCAACCGAACAGTTTAAACCACAGTCCAGATTGGTTCCAGTGTTTCCTCAAAGTTTCTGGGCAAATTTATCAAGTGAACTTCTAAGATTATTGTAAGTACTAAGTATGTTCCTCTGACAAGATTCTGTTCAAAGTGATCTTAGCGCAGGCAGGAGGGTGAACTCAATGAGCATGATTCCAAACCACACTCTGAGACCCAAGGCTCTTATCACACCCTTTGGTAGGTAGATAGTATGTGGAGCAGAAGGAACCAGTGAGGGGGTGCATCCCAAGTTCTGTTGGCTGTACACACTAGGGCTTCCCTCCCTTCTTGGGAAATCACCATGTAGCCCAGATTTCAAACTACATCTGCCATTGTTGTTCTCTTACCAAAGTTATCAAAATTACAAAGAATTAGAAATTAGAGCCAACCAAAGGGGAAGGGCCAGAAAGCCCACCCCAACACATAAATCCCATAGGTCATCTTTCTCGTATCATTTAAACAATGCCCAGAGTAGGAAAGAAGTACATCTTTATCACTTATCTGTAGCCTCTGGAATGTTCTAAGTTGCACATGTATGTACAGATTCTTTATTCACCTCACACAGAACAAGAAATGAAGTGTCAGTCTGGAAGGATCTTAAAGGTTGTTCAATTTCACCTCTTCTTGCTGAATTACTAGAATATTTTTAGGGAAAACCTCACTACTAATTTTTACCATTCCTTACCCCATGGTATCACATTAGAAGACATTAGATTATTGCCTGGCTTTAAAAAAAAAATCAAAGACAGAACACTATGCCTTGAATGGAAACTGGACTCACAGTGGGGAGGAAGAGGATGACACCAAGGACAAGGAAGATTGGAGGAGGGAGGGGTCTGTACCTGAGTAGAGAAAAAAAAGGGGGTTGTGGCAAACTTCAGCCTATGGGATGCTATACCCATGGTTCTTGCTAAGGGACCGCAGAACACATACTTCTAGAATGGAGGCACCTGCACATAGGAACAGGTATAACACTGCCCCTAATATCCTAGGAAAAGAGCAAAACCTCAAACCAAACAGTAGACCCTGATCTGCAGATTTTAATGACAACGGGGGAACAGCCCTGTTAATCTCTGATTATTCCTCTTTGGACTATAAATGTCACTTGTTTTCTAAGACAAATAATCTTACTAAAGGAGTAAGAACATAAAAATTGGAATATAGTGAACACTGTAAAACAGGAGTCCTAAAACAGTTTGTTTGGTTCTGGCCACCTCCTATGCTTAGTCCCTTGCAGAAAAACAACAGTCAAGTGACTGAAATATTCCAGTGGCGGGACTTGTACCTTCAGCTGGCTAAGGCCAGGAAACATAACAGCAGCTGCCACCTAAGGAGATGACACTGATTCTGTGGATTGTGAAGCAGGTGCTCTCTAAAGAGCTGAGTGAGTGGCAGTGGGACACTTCCTCCTGAACCACAAATAGAACCAAGAACTACTGCAGCTTGCTGCTTGGTCCTGAAATAATTTTCAGCCGGTTGTGAACTCCCATTATTGGTATTTAATCAAGGAACCATGTCTACCCTATCATCATGCCATCGAACTGAACAGTAACGGAGAACAGAGGCATCATTGCTTACTCACAGCTTTTAACCCCAAACATGACTAGCAAGCCATTAGAGTACACAGCTGTGTCTCCACTTCCATCTGTCTGCTAAGAAGCTGAGGCCTTATGACAGATCTCCACAGCACAGAGAGGGACAACGTGCTTAAACATGGAGAAAAAAATAGGAAATATTTTAATGTCAGACTCATCTGACATTATGTTTCACCTGTCAGTATGACAGGTAATAGATCGAAACATGAGCACAAAGCTGGTACCTCCTCCTTCATTGAGCCTTAAAAAGTTCTGGAAGGTTCTGAGACTGATTTTAATTTTGAATACACCCTCCTAAAAAGCGAGGTATAAACTATCTTCAGCTCCTACCTTGCAAGCCTGCTGACACTACCAATGCATGTATTTAACTGATGCATAAAAGCCTTTATCCTCAAAAGGCTTATATTTTACTAAAATTGTCACTTTGAAAGTTTATGGCTAAAATGCTTGTTGTCCTTTTCAGCAGGAGTGTGACTGTGCAAGGTCCATCATCAGAAAGCAGGCGGTACTCGAGCCAGTGGCTTCACATCATGGTTCTGGTGATTCAACAGTGAATTTTTGGGAGTGATCTGCTTGCATTTTTCAGGACTATCTTGCTTTAATGTCAGAGCCCATTCTGCAGTCCACTGCCCTGGACAGACTGTGCTCTAAGAGCTGCAGTTCTTGAGCCCAACCTCCTGGAAAAGGGCAGTATAAAACTCTGGCTCCAGCTGCTTATTCCGGTATTTGTTGACAATGTCAGTGATTTTCTGTTTCCGACGGACATGTGGTGGACTGTAGGAATCACTCTCCAGTCTCTTTCTTCTACAAATATTTATTACAGTCTGCCGCACCAGAAAGCCTTGAAAACAGGTGAGAATAACTGTCAGTAAGCTGTCATGTCAGGTGACCTATGTTTAAGGGACCCATTTTCTCAACATTGCAACTCTCACTGCAATCCCATGGTTTCCCTCCTTAGAGACAAACACAGCACCAAGATGAAACTGCTGTGGGAGGCATTAGCTCAGGACAGAGTCAAAGCCTGCTCTTCCACAGCCCATGTTCTCTCTGTTTTCCTTTTTAGTTAGGTAGTTAATTCATTCAGTTAGTGAAGACCTTTTTATATTACCAGATTAAAGCTTAAACAGCAGCATTTTCTACATGAAGCAACTATTAAGACCATATCCTTACTTGTGTTTTATGAAAGTGTTAAAGAAGGCAAACAGCAATACAGTTGCTGGCATCTTATGCTACAATAACCTCCAACCCACAGCCATACATGGGGCCTATCTAAATTCAGTGGGACACACACACACACACACACACACACCATAAAATGTTGACAGGGCCTCGGTAGAACAAAGAGGAATGAGGCAACGTACTGTGGAGTGAAAAAGGACTAATATTCATTAAATAAATCTATGAGATTATCAAAGAATAAGAATAAAATAAAATTTAAAGGTGAAGGAAAACAAAGAAAGTCAGGACCACTGTCCTTCAGGAGACAAAGCACTTACCCAGTGCTCGCCGGCTAACTATCATCCCATCAACAAGAGGGATGACCATGTTAAATTTTCCAGTGGCTCCTTGGATTTTTATCCGGAACAATCCAGTGTTTAAAGGGTGGATGAAGATTACTGGGACTTCTTTTTCAAGAGTTGTAGATCTTAGAAAAGACAAGTCCTTTTAGTTCAGACACAAGAATCTTTTCTATGAGGTGTAAGAACAAGTATCAGGGCCTGGGACCTGTGGTCAGCATGGCTGCTACAGTGTCAAGACAGAGCCCAGAGTACAATCAGTAACAGCAAAAGCCCAATATGGGAATTATACATATGTATAAGTTAGGCATAAAAAGATAAATTCTTCTACATAATAGAATTTATCTGAAGAACATAAAATAAAGTCAGAGATTACAATGTCCTTAAATATGGAAACAGGAAAGTTTTTGGTGGAAAAATACAAAATTTCATTTATGCAGACCAAGTAAGTCCTAGAAGTCAAGTGTTCATTATGCTAAGTAAGGCTGTAATACTGTATTACATTATTAAAAGTCTAAGAGGGCAAAGCAAATAGTAACAGTAATGATAATAACAAATGGTCTCAAAAAACAAAAAAATAATAAATTATAGGTACTGTGGGTGGTATGAGACTTCTGGAGGTGATAATGTATGTTTACAGAATATAGTGGTGATGGTTTCATATGTAAAATACACCTCCAAATTTAAGACTGAACATGCCAAATATGTACACCTTTTTGTATAACAATTGTATTTCAATAAGGTAAGTTTTTAATTTTGTTTTTTTCCTGAGCATTTTACATGCTGGCTTTCCCCCTCTTCAGAGCTCCTGGGAAGACTGGGAAACCAAAGAATAGCTTACAGCTGTATTTACTAGTCTATCACATATTTAAACATGGAAAAGGGGGCCACATAAATGCCATCTTGCCAGCCCTTTCTTTGATTCTTTAAAAAAAATTTTTTTTTTAAAATTTGGATCTTCTGCAAGAACAAGCGTTCTTAACCACCAAGCCATCTCTCCAGGTCCTGATTCTTTCCTTATTTGCCTTTAACCACTGTTTGATTATAATTCTTTATTCTTTTATTAAGCATAACCGACAGATACAGACATGCTGATAAACTCAAGCAAAGAAGAGGACAATACCTCAGAGAAGTGCTACTGTTAGCAGTAGTTTCCACACCAGTGCTGATCTCTGTCATCAGATCTGACAGGGGAAAGTTTTCTAGAAAACAACAACATTACAGTTACCACCGCCTGATTTTCCCGAATTAATTTCTTAACCTCTTCACAGGCAGCAACAAGTACCACCTATGCTGCACCACAGTGTGGAACCCTAATGACTCCCCACATAAAAACAGCTGCCTTTCAATGTTTGGCCAAGTGCACCAAAAGCAGAGGGCTTTCAGAGAATATGACCTGTGGCTGTGAGGGCGTGGTTAGAAGCAGAATGACACTTTCCTATAAACCCTGAGCTGGACAGGGTGCTAAGCTAAGCATGCATTTCTGATGCTCTTAAGTCACATGAAAATCCTAAGAAACTTATCCATGGCAGAACTTTTAAGGACAAAGGAAGCAATTATATAAAAATGAGACCACCTGTGCACATGGAAAGACGGCCCAGAGCTCCTGGGAAGGCTGGGAACACTAACTAGGAAACAAACAAAACAGTTAATGGCTTTGTATCTACTAATCTATCAAATATTCATAACTAGAAAAGAAGGGTCATAAGTATGCCCAATTAACAGGTTTCTTGAAATGGTTAGAGAGGCTGGAATACAAACCCAGGTTTATGCACTGCAAGTCTCTGTACCCGCCCTTTTCGACGTTTGGTAGGTCACTGGCAACTTAGTTGTTCTTAGAGAAAACCTTTTTCCTCATACGGTACCTATATCATCGTAGCGTTCCACCCAGACTACAGACACTCTTGTCTCAGGTCCAAGGGGAGGCACAGTGCGACCCTGAGGCAGCTTCTTCATTCTGGAACTGGGACTAAGCTATATGACAGAAAAGGAGAAAGACGTTTTTTGTTTTATTTTGTTTTCTGAGACAGGGTTTCTGTGTGTAGCCCTAGCTGTCCTGGAACTAGCTCTTGCAGACCATGCTGGCCTACAACTCACATAGATCCGCCTGTCTCTGCCTCTCTAGTGCTGGGATTAAAGGCGTGCGTCACAACTGTCCAGCATGATACAACTTTTAAGTATTAAAGGAATACTGAACAATTACATTTTGCATAAAAAGCAATAAAATTTGCATGTCATGTTTTAACAAAGGTTTAAAAGGCCTGAATCTACCTCTGTTGTGGCCAGAAAGCTTTATGCTTCCCAGGTAAAGAAATACAACTGTTTTGTCTGGTGATCTTAGTCTCTAAAACGCAACATCAGAAAGTTATTTCTAGTTCTGAGATGAAATGTTCCAGTAGCAATCTATACCTGATTTTCCTCATATTGTCTGCAAAAGACAAGAGTTCATTGGTCTTTGCGGCAAGCTCATGCACATTTGCCTTTTCTGCCACTCAACTGGCTTATTTTTAATGAATTACTTTTGGTTATGTGTTAATATATTAAGGTGCATTTATTATTATGCATGATGTTCTATAGTATATAGTGGGATCTTTTACTTTCAAATATATGCTCAAGCATTACTACAATAAACATCTTTGTATGTATTCATTATGTATCAGTACTTTTGAAATTTTATTTCAAAATTTTGTAGACATATATTGTGTTGACCACACATCATCAGCCTTCATTCCTCCCATCTTCTGTTTTTCTCCCCACTTCTATTTCTTTTGTTGCTCTACACAATTTCATGTCTACTTTCTTTTTATATATCCGTACATAATTTTACGTGACTATACAAAATCTAACTCACAAAAAAGAACATCTATTTTTCTGAGGCTGGCTTAATTCTCTTAGATGCATCTGTTTTATTTTTAAAGATTTATTTACGCATCTGTGTATCTGTGTATCTGTGTATGTGGGTGCCCAAGGACGACAGGAGAGGGCACTGGGTTCCCTGGAGCTGTGGTGATAGCACCCAGCATGGATGCTGAAAACCAAAGTCAGTCTTCTGCAAAGAGCAGCAGTTGCTTTTAATCACTGAGCCATCTCTTCATAATGAAGGGGTTCAGATCGTGTCATAAGGCTCTTCTAAATCTACTGAGATGATCATCTGATTTCTACCCTTTAGAAAATGTTTACATAGTGTATTATTATATGTATTGATTTTTGTATGTAGAACTATAGCTAAATCTCTAGAATAAAGATAATTTGATCAAAGCCAATGATCTTTTCAATGCAATCTTGATTTGGGAATGCAAATATTTTGTTGAGAATTTTTGCAGCTATGTAGCTTGGTCTATCTTCCTTTTGTTGTGTCTGTATGTCTGTATCTTGTTCTGGTAGCAGAATACTGGTTTCAGAAAAGAAAGCAGTTCTGGAGTGTTCTGTGCTTCCTGTTGTTAACAGCCTGAGAAACACTGGTGTTAGTCCTTTACAAGTCAGCAGATTCAGAAGTGAAGCTAATCCAGGACAGCTCTCTTTTAGGAAAGATTTCTTTTTTAAGTCCTTTAACAACGTTGCTTGTTATAAATCTGTTAAAATGACCTCACCTTGATTTAATTTTGGTATGCCCTATGTACCTAGAAAGTGTCCATGTTTTTTTAGGTTTTCTGTGTAATACATATTTTTAAGGCATGGCCTGATGATTTTCTGAATCTCACTGTTATCTGTAAGAACCAGTTACTTCACTTAGGTTTCTAGATTTAGTCATTTATGATTTCTCTTCTTTCTTCCTTCTTTTTGTTTTTCCAGACAGGGTTTCTCTGTGGAACTCACTTTGTAGACCAGGCTGGCCTCAAACTCAGAGACCCATTTGCTTCTGCTCCCCCAGTGCTGGGATTAGAGGCGTGCGCCACCACACCTGCCTTTCTTTCCATCAGCTTGGCTGAATGAAGGTTTGTCCATCTTGTGGAAGAACCAACTCTTTGCTGCAGTGATTCTTTGTTTTTCTGATTCCGTTTCACTAATTTTTGCCCTGATCTTAATTTTTTTTTCTGTCTAGTGATTGTAGGTTTGGTATGTTCTTATTTTTCCAAGATCTTAAGGTGAACTGTTAGTTTATCTGAAATTTATTTGATTTCTTATATGTGTGGGCACTTACAGCTCTAATCTTCCTCTTAGGCTTGCTTTCATTTCACCCCACATTTTTGGTATTTGTGTTTCCATTTTTGAATTACCTAATTTCTTTAGTGACTTTCTCATTAGTCAAGCATTTGTTTTCCATTAGTATTTATACTTGTTAAAGTAGATCCTATTGGATGATTTGTTTTTCTATTTTTTGTTGGAATAACTTGTCCAAATGATGAATATTGGATACTTTTACTATGATAGGGTTGTGTGAACTTACACTTAGTAGTATTTGCTTTATGAAACCGTGTGCACTCATTTTCAATGTATGTTTTAAAATTAGAATGTCCTCTTAATGGACTGTTCCTTTGAAGAGTATGGAGGAACTCTTCTGACTAGTTTTGGTTTCAAGTATATTTTTATCAGATTTAGGAAAACAAAGGCTTGTTTGCTTGTTCCATTTTAGTGGACTACCTTTCTCCATCCTTTAATCCTAAGGAAGTTAAGTTTTCTATGGTGTCTTTTGTGGTGTGTTTCTTGGTGGCAACAAATCCCTCTTTAAAATTCAAACTGCTGTCTGTGTTTTGATTGGAGAAATGAGACCATACTATTAAAAAGTATTATTAAGAGGACAGTATTAATTCCTCTCATTTTGTTGATCTTAGAATGGTGTTTTCCTATCTCTCTCTTGCTTAAATGGTTGCTCTGATATCCTTGTGGATGTATTTTTTAAACATGGACCAGTGATGGTACTCAGCACTCTTGCCACCACTTTGCTCACTGAGCCACCTCCCCAGCCCAGTTTGTTTCATCTGTTCTGTATATTTAGTGATGTAAACACACTGTGATAGGGGAGGATTCTTTTCTAGTCTACTCTCATATTCTACATGCCTCCTGTATCTGGACTGGCATCTCTTTCCCTAGTCTTAGGAAACATTATGATTGTACTGAAATGGTTTGTCTTTAGAATGAAATTCTCCTTCTCTTTGCCCATGATTCTTATTAAATCTGATCTTTTCAAGGTATCACATACATCTTCAAAGTACTGCATTTATTTTCTTATTAATCTTTGTCAATGTTCGGTGTCTCAATTTCTCCATCTTGTTTTCAAACTCTGATGTTCTCTTTGAACATTTCTGTTCATAATGCTTTTCATGAGCTTTCTATTCATCTTTACTGTGGTTTTCATTTCCAGTATTTCAATGGTTTTTGTTTAGTATTTCTCTTTATTGAATTCATAACCTGAATTGACTGTGTTAATTAAAAACATTTATTTTTTATGACCATGGTACAGCATGTATGTTGAGGTCAGAGGACAGCTTGTGAATGTTAGTTCTCTTCCCACACCATGTAAGTCACAGAGATCAAACTCAGGTTGTCAGGTGTGGTGACAAGTAGTCTTACCAGTGCCAATCCATGGGCTCCGCTATCAGCTTTCTCATTCAGTCAGCTGGGTTTTTTTGTTTGTTTTGTTTTTCTTAGACTTCATTCAGGAATTTGTGTATTCTTTAATTCACCCCCCACCCCTGAGACAGGGTCTCATTTTAGCTCTGGCAGGCCATAAACTCACAGAGATCTGCCTGCTCTGCCTCCCAAGTGCTGGGATTAAAGGGATGTACCGCCACACCTAGCCCATTTTCAAACATACTTAGTCATTCTCTGAGTTCTTTAGGATTTCATGTGATTCTCTTTTACTGTAGGCTATTACTGAGGGATCAGTGATTTTTTTTTTCTTCTTTTCATGACAAAAGTCTCACTGTACCTTGGTTGGCCTTGAACTGATAGAGATCTGCTTGTCAGTGCTGGGATTAAAAGTATGTGCCACCTTGACCAGCGTGGATTAGTGATTATTTTTCTTTTTCTCTTTTACCCCCAAGACAGGGTTTCTTTGTGTAGTCATAGCTCTCCTGGAATTCAATCTGGAGACCAAGCTGGCCTCAAATTCACAGATCCACCTGCCTCTGCTACCTGAATGCTTGGATTAAAGGCCTGTGCCACCACTGCCCAGTTTGGATTAGTGATATTTAAAAGTTATATTGTGTTGGTTTTCCACGTTACTTGTGTTTTTGTACTGGGACTTGTACATCTGTGTTTAAGTTGCTGGTTGAATTTATTTTTAGTTTTATCTTTTAGAAAGCATTGCTATTCTTTCTGAGGAAGTGTTTTCAGGGGAGGCTAGAGACAGGAGATGTGGTTTTCCTCTGCTTGACTGGTGATCAAGCACAAGCCCAGCACTCATTTGGAATTAGAATGCTACCTGTTGCTGGGGTTTTTATTTGTTTGTTATTGAAAATACAACCAAGGGGCTGTAGAGATGTTTGGCTCGTTGTCACCTGATGCTCTTGCAGAGGATCTGAATTTGATTCCTACCACCTACATGGTATCTCACAACCATCTGTAATGCCAATTCCAGAGTCTTGATACTTTCTTCAGGGCTCCTTGGGCACCAGGCATGCACATGGTGCACATACATACACACAAGCAAAATACTCATATACAGAAAATAAAATGGTCTTAAAAGCAACAAAAAAGGAAATAAGTCTTAAAAAACAACAACAAAAAAGGAATTCAATCAAAACACGTAGGACATTCCCAGAGACCCTGTGAAGATGGCTAGTCAATGTTCTTTGGGGGAAAAACATTAAAGAAAGAATAGAGTACAAAAAAGAGAAATATTTTATACAGGACAAGAAGAGAGCAGGATGGAGTTGGCCTGCTAAATTCCTATTTATTCCTGAATTTAAATTTGGTCAGATTTACACTTCATCATCTTTATTATTTGTTTGAAATCAATCAGCCTGATTGTGTGTTTTTGTTACCACTTAAGTCATTTTTCAATAAAGATTAAGGGGTAAACACAGATAAAGAAATAAAGTCAGGTGATAAGTATAAAAGCAAAAGGTTTTCATATGCAGTAGCAGTTGTGTGTCATACTCAATTGATTTAGTTATAAACAGTAGCCCCCCACCCCACCTTTATCCATGGGGATACATTCAAAGACTCTCCATGGGTTCTTGAAACCAGTTACTACCCAATCCTATACATATTCTTTTCTAGTGTACAACTACACACACACACACACACACACACATACACATACACACACACACACACCACACACAGAGGAGAGAGAAACACCCTTGAAGTAAATGTAACAACAGCAATAAAACAGAACAAATAAAGTAAATTTCAATAAAAGCCTATGTGAATTGGTCTCTTTCTTTCATGAAAGCTTACCATGCTATAAGCATTCCTCTTCCTGTGATGATACAAGGTGATGCAATGCCCACATGAGCCACAGAAAAACACTGTGACAAAATGCTAGGCATTGTTAACTTTAACATAAGCATTGCAGTATTACATTCCATGACACCAAACCAAAACTAAAGTGACAGATGAGGGCGGAGGTGGGGAAGTATACAGATGCTGAACAAAGGATGATTAGCATCCTAGGTTGGAAGAAACAGGATTTTGTAAGATTTCACCAAGTTATTCGGAATACTACATTATTTTAAACTTCCTTTAAATATTTTTAGACTATAGTTGAGCATGGGTCATAAAATGGCTGAAAGCAAAGCAACAGACAAAGGAGAACGGCAGTCCTTGGAGTCTGCAAATGCTCCGGCTTTGCAGTCAGTTCTTAGCTGAATCGTGTGAGGACAAAAGCTACACACAGCTCCTGCTCTAATGCTTAGTGGATACCGAAAGCCTCAGCTTAAACAGGAGTGAGAGAGAACTGACCACTGAAGCAATGTCAGAACAAGGAAAATGCCGTCTTAGGGCCAACCATTTATTATAGATTAGAAAAATGAAAAATTCCAGAATTCATTTTAAAATACTTCAGTTAATGAATCAGTAAGTAGTCTTGCTATACCTCCTACATTACAAAAAATGAGAAACTTTTAGACTTGGTTCTATAATTACTGCCACTTCACAAAATTTTGGGTCAATCAATAAAACAACTTACCCTCTGTGAGGAATTAAGACTGTCTGTGTGATTGGGGACCAGCTCAAGTGTCAGGGGTGGCTGCTTCAGGATTCCAGGCATAAGATCCATATTTGAGTCACTATCTTGGTCTGAGATATTACTTTCCAAAGAATCGGCTGCAAGACAAGAAAAAAATTATATTTGCTACTTCTCTGGAGCAGAAGTTTAATTATGTTAAGTAGTCTAACTACCCTGAGTAACTGAAGACCAAGCACTGCTTCCACAGCAAGTCTTGGCAGACATTCTATGAAGGAGCAGGTGACCTTAGAGTAGGGTTTGCTGGTCATAGAAGCCTTTGCAGCACACTCTTCTTTGCACTTTACTTACAATACTTGAAAAAAGGTAAAACTTGGGACTGAAGATACAGCTCAGCAGTTAAAAGCAATGGCTACCCTTGCAGAAGAATGGGGTTTGGTTCCCAGCACCTACAAGGTACTTACAACCATCTGTAACTCCAGTTCCAGGGGATCCCTGGTCTCTTCTAGCTGTCATGAGCATAAAAGACAAGCATGTAGTGCACATAATACACACAAGTAAAACATTCATACACATAAAAGAAACATTTTAATCTTTAATAACCACATAAACCCCATTCTTGGCTGAATCTGGTTTGTGCGCTATAGTCTGTCATCTCCTGCTCTACAGGATAACTAAGATGAGAAAAATTATAAAATCAAAGTTGTTATTCTCTGAATTATTTATATATCAATCAAAAGTACTATCCTAAGTAGACATTGAGACAACTGAAAGCTACCAAGGACCTAGTCTTAATTTAAAGTACAATCTGGTGGGAGATAAAAAAACAAATCTGGTGGTAGTAAAAAAAAAAAAGATATTAACAAAACCCCCAGGAAAATAGAGATATTTTATTTTATGCAAACATGTTTTGCCTGCATATATGTATATGTACTACATGTATGCTTGGTGTCCAAGGAAGTCAGAAGAGGGCATTGGATTCCCTGGAACTGGAGTTACAGATGGTTGTAGGCTATCACATAGGTACAGGAAATCAAACCCAGATCACCTGAAAGACCAACAAACACTCCAAATCAGAGCCTTCTTTCTTGTCCCGGAATATGATTATCACCAGAAGCTGAGTAACAGCAAGAAATGGCAAGCGGCATTAGGCATATATCATGATTGTAGGCTAAGAACCAATTGTAGGAAGCCACAGTGTGAGTGAAGAAGACTCTAGGTCTGGGAAGACTTGCTGGTGCAGGCTGTTCGACCAAAATAATCAGACAGGTACTTAACTCATAAGACAGCTAGGCCTCAACCGCTGGAATAATATGGAAGGCAGATAAATACTATGATACTGATCCTGGAAGGCCCATTCTACTAGAGACAAAAACGATAGAGTATGAAACAGATGGGTGCCTACAGTGAGAAATCAAGGTCAAGTACAAAGGTAGGGAAGCTACTAAGCTAGACACAGCAAAAGTACTTTGGAAATGAGACTAGCAAGTGAGATGGATCACATAGTTCACACTTCAAATGGTCTCAATGGAGAAGGTGACATTTTCTACTTACTGTCTAGCTGGACAAGAAGAAATGTGCTTAATTTGCAAAAAAAAACAGTATTTTTTTCAAGTTTATTTTAAATTTATGTATCTGTGTATACACCCATAAAAGCCAGAAAAGGCTGCAGAATCTAGAACTATAGTTACATGAGTGCTGGGAACTGAACTCGGGTCTTTGGGAAGAGCAAGTGCTCTTAAAGGCTGAGCCCTCTCTCCAGGCCCACACTGTAGTGATAGTTTGTGTTTTAACAAATAAACTTGCCTGAAGATCAGATTGCAGAGCTAAGCCACCAGAGATCAGGCGGTTATGGCTCACACCTTTAATTCCAGTACTTGGGGGTCCCATGCTTTTAATCCCAGCACAAGGGAGGTAGAGACAGGAAGGAATATGGCTGGGCAGAGAGAGGAATATAAGGTGCGAGGAGACAGGAGCTCAGACAATATCCATCTCTACCAGTCTGAAGTTTGGTAGAGATGGATATTGTCTGAGGCAACAGTCTGAAGCAGTCAATCAGAGGATGCGGTCTGAGGACAGTATTGCCCTTTTGGTCTGAGAATTTGGTAGAGGTAAAAACGGTCTAACAGCTGGCTGCACTGGTCTCTGATCTATCAGCTTTCACACTCCAGTATCTGATTCTGGGTCTTATTATTTTCTTTTTCTTTTGGTTTTTCGAGACAGGGTTTCTCTGTAGCTTTTGGATCCTTTCCTGGAACTAGCTCTTGTAGA
>LOEQ01000414.1:30763-50985 GCA_001685075.1 Bramus lutescens | reverse complement strand
CTCTCTCTCTCTGTGTGTGTGTGTGTGTGTGTGTGTGTGTGTGTGTGTGTGTTTTAGGGTAAATGTATTTCGAGTTAGTATTTCAGCTGCACATGGAGTACTTTAACATTCTTTGGGTTGTGTGTATGTTTAATTGTTTATTTTTGAAACAGGATCTCACTACGTAGCCTTAGCTAGCCTGGAACTCAACTATGTAGACCAAATTGGCCCCAAACTCACAGACATTTGCCTGCCTCTGTCTCCAGAGTGCTGGATTAAGTGTACACTGCCACACCTAATTTCACACGTCAGTTAATTTTTATTTTGTAAAGTATATGCATACACCTTTGTGAAGGTCAGAGGAGAACCTCTGGGAGTCAGCTCTCTACCACCCCTGTGGGATCCAGGATCAAACTCTGTTTGTAAAGGTCTTTTCACTGCACTAAGACATCAACAGTTTCATCACATTGTACTTTGAGGTGGATTTTACAAACAGCCATTAACTTCTCAATGCATTTATTTTAAATATTTTATTATTGGTTACCTAGTTAAGAAGTTATACTCCTTTCAAACAATTTCCTTTCCAGTGAAATGTCTTATGTAGTTTATTTTCGTTTTTACTTCATTTTTTCATTTTAGTGTAAAATGTGACCAAAGGGGGAAATTTTCCTCAACATTTTTTTTATTAACAATTAAGGGCAAAAGTTAAACTCACTGTCTAAAAATTTGTTATATATTGCCATATGGTCAAGGTACAAATTACCTGATTTTTACAAAAGGTGCCTCTAACTTGTTAGAGGGACTGACACTTCAAAGACCTTTAAGGTATGAACCCATACTATGCATAAATTTGGGGGTATTTTTAAGATCAGATCGATATTCTAAAAAATCTTGATTTACTTCATTATTTGATGGAGTCAACTTTTTTTAGTAGTCTTACTAACATTTCTCAATAATCAATTCTCCTTAGATTCTTTGACAAAAAAAGAGAATACTTAACATACTGACTCAGAATTCAGCTAGTATTCTCTATTCAATACTTTTATTACATATATATTCATAAATTGGCTCAAAGTTGCTTTTTAAAGTACATAATCTTATCAAATTATTAGAGAGATGCTAAAGTTCATAAAAATAAACTTGTAACTTGCTAACTTTTCCTAAACACTGGTAGAAAATTTTTAAATGAACATTATTTTCTTGATCTTAGCCAAAAGGCTGAAAACATTATTTTCTTAAAACCTTAAATATTCTAAAGTATGGTCTATAAGAACTAGTTCCAAGACAGGCTCCAAAGCTACAGAGAAACCCTGTCTCGAAAAAAAACAAAAAGAAAAAAAAATTTTAAGTATTACCACGAATAGAAAAACTACACTCTTAGAAACAAGGCTATTAAAGGATTTAATAATTTTCATCCCAAATATTTGATTTACTGCTTCTACTATGGTAATTTACTACACTAGGAATATCACTAATCATTTGTAGGCTGGATCTTTGTTTTGTGCCTTCCTTATTTACTTCTGTATCTACTATTTTCCATTATTTATTTGGAGAGAATGTCTCACTATGAACTGGTTTGAAACACGCTTTGTAGATCAGGCTAGACTCTAATTAAGAGATCTAGCTACCTGCCTTCTTCCTCTCAAGCACTAGGATTAAAGATGTGTGCCATCATGTCTGGTTCTTTCCTTTTCAATTTTAAGAGGTTTTGTGTTAACATTACATATCTCAAATTATTTTCTATAGTATAAAATATATTCTCTCTACATGCTGAAATTCCAATAGAATAGTAATGTCTTTCCTCTTTCCTACAATAAACAAATGACTGACCTACAGCCAGGTCAGTTGCACAATTGTTCAGGCAAGTTATCTACCTAACTACCTATTATGCTATCTACAATACTAGGGTATATTGCCCCAGGCTTTTTCTTTTTTTTCTTTTAAAGCAGGCTCTCACTATGTGGTCCAGGCTGGTCTTGAACTTCATCTCCACATTATAAGCATGAGCCACAATGATTAGCTAGTCTTGCCAACTATACAGCATAAGAATATGGCTTGTCCAAGGACAATGGCACTGGGTTTTGATTCTACTGCATGGGCAGGCTTTGTGGGAATCTAGTCTGTTTGGATGCTCACCTTCCTAGACCTGGATGGAGGTGGGAGGGGGAGGACCTTGGACTTCCCACAGGGCAGGGAACCCTGACTGCTCTTAGAACTGGAGAGGGAGGGGATGGGAGAGGATGGAGGGGGAGGGAAATGGAAGGAGGGGAGGAGGTGGAAAGTTTTAATAAAAAAAAAAAAGAAAAAGAATATGGCTTGTGTTGCAATAGTGCAGAATTGGGGCTGAGGATGTAACTTACTGGCAGGGTGCTTGCCTCACATGTGCATGGCCCTGTATTCAACCATTAGAACTATAAACCAAGACCAAACATAAATTAATAGAAGAAAATTTTAGAATACTACAGAATCAACTTCATTCTTTTACAGAGTGGCATGAAAAAGCCAATTCAGATCTGAACTCATCACTGGAGTAATCCCTTCCAGGTGCACTTTCCTGGAGTCCACACTGAACCACTGCAGCACAGAACTCCACTGATTCGCATGCACAGTATATAAGCTGGCGTTTTGTTTGTTCACTTGTTTTAAGCCTTTCTTCATTTTGATAAAAATATTATAGCTATCATCAGCTGGTGATTAATTTATGAATATATTTATTCATAGAAGTTCCTAAAAATTACCTTCAATGCTTCTAAGGACAAAAATCCAAAGTGAGAAAGGAAAAGGCGAGCTGTTTGGAATTCCTGAGCAGGAGGAGGGGGCTTACAATCCGTAACAGGGTCAGGAAAGCTTCTCTTCTGCAATTCTCCCTCGCTCTGCTGTTCCAGGTGTATTTCATAAGCGATCTGCTGGGCCATACCACTCCTTAATTTTTCATGCCTCTCTTCTAACTGAAAAAGTCAGATATTTTTAAAGCATTAAGTAAGCTTCTTTTAATTTTAAAACAAAAATAAAGCAACAAAGAAAATGATAAGTTTTGTTGATCAACATTATGTTTCAATTAGATACAAAGCACAGGATTAAACAAACATGTTTCAAAGTTAGACCTATATCCAAAAATTCTTCCCTAGGGCCTAACCAATTGTTTCTTCATCTCCTGGCTGTAAAGGACACTCGGCTTTTGAAGGGGAAGAGCTGTTTTCTCACTGGACCCCCAGATGGTTATCTTCACTCTACACTATCTATCCTTGTGTTTTAAAATACTTACCCATATGGATTCCTTACCTTTTCATCAATCCTACTTTAAAGTTTTACCTCCTCATGTGTGAAAATACTTCCAAACTGGCTTAATTATACAACCACCTCAACCTTAATTACTTAAACCATGCTCCTGAGCTCCAGATGTGAGCCACTTTCAAGGATTTTCTCTCCAATCCCAACCCCACTTCCTGTACTATCCAAATGTCTGCCTCTACTACCAGAGTTTGGTCATGTTATCATACTACTGAAATCTACTGCAAACATCCCAGGCAGCCAAAGATCCTGTCTCTAAAAGATGTTTAGTTCTTACCAACTGGTCCAAATCTACACATCCATCTTCTATCATGTCAAATCTCCTAATTCCTGCAAAAACACAAGTCATCTTCAGCCTCTCCTCCCTAACACTAAATGCTATACCTGACAACATATACCAGCTAAAAATGTTTGCATTTATCCTTTTAGGAAGAGCTAACAGTAACTTGTCTTACTTCTTCAGTGACAATTTCATGTAAATCTGGAATGCTCAAATCTGCTTTTACAAAAGGAATCTTGTCCACCTCTTCAGGAAATGGTCGATGTTTCACAGAATACTTAAATCCAACATCATTTTTAGGAACTGGGCGAGGTTCTGGCACAAAAAGCTGTCAAAATAACACAAATGACATTATAGGTATTACACATCATCCAAAAACTACCTCCGATAATGTGTCTTCAGCCATGTCCCTGGTCTGCTTTAATGCTTCTATTTTCCTAGGCACCTACATCACCAATACTCAGCAAGAATCTGCACATGTTGTACATATGGTGCAAATAGGAAAGCTATATACAGTGTGCTCAATTTCATTTTTCTAAAAATGTTTGTCAACTTATGGATTTCATGACTAATAAATAGCTTTGAACCTCTACTGCTCAGGCCTCAGCCATCCACATTCAATTCTAAGTTAATGATTAAGGGAGTTTGGTAGAGTTTTAAGACTCAAATTTCCAGCCAGGTGTGGTGGTGTACACCTTTAATCCCAGTACTTGGGAGGCAAAGACAGGCAGATCTCTGTGAGTTCCAGGCCAGCCTGCTCTACAGAGCAAGTTCCAGGACAGCAAGGGCTACACAGGGAAAGCCTGTCTTAAAGAAAGAAAGAAAAACAAGAAAAAAAAATTCAAACTTGAATATATGCACTGCCCTAGGTTGTATCCTTAATGCAAAACAAAATGAAGACAAAAAAAACCAACAAACATATATCCAGACTTCCTTTTTTTCCTAAGAGCTCTCCAGTCACTTCACACAATAAAATGTAAGTTCAGCTCCCCAAGCATCTCTAGAAAGTGTGTTCAATCAGAACCTTAGCTAAATTTACTATTACTAAAGCATGGGCCCTTGCTTGTACATGGCATACCTGGACCTTCAGTGAATTCAGTGCCTTTCCTATTCTGCTCCCTCCAAGTCTTACAGAGTCACTGATGGAATACAATTGGCTCAGTTCACTAACAGACTCAGGGGTTAAATTTGGAGAGAATCCAAATGCTGGGGAAAAGTAAACTCTTAGAAAGTAATAATTTAAAAAGCAATAAACTTTATACAGAAAGAAAAGTGAAGGAAATTCAGTAAATCATGAATTATCAAACTATGGCTAGCTCTCGCTGAAAAGTGACTACAAGGGATTTAAAATTTCTTTATCTGAACTTTCCAACAAGCAGAAAATAACCATTTAATTTTAAATACTACAAAATATTGCAGTAAACTGTATAGCATATTAGCAATTATACAGAATGAATCATGCAAAACAATGTGAAACTAAGTCCTACATGCCAGACCTCTCAAAGGCCTATGCAAACTTCTCCCATATGCAGTATGTGTCTGACTTTTAAAGCTGCATAGAAATATGCCTGGGACCACTATTTAGAATAGTAGTCCTTATTCCTAATTGAGTATCAGCATCACCGGAAATCCTTTTGAAAACTACCCTTGCTTTAGAGATACCTGTAACAAGTTCAACAGACCCAGATTCTTAAGTAAATTCATTGACAGAGGACCTCGCCAGGGATCAGAAACATGTAACCTGTGACTTTCTGTTGGAATGTTATTTAGCCTTTAAATCACACACGGACACATGCACACAATCATATGCACCCATATATATGTACTCACTCACACACTTTAACTTCTGATGTACCTTCTGATTTGCTTTTGCTCCTCTGGGTAAAAGGCAAAGCTGCTGAGCCCAAGCAAGTCTTCCCGACATTCCCCGGACCAGCACAGTGACAGAGGGGAAAAAGTCATCTAGAATAAAATTGATATGCAAAAACTTTTACTTCAGATAACAACCACATAATATAAAACCTGCTATCACCTGCAGAACACTTCAGATCAAAGCCCTAGCACAGCGCCTCCTAAATGGCAAAGCCATGGCTAAGCACCATGACTACCACCCCACTCTGGACCAACTCTAGTTTGACTCTCCTAACATCCTCACATTCCTCTACACGTACGTTTTGGTGAAATGGTATCTATCATGGCAAACACTCTTAAACTTCCAGTGCTGAAGACAACTTTTATTAAAGAAAACAGGCTGGCTATCTATAGTGTTGACAGACATTTGCTCTTAGATCAGGGTCCTGCTACTGTGGGCAGACACTGTTTCCTCCCAGCAGAAGTTCAGGGACATGTAAAAGTTCAGGATCATTTTTATTCCCTTTCTTCGTCTCAGTTACGGGAATCAAAAGTGGTTCAAACTCTCTCATTTCTTCTGTTATTAACTATTTCAATAAACAATCTTAATTGTATAAAAATTGTTAATTTTTATTTTTTGTAGACTACCTATGCAGTAAAGCTACTTGGAATAAGAGTAAGGCAAGCCTAAAAAACCTTGCAAGAGAACCTGGAAGCTTAAAGGGGACACTAAGATTCTGCAGGCTGTTCAGCAAATGACTTAGGGGTAGGAGGATGGTGAAATAAGGAAAAGTAGGCAGCAAGGAGAGAAAGCCAGGCAAGCCTTAGCTCTGGGGTAAAGAAGGCAGAGTTGACCAATGATGAATAGTGCCATTCTATTTCACACTAATATCACTAAACTTAACCATGCTACGATGGAAATAGTGTCCTTCTATTACAACCACGGCTAGGTTTCTCATCTTGTAGAATTATGACATCCTGCTTATAGTCAACAGAAGCTGTACAGGACTCAAAGACTCCGCTTACCTTTGCATGTGTCTTTAGTCACTGAGGAAGTCCTACTGTGGTGGGACAACAACAGAAAATAGTATTGTTTGGAAAACCTGAATTTGAATCCTAGTTATATACTTCTCAAGTTACCCTAAGCAAATCACGCACCCTCTTTAAGCCTCATAACTGTGGGATAGTGCATGTCTTGTCAATAAACAGTCACTGTAGTTTTTTTTCACCAGATCACATCTACATGCTTAAGGATGAACACTATGGTGCAAGGAGGGCAGTGGGAAGGGCGAGCAAATTCTTGAACTGCCAAAGGGGATATCAGACCAGGTAGAAAGAAAATGCAACACATCAACATAAGAAATTAATAAGACCTTGCATTTAGATGTACTGGGAGGAATACAGAGGAAAGATCCAAGAGTCACTGGGGTAGTAGAGACATTGAGACTAATTATACAAGGAGAGACAGGAGGAGGAAACATGACTATCTCAAATTTCTAGCCTGTGTGCGTAGTAGTAACCAAAACAGAACAAGTACGGGTGAAGGGAAAGGGAGTAGAGGGGCAGGATCCAAGGTTCACAAGGAAAGAATAACTGACAATGACTTTTATATATAGTAAATATAAAATATCTCTCTAAGGTAAACTTTACATCAAAGTTTGAGACTCTTTTTCAAGCATACATAAATAATCTTGAAACAGTTCTACTTCATTTGTACATTCTATTTTCTGACCTCTGTTTCTCCAATGGTTTATCTTATAGCTCCAAGTCTTTCTGACAAATAGTTACTTGGAATTCAGACTGTGCTTGCCTGGGAAAATTGAGAACACACTGTTTGAGCAGTAGAGAAAGCTAAGAGTGCTACAACTTACTCTGCTCATTTCCAAGCGGTTGCTCCAGCATTGCCAGGATGACACTGTTATCCAAGACAAAGTACCGGAAACTATGCTTGTTTATGGTTGGCAGCCTGGAG
This sequence comes from Bramus lutescens, assembly GCA_001685075.1. Classification (NCBI taxonomy): domain Eukaryota; kingdom Metazoa; phylum Chordata; class Mammalia; order Rodentia; family Cricetidae; genus Bramus; species Bramus lutescens. The sequence goes on along the minus strand of LOEQ01000414.1, from coordinate 43,612 downwards.
TATTTGATCAGAGTGGTCTCATTCACCAGACTACAAGGAGAGGCAGGACCACTGGGTGAAGGAAATGCGCCAAGCAACTGCATGATACTACAGAGAATGGAATAAAGAACGATTAATTCCTAAAGAAAATTCTAACTTGACCTTTTCAATCTATATATCCTTCTGCTCCTCTGAATTAACTGGACACAGTTATGCTTCCTCTTCACAGGTCAGATTTATTCTTTGTGGCAAAAAATACCCTGGCATGCTGGGTAGAATCTGTACCCCAAGAAAGAAAGGCCTTCTCCCAGATGTTGTGGGTGTTGACGTCCACACCCAGATGCAGAGTAACAATAGCCACAGCTTTCAACTGACCTACGAACTGCCCTCAGCCATGGACGCCTCACTGGGGCTGCTGTTTCTTTCAGGAATAGACCATATTCAACTACTAGTTAGTGCAAGGTTCCTAGGTACCAGTCCCCCTCCCCCAGCTGGAAAGAACACTCAAGGTCAAGTCAGCTTGAGCATTTTGTTGCAACTGGGAAAAAAAGTACTGTCCAGCACTTTTGTTCTTCTGCCTGCCCAGTCCTGCTTCATCCCAACGAAATAGTGCTAGCAAATTTCTCTCTTTTACCCAGGGAATATGACGGACTACAGTTCTAAATCAGGAAACTCCTAAATACACATTTAAAATTCTGCTTGCATGCTCCAGGTTTCTGGATTATGACAGCCAAGTATCTTAGGCTAAGAAAAGGATAAAAAGATCAGCCAGACCCCATCACTTTTCAGATAAGGAAATGTAAAACTCCAAAGAGCTAAGTGATTGTTAAGAGGCCAAAAATCCCAGGACCTGCTGACTACTTCCTGCATGTCCTGGAATACATACATATATCCTCATTTCAAGTAAGGAATCTGAGGCACTTAAGAGTTAAATCTCAAACTGTCATAAATAAATCTATGACACAAAACGCTTTATCAAGCAGAGTTCCACTGATCAAGAGTTACCATTCAGAAACGTTTGCATGTATACACCATGTGTGTATATACTTAATGCACACATAGAGAGAGGGGGGAATAAAGATTTCTGCATACAAGCAATGAATTTAATAACTCATCTAACTCTGTGTCAAGGACTATTCTAGGCCTTATATACATTCTTTCATATAGTTTCATAATAACCACATGAAATAAGTACCATCATTATTTCCATTTTTATTACCATTTATTATTCATTTATAATACACTGACGCTCAAAGAAAAAGCATTCTGTATTTAAACAGATTTTTACCATGTAGTATCAATGTGGCCTTTCATATGCATCCCATACAGAAAACTACTCAACACCTTTGTGTATGTGTACAGATATGAATGTGTGTTGCATGTGTGTTATATGCATACATGGGAGTTGTATATGTGGAGGAAATGAAGAGCCCTGTTCTATCATTTCCTGCCTTAATCCCTTAAGACTGTGTCTCTTAATAACTGTGGGACTAGGCTGGCAGCCAATAAGCCCCAGTGATCTTCCTGTCTCTGCCTTCCCTTTCAGCACTGATGTTACGGGAATGCACACAGCCATGTCTAGTTTTTCACATGGGTACTGGAGATCTAAACCCAGGAACTCAGGCTTGTACAGCAAGTGCTCTCACTCACTGAGCCATCTCCACAATCCTCAACACCATTTATCAATCTTCAGCTTGGACACCTTGGCCTCAGCTAAGACCTCTGAGGATGGAAGCCACTGTTTTCCAGCAGATGTCTTCCTTGCAATTTTCATTCCTCCTAGAAGGACTGCTACAATTCAAGGAATGAGGAAACTCAGTAAGTTCAGGACTCTAATGATTGTGGAAAACAGGAGCCATCTAGGAGACCAGTACTAAGAAAATACAGCTTTGGCTTTCTCCAGCAGAATAGAAACAGATGTCACAAAGCCCACAGACCAGGTGAGCTTGTCATGTTCCATGGAAGATCTATGATGTATCAAACAGGCTTCTGGAAGAGGTTATGCCGCTTAGATGAAATCATTACCAGCCTCATCACATTCTTCTTTTCCTGGTAGTGACTAGACTGGAATGTTGAGTAAACATTTCTGAAATTATGACAAGTACTTGACTGTGTCATAATAAACATGTAGATAATAAACATCATTGTGAACCTCCAGAGAGTCTCTGCTGATATGTTCTGAGGTTCAACCTCTGTTTTCTACAAGCAGTGTTCAAAAACAACACACAAACCAAGCTCATAATATTTGTTCATGCCTGTATGCCAATACCTAGAAAGCTGAGGCAGGAGGATTGACATGAATTTGAGGCCAGCCTGGGCTTTAAAAAGTTGAGAATCTGCCTCAAAAACAAACAAGAACCAGGAAGATGGCTCAGTGGACAGAGACTATTGCTATCAATTCCAACAAGCAGAGTTGGAGTCCCTGGAACTCACATGAAATAGATTTGAAATGACTCTCAAAAGCTGTCTCTGACATCCACATACCCATGCATACGTATGAATACATGTTTTGTTTTTAAAAAGAGCAGGGTGTGGTAGTGCACACATTTAATCCCAGCACTTGGGATGCAGAGGCAAAAGGATCTCTGAGAATTCAAGGGCAGCCTGGTCTACACAGTGAGTTCTAGGACAGCCAGAGAGAGCTACATAGTGAGACCCTGTCATGGAGGAGGGGAAAAGCAAAATAATTAAGAAAAAAAAAACCTACAAAAGACTAGAACTTAATCTGCAGATATCATATATCAGAATAAGTGTTAGGCTTTTAAAAGACTACAGATAATATGGAATATTTACAAAAAGAAATTTAAACACCGTGCAAATAAGCACAGGATGAGAACAACAGATGAAAAGGAAACATGAAAAGGCAAGAGTCCAGTTAACTCAATGACTCTCCAGTGAGCAAAGTCTTGTTGCTGTCTCCCAATAGAGGTTGATGAAACACACTGTTCTATAGAGTCTGAAGACATTTGGATCCCATATAGTACACTGTACTCAGTGATCCTCCTGTGAGAGATACATGGTCAAAGCTACACAGCTGAGTGACAGGATGATAAAGGTACTCAAATGCATGTAATACCAAAACCAAGTGAAGGCACTAGCAGAAAGGAACCAGAGCAACATGAACATTGTCTTTGTATACTGTTCCTGCCTGGAGAAAGAATTACTACCAAAAGTCTGAATAAGAACCAATGAGAACAAGTTAACATGAGAGATTTTAGTTTGATAAAGAACATCAAGCTTTTAATAATTAAAATAAATCTTAGGGGCTATACTCTAAACCTAAATTAAATGCTAAGCATTTAGTAAAATGCCTTAAGCAAAAGAACCACTGAAATGACTTCTAAGAGCACAAATTCTGAATTTATACTTTTAATATGCCAACATTATAAATGTTATCAAAGACAGATGGGCATGTACCAAAAAAACTTGATATGACTGTAACAGTATGGAACTGGAGGTAGTGAAAACCAATGTCCTTCAAAAATCAGAATAATAAAAAGGTTCGTACAAGTAGCTAGTAGTGAGCATTGAACAGTAGGTAATGTTTGAAATACAGGATAGATGCATAAGCAGATATAAACATGCCCAGTTCATCACTATAAGTAGCCCAACTATGGCAAGGGAGTGTTAGGGAACAGTGGTGGGAGAAATCAGGCCACCTCCCTGACCCTCCACTGGAATTCAGACATGTTAGGAAACCAGAGATCTACTTGAGGTTTTTAACCACTCAAGCAGTAGAAGAGTTTAGTCACAGAGTGCAAGACAAACAGGAAGAGTTAGACTGGAAACAGAAATCATGCAAGAAGTGAGGTACCTAGTACAGAATACTGTCTCAAAGAAAGTCTGCTGGACTTAGTTGCTGGCCTCATGAGGAATGACAGAGACATAAATCCGGGGAGGGGGACTGAAAACAATGGTGGCAGCTGGGCATAGTGGCAAATGCACTTGGGAGGCAGAAGCAGGAGGATCTCTGTGAGTTTGAGGCCAGCCTGGTCTACAGAGTGAGTTCCAGGACAGCCAAATATAGTGAAACCCTGCCTCAAAACAGAACAACCAATGGTGATGCTGACAAAAAAGCAGCAACTGTGAGAGAATAGAAAACTGACTGGGAACGTTCTCCACCATGATGGAACTCTGCACTGCTGAAGAGTGGAAACTAAAGTCATTGTGGTGAACTGGCTAATAGAGACAAGACAGCAAAAAATGAAGATAGAGCTATTCAGACAACTATAGGCTGAAGGAAAAAGACCCCAAGCACACAGGCAGCCCCTAGCAGCAACCATACTCTCACAGAAACAACAGGCTGAAGTGGAACAGGTTTCCTGCAGCACAAAGAACTCAAGAACTCTTAGTGAGCAAAGATTCTCTCTGCTTATCTCTCAGCCTTCTTCCTCTTCCTGACACATTATCAAGTCCCGGTGCTATGGAACTTTATGGCTCCCTGCCCAGGTGTTATGCAAGCACATACTGTCATCACCAATTTTCTAGCTATTAGTTAAACCTCTACAAATGTATTCAAAGTCTAGCCATTATCATAGTGCACAGTTCTAAACAAAAGCAAGCACCCTGAAAATTATGACTGAAGCCCAAGAACAACAGAAACAAATCCAACTAATCTGAATACAACCCAAAGAAGTAAAGGACACTGCACTCACAAAGGATGTCAGGATCTTAGGCAGAGCTGATTTACACACAAACTTCCAGCCAGCCCTTACTAATCTGACACTCTTCCTTCCTTTAGTTCTGTTTTCCTAGGTTTTCATTCATACTTCTCCTTGCATGAGCCATATCTTTACATATTCTAGGAACCAATGCAATCTCTACTTATGCAGTCTATTCAATCTGCAGATGCGCCCAAATCCAGTACTCTTTCCAGTCTCCCCATCCACCAAGTACAAAGGACTTTCTCAGCTCTTTCTGCCATTCCATGTGGCAAACATTCTTAATTGCCTGCAATGCTGCTCACAGCTCAAACGTTGCCCATCTTCTCAGTCTCCATCAATGTAGTTCCATAACTCACTCACTCCCATCCAGTTCCCTGCCATGTTATTTGTATCTCTTGTTTTGGGGTACTTACTATGCACTGATATTGAAAGACTTTGTACCAGATAATACTCATTAAGTAACTGAATCTGATTTATCTGCATGATTCTATTACCAAGCTCTTAAAAGGGAGTTAAAAAAAAATCTTAGCTGAATAGAACATGAAAGATGTAGAAGAGACCAGCACTGGGTAGCAGATCTGATGCTGTGTCACATCTCATCTCTAGGTTAAGCCATCAAAGAAGGAGATGAAGTAGCTCTAAGATAATTCCTAGCTCTAATATGAGCTGACCTGAGTTATCAGTTACTATGGAAATGCAAAGATCCCAAATTTCTGGTTTCTTGTTGATCTAAGAATGAATACAAAAAGGGGTATTCCCTTTCTATTTTGTGTCTGGAGACACAGTACCCTACAGGGACTGAGTTACTCCATGCTGAACAAGGAAGACAGAGCAGCACAGAACACTGCTGCCCTGTCTCTTACAGCTCAGTCTTCAGCAGCTGCTTCCATACCATGTTAAAGTGGCTTCTGCTGCATCCTTTACCCTCATGGACGCAGGGTTTGGCTCCTTATCGCCTTTGTACTTGACCTCTTGCTCACTGTTTTTGGACTTGCTTCCTGAGATACCCAGTTCTACAATCTCCAATACTTCCTTAAGGCAATCCTAGAAGCAGGAAAAGACAGAATGGTTTTTTAAAATATTTTTCAAACACATTTATTTATTTTAAGAGAGGGTGTGTGTGTGTTTGTGTACAAATCAAGGGCAGAGAACAATTTTTGAGAGCTGGCTCTCTCCTTGCACCATATAAAACTCAATGATCAAAAACAAGTCATCAGACTTGGGGGCAAGTACTCTAACCTGCCGAGCCATCTCACAACCTCAGGTTGGTTAAGAGAAGACAAGGAAACCATAACAATGGTTATGTTTTAGGTATAACATTCCAGTTGCTGATGCTTTTTAACAAATATGTTTGCATCATAATAAAATAAATTTATACTTCCCTTAAGTTTCTCTTAAAAGAACTAAATTTGCATGTTCAGAAGAAGACTAAAGATAGGTTTTAATTTTATAAGTTACAGAGCTCACAAAATTGTCATGGAATGAGTAAAATAGATTCCGAAGAAAATTCTGCCAAACCCAGATAGTAAATATACCAAAGAGGTTAATTATTGATTTTTTGAGGCAGGATCTCACTATGGAGTTCAGCCTGGCCTCAAATTCACTATGTAGCCCAAGCTTACCCTGAACCCAGGACCCTCCGCCTCTGCTTCTTAAGTGCTAGGATTACAGGCAGTTGCTATCATCCCCAACATCACTGACTAACATTTTAAAATAATTTCTATTTAAAACTGTTTTGTATTACAGAGTTTCACATAGCCCAGGCTGGCCTCTAACTCATTATGTAGCCAGGGATGACCTTGACCTTCTGATCCTTCTTCTACCTGCCAAGTACCTGGAATTACAAATAGGCACCATCATAGCTGGTTAATGTAGTGCTAGGGATCAAGCTGAGTGCTTCAAAAATGCTAAACAAGCATTGTATTAAACTTGGCTACAAGTCTAGTACAATTTTTGATATCATAACTTTGAAAGCCATGATGAAAATGACTCACATTTTATCAACAAAATTACTTACAAAGATCTTTTCCTTTCTAAGTATCAGTGATCTTGGGAAGCTCTCATGTCACTGAGCTTATTATGCTTGGTTCCCTCTAAGGTACAGTACGGGAAAAAAGACTAGATATCTTCCCATTTAAAATTGCAGAAATCTGTGAGAAATATGATGTTTCAATAAAAATAACTTGTACAGCCAAACTGTGCCCTAGCTTTGTAGATTCACAATTAAGTGCCTGTCTTTGATAATAGGAAACCAAATAGCTTTAATAGCTATCTCCAGTCTGCCATCCTATCAAAAAAAAAAAATACTTTTCCAGATACAGCAGTTGCATATATGAGCCCATAGCGACTGTGAAAGCATACAAAATGTTTGAGTTTGCACAACCAAAATTTCAGCACAAAGATGGTAGAAATAGGCAAAAAATATTATCACTAGCTGGGGAACTATAGGCATATGTGATCACATATGATAGCTGCTAGGAGAGACAGAATCAACTTTCTTCAGTGACAGGATCAGTGGCAGGCTGACCACACTCCAAGGCAGACCCATTACTAATAGTAGCTAGGAAACACAAACTGAACTCAATAGATGAGAAAAAAAAATCTCAAAATTGGGTAGGTAGGGAAGTGAGGGTAGGTCTTGGTAAAAGAAGATATGTTGAAAATAGTTTGAATTTTTACTAGAATTAATGAGAATATCATTTTTATAAAAGAAAAATTAGGCAAGATCTTCTCTTTCATAAAGAATTTTTCTGTGGGATTATTGGAAACAAATCTAAGCATGATGACAGTTTATAAGTTATGCTCAAAAGATGTATCCTACTGAAATCAAACAAGTACATTCAAAATATATGACACTGTATTTAAATTCAGATATTCTCTTTTAAAAGGTATTTTCTCAACAAACAGTTTTATTCCTACTTGGTGTTTAAGACTGAATAAGCTCACCTTTTCATCCAGCATATCAGGGTGCTCTGTCAGCCAGACACAGAGACACTGAAATGCTGCCACTATCATGGAGTGCAGATCCCGGGAGTGAAGAGGAGCTGGCCGACTGCACTGGTATACAATATAAGTGCACACAGAACTGATGGCACGCTTCCGGTCTCCCAAGTCAACCATCACCTTCACCTAAACATGTCCATTCAAGAAACAAAATCAGTTAGTCAGGAGCCACTACACCAAGCATTTGCCCTGCAACTGAGCCTATCTGATAATGTGATACACAAGAGGCCTTGTTTTCAAATATTATTTATATACAGGAATAGAATATTACAGATATACTATAAAAACAGGTGACATTCTCAAACCCTAAAACAGTACTTTAACATGGCTGTTTACACCTTAAAACTCAAAGCTCTTGGGTGCACTTACGCGTATTGTAAAATGTGTAGGAATGGCCAGCAATGGAATATGTGTGTGTTTTTAAAGGCCCTAACCCAACCTCATAGTGATGGTTTTTGCTCTCCACAAAGTCTAGTGAAACGGCTTAGCAGTTCAATAATGAATTACAGTAAGCTACATGTTCAAAATATGTAACCTAAAAAACCATCACTACAATCAGAAAATGAATATAAACATCACCCCCAAATGTCCTCATGCACCTTTGTAAGCTTCCTCCCATTCCTCTTGTACCCCTCTGTGGGAACTGCTTATCCGTTATTATAATAGATCAGATTACAGTATCTACTTTGGGGAAAGGTATTTAACATAATTAATTACTTCCAGATGTATCTACTTTTTGTAATGCTTCTTTTATTGAGTATATTCCAGTGTATGAATAGAGCACAATTTGCCTACCCAGTAACCTGTTAATAGACATCTAGGTTATTTCCATCCCATGGATATTACAAATATAGTTGCTATGAACATCCATGTCATTGACTGGATGTATGTTCTCTTATACACTGGGACTGGAATCAGAGGGTCATAAGATACATGTTTTATTAAAATTTTAAGGATCTGACAAACTCTTTTCCAAAATGGTTATTACAATTAACATTCTCATTAACAGTTTCTTTATATCCTCATCATTTGGTATGGTCAATCTTTTTAAATTTACCTTCCTTCCTTCCTCCCTCCCTCCCTCCCTATCTCCGTCCCTTCCTCCTTCCTTCCTTCCTTCCTTCCTCTCTTTCTTTCTTGTGTATGAAGAGGCCACAGGAGAACTGCTGGTGCCTTTCCTATCACAGTGGTTCTCAACCTTCCTAATGCTGCAACCCTTTATTACAGTTCCTCATGTTGTGGTAACCCCTCAACCATAAAATTATTTTTGCTACTACTTCATAACTGTAATTTGGTACGGTTATAAATAGTAATGTAAATATCTGTGTTTTCCAATGGTCTTAGGAAACCCCTGTGAAAGGTCATTCAACCCCCAAAGGGGTCTCAACCCCACAGCTCTATCACTTTCTACATTATTCCCTTGAGAAGGGGTCTCTCACACAACCTAAAGTTTCCTGTTTCTATGCTGACAGGCTAGAAAACTCCTGGGATCTTTCTATCTCCACCTGAGGTCCATGTGGTCATTTCAAGCTTTTTAAATAGGTGCTGGGGACATGAATTTAGGTGCTCATGCTTGCATACCAAGCACTCTTACACCCTAAGCTATCCTCCTAGTCCTCAATTTTAGCCATCCTACTGAGTATCATGTAATAGTATTTCAATGTGAATCTAATTACATTTCCCTAACAACTAATGATATTGAGGTAGGAAAACTCACCTTAAAGGAGAGTGACACTATTCCCTGGGTTTGGGTCCTGGACTGCATAAAAAGGAGGAAGCCAGCTGAGCACAAGCATTCATCTGCTCTCTTCTTCCTGACTGCAGACTCAATGTGACTAGCTGCTTCAAGCTCCTGCCACCTTGACATCCCCGCCATAATGGACTGTACCCTTGCACTGTGAGCCAAAATAAACCCTTCCATCCTTAAGTTGCTTTTGTCAGAGATTTTGTCACAGCATGAGACAAGTAACTAATACATTTTTACATTTCAATCTACAATCCATTTTTAGCTGATTTTTGTACCTACCATATACAAAACAGGTATGAAACCAAGTTTTCTACCATTAGCACTGGTCAAAAAGACTAACCTTTCTCCTTAGAGTTAGTTATCTTTGCACCTTTGTTAAAAACCAAACAGCCACATGAGTGTGGTCATGAAGTCTTAATTATAGACCACTAATCTATTCATTCAATCCTGTTCTAACACAAGACTGTTTTAATCAACTGTATCTTTACAGAGTTATGGAATTAGGTAGTATTAACCCATTATATATGATGACACAGGTCCAGAACAGAGCTCCATACAAGCTAATAAACACATCTTAAACTGAAAGTAGACCACAAGTCATAGGGAGCAGCACCTTGCTCTGTGTGGTCCACCATTTCTCATGAATGGCTATCCTAAATGTTTAAATCAGCAACTGCTCCACATATATCTATTCATTTGGGGATTTCTCAGTTAAATTCCAGTAATGTTGAGAACATACTAAGTTTTCTTGTCTATTTTGTCTCTCTAAATTTGTAAGACAACTTTAAAGTAAAGGTCTAAACTTCATCTCAGACACTACCACTCTGTGATGAGTATCACTACATGATCACAATATATTTTATACTTTCAACTCTTCTGATCCTCCTCACAACACCAAGTGGTATTTGAAAACTAATCTTTTCCATTTAATAATAAAAAAATACTCAGATGCTAGTGAGGATGTGGAAAAATTGGAACCCTTGCATGTTGCTGGAAGGAATGAAAAATGACTGAGGAGCTATGGAAAATCATTTGCAGTTCTTCAAAAGTTAAATAGAATTTCCACAACCCTAAGAATTTCACTCCTTGATGAGTAGGCAAACAAATAGTAATAATTACATTCAGCATGGTGCTGTGCAATCATAAAAAAGGCCCTACCCAAAAAAATTACTTCTCAAGTGAGAAAAACAGGCACTCCTGAAATGACACACATTACATGATTTTCCTAGTGATCCCTTTCTGCGAATGATCCTGATCAGGTGGAGCCAAAGAAGCAAAATGAAGACGAATGGCTGTCAGAGGTGGTGGCTGGGAAAGTGAACAAGAAAGCAACTGCTTTGGGGCTTAGGGATTTCCCTCTGGGGTGACAAAAACACTTGGAAATGTCAGCACACTGCAAATGTACTGACAGGACTGAATCACTTGCTTCAAAATGGCTAGTTTTATGTTACATGAATTTCAGGGAGAAAGCAAGAAAGAGAGACTGAGGCTTAAGAGCAAGAGAACCCCATTTCCAACGTTCCACAAAACTGAAATAACTGTGGGAGAAAATTGAATATATAGTCAATATTTGCTTAATACTGATAACAGAAAATAGTAATCACAGAAATATTTTGTGATAAATATTCTTTATAAAAGCAATAAATATACTATTATGTGCAAATAGTCACCAGTATTAAAATGTTTTCTATACCTTAACAGAAATATTCATATCCTTTGCACCTATTTTTCATTTTGCAAAATTCACTTGGAGGTTCGATTTTGTACACTCTGGATGTAAAATACGCACATGTACTGACAACCCTAAAATACCTACACAAAGGGGTGGGTGTCAAAACACAGAAAAAAAAAGGGGGGGCATGATGCAAGTGTGCTGAACTGAAATAAGGGACTTTCCTCACCTTTGCCAGGCCAGAGAGGAGCTCCAGAGCCGCCAGGGATATGCTCATGTCTTGCCGCCACTGGGAGTTGAGTCTTTGGGTGACGAGATGAATGCTGCGAATCAGGAGCCCAGCAGCTGAATCTGTATTAAGAGCTAGGATATAACCCAATGCCACATCCACAGGGAGGGAAAACAACTAAGCATTAGTAACAGAAGCACAGCATTCCACCAGGCACAGACCACAGCAGCCACAGTGAGCACAATGGGCACCCACACAGAGCTATGCTCCCCGCCCACCGGCCTGAGCACCAGGCCTGACTGATGGTGTACGAGGCACATATAGGGCTGGACCAGCTTCTAGCTCCCAGTCCACACTCTGACAAAGAACACTATGGACTTGGCAATTTCAGTACCATCCTAATAAGGAAAAATAGTGTCTTAAATTTTTAAATAAATAATTTGTAGAATTTAATTTTCAAAAAGAACAATGAAAAGGCAACCATATATTTCCTTAGAATTTTACAGAGGCAAGAATTTAACTGATAGCCTCCTCAGATGCTAGGAATTACCTTAAAGCATCTCCTGCAATGACAGGGCTTAAACCAGTAAAACCACATGCAATGCCTCTTCAAACCCATATTTACATTCAGCTCTTTACCACTATTTTAATACCTTTAAAAAGTTAAATAACCAAGTCACTGTTTTAACTTGGACTTCAATTTTTATTTAAAGTAAGTATTACTCATTAAAGAGTGAATTCCAAGAAATTAAACTAGGATAAATTAAATTGTAATTAAAAAGGAAGCTTTAGGGGCATTATACCTGTGGATCCTATCAGAAAGAGGGCAGTGACAACAGAAAAAGGAATGATCATTAAAGAGAGACAGTCATGCGACACTAACACAAATCTGGATTTTTTTTACTAAAAGATACGACATAACAAGCAGAGCTCACTAACACCAGCTGAAAATGCTGGAACAATCAGTTCAAACACTTATATACAACACATGCGGTAACGCAAAATGATCTTTCATTTTAAAAAGTCATAGAAAGTACAAGAAACAGTTCAACCTGGAGAATACCTAAATCTATATAAGGGGTAACCATTTAAATGTACTGACTATCCACATAATGACTATGTATTTGACATGCGAATGGGTAATGTGTCATAAATTCAATTATGAAAGCATGCCTCATGCCATGGCTCATGGACTCTCCAGATGATTAAAAGTCAAGCTCACATCTAGGGAATTAGGTATTCTAATCTCAAGGAATAAACGATTCAATCGCTATCAGCATTTGTACATAAAACATAAAGTGCTCATACTAAGTCCATAAAATAACTACTCAGTGTAAATGACATCACTGAACAGGATGTTTTCCTGGCAAGTATTTTATTTAGCAGGGCAGAAAATGACTCTTTATTCTTGTAACTGAAGAACCTAATGAGACAGAATAGCTAGGTAAGTTTGAACATGGAGACACACACCTCTCTAGGTCTCCTCTAATATTTATTTATTTATTTATTTACTTATTTATTATGTATACAATATTCTGTCTGTGTGTACATCTGC
>LOEQ01000414.1:18670-30694 GCA_001685075.1 Bramus lutescens | reverse complement strand
ACCTTTGGAAAAGCAAGCAATGCTCTTAACCACTGAGCCATCTCTCCAGCCCCTCTAGGTCTCCTCCAATACAACCTCCATCACTTCTCTCAACTGAAATTATGGGGCTCACCATCCATCTCTGCCATTATTCTGAGAGCTCTGAGGCAAGGCCCACATCTTATGTGAGCCTGTGCCATCAGCACCTAGTACAAAACCCAAACACCTCCTGAACTCTCATCATAAACATCTGAAGAGCTAACAAACTCCAAAACGAGCTACAAGAAGTCATAAAAATACTTTTTCCTTAGTTTTTTTAAACAAACATCTTCTGTCAATTATACCTAAGTACATAAAATTTTTATTTTTGTTTTAGATTCTTGAAAAGTTTTAGTTTTGCTTCTGTGTAAATGCTAACAGACCATTTAAACACAGCTTACCGTAATCCCTTAGGAGAGCCTGAGCAGGTCTCTCACTATCAGGCGTTGTAGGTTCTGTGCTTCCTCCACTTGCTGAACTAATGCCACTATTGGTGCGACTATGACTCTTCAGGTTGTTTTCTCCACCACCCTAGTCAAACGAAAATAAGCCAAAATGAACAGTTCACAAGTATAAAAAGTTGTTTTTCTTAATATTATTAATGATAATTTAATATTAATATTTTAATATTGTTAGAGCAGGTATTGATAGCAAATGCCTTTAAACCCAGCACTTGGGAAGCAGAGGCAGGCAGAGCTCTAGATCTTGAAAAATCAAAACAAACAAAATTGTTAAGAGTTGGGGCTATGGTTCAGGAGTACTGCACTTGCCTCATATGCGTAAGGCCCTGGGTTCATACCCAGTAATGCAAACGTAACAGGTTAACTAGCACAAGGTGATACATAGATAAACAGACAAGGGATTAGAATCACTGTAGTATTGTTGCTCTGATGATATCTGTTAAAAGGGTATACAGGGTTTGATTGGTACAGGTATCCACACTGGGGTCCCCCATGCTGTTCTTCAAAGGGCCACCTCAGGATCCTTTACATATGCTACAGCTGACTACCTAATGATTCTTGAGTCATTAAGGAAAATACTTTAAGTGACTATTGAGCAAAACCTCAGAACAGGAATATAATCTTCAAATACAATATGGGGCTGGGAGATGATCTCAGTCAATAATGTGTTTACCACTTAAGCAAGAGGACATGAGTTTGATCCACAAAACCTACTTTAAAAAAAATGCCAGAGAGAGGGAAGGGCAAGGGAGTAAATGGGTAAGAACACTTGCTACAGAAGCATGAAAACCTCAGGTCAAATCTCCAGCACCTATGTAAAAAGCTAGTCATAGCCACCCACATGCTATAATGACAGCACTGGGAAGGGTGGAAACAAGAGCACCACTGGGCTTGGTGGCAGCCAGTTTAGCTTCATGGTCATCAAAAGACCCTCTCTCAAGGGAAAAGGGCAATTGTGCAAAATACCTGACATCCTCCATGCTCATACCCACCCATATCCCATTTTCACATACACACACACACACACACACACACACACACACACACTCAAACATATAAGCACACACACATACAAGCATACCCTAGGTTCAATTGCAGCACTACTGACTGTGGTTTATATAGAATCAGAAGCAGATTTTTCTATGACAGATTATGTAAACTTCTTACCATCTCCATTTGGCAACCAATGGCTTCTAAAAGTGCAGAATCCTGAACAATATTTAACATTGCTCCTGCAATAGCAAAACAAAGCAGTTTACATGACATACAATTACAGTTACAATGGCTCAGTCAGAATAAAAAGAATAACCCTAGCACTCGGAAGCCTGAGGCAGGAAGGAAGGCTGCTATGAGCTGAAGTCACTTGGGCTATACAAGACCCTGTGTCTCCTCCCCTCCCTCTAAAAAAAGAAAAAAGGAGGAATTTTGGTAAAGTATTCCTGAAATTCTCTGACAATTATGAATAAATATATTGTTTTAAAAAACAATGCTTTATAAATCCCAAAATTCTGATATGCCTGCCAAATTTTATTTTTTATTTGGGGAAGAGGATTGCACACATATGCATGCCACCGTATGTGGTGATACCTTGTTTGTAGTCTAACAAAGCTTGCCTGAAGATCAGAGGGCAGAGCTAGCCACTAGTTAACCATAGAGGTCTGGAGGTCTGTACAGACAGAGAAAATGAGAGACATTTAAGGTGGGAGGAGACATGAGGCTGGCCTCTTTTGGGGCCAGGAGTTAGCAAGGAAAGAACTGGCTGTGGCTCGCTCCTTTCTCTGATCTTTCAGCATTTGCCCCGATATCTGGCTCTGGGTTTTTATTAAGAAGACCAATTAGAACTCATGCAACGACAGTGTATGTAGATGTTAGATGACAACTTTCAGGAATCAATTCTCTCTTTCCAAGGTAAGATCCGGGAATGAAACTCAGGTCATTAGTTTTGTAAGGCAAGCACTTTTAGCCCAATGAGCCATTTTCTGACCAACTCCAAAGCACACGGGACTAAACTCTTTACATTCTTTTATTTCTGACAATGCCATCCATGTGAACATTATTTTGGTTCCTCTCTCTCTCTCTCTCTCTCTCTGGTTTAAAATATCTAACATGTAACATTCACATGCACTTCCCAAGTACAGAATTCCCATAGCTCTCTTGCTTCCAGCTTTGTTCCTTGACTTTTTTATGTTTCTACAGCCATGTCAACAGTAATGTGAGAATGTGTTATCACTTTGGCTCCTTGTCAAATTAAACAAGTTTACCTTCTCACTGTCTAGCATACTAGACTTCCTAAGTACTCACCCCAACTACTGAAAGGGAAAAAGAAAGAGAGGGAAGAAAGTTAGGACAAAGAAGAGGGGGAGCATAAACAAGACAACTAAATGCTTTCTGTCCCTCATCTCATCTCCTTAAATCTTTTTTTAATTGTTTACTACATTTATTTATTTACTTACTTATTTGTTTGGGGAGAGAAGGGCTATGTGCATACCATGGTACGGTGTGGAGATCAAAGAACAGCTAAAAAGAACTAGGTTCTCCTTTCATCATGTGGAACCTGGAGATCAAACTCGGGCTCTGTAAGACTTGGTGGCAAGAATCTTTAAGCACTGAGCTATCTTGCCAGATCCCTTCTGATTCAGAATAATAAGAGCTGTATCAGGCTTAAGATCCTCTCACCTGTCTCCCCAGCATACCTGTGGTCACTCGTACCTGGGTTTCACGTACCAAAAATAAAATAAAACAAAACAAACAAACAAATAAAAAACTATCTGAACACAAACCTAGTATCATTTGGGTGTTGTTAGGGTCCGTTTCTGTTTGCAAGGCACCTATTAGTATATTCACAAGTCTCAACTTCAGGGACAGAAAAGTTATTGGTTTATCATAAGAGGAGCTGTCATCATTACTAAACTTCCCTTCTAGGACCACCTGGAGAAAAACAAAAACAATATTTCACATCACTATTGTACATAATGCCCATTTAGAAACAGCAAGAGGAAAATAGGCTAATGATCCAGGATTCCAGGCTAATCCCAGCTCCCATTCGACACATGTAATCAGATGTCATTAGCCTATAAACACATGACTAGTTAAGTCAAGGCATCTCAGCACTTTTAAAAAGAAGAAATACCTAAATGAGAAAAACCTCATTAATCTGTTAGAAATATGTATTTATCCATTAGAAACGTGTATTTTAAAATGTTTATTTATCTACTGTTGAGACAGGATCTCACTGTATAGCCCTGGTTGGCCTCAAACTCACAAAGCTTCATCTGCCTCTGCCTACAAGTGCTGGAATTAAAGGCCAGTATGAGTATGCAGGACCAGAAAGTCACTTTTCTAAAGCTCCAGTTCCATTTTGTTGGAAGTGCAAATTTGACTTAAATTAGCATACAAAAACAGAATATAGGATAAAAAAATGTTAATAATGGTTGGCAGGATGTTGAGACATACGGGTTTCAAATTTGCATCATGAAGAAGAAAAAAAAAGGAGGAGGGTGTGGAATATTTAAAGAAACATTACCTCAGATCTGACTGTGCCAAAATGATGAGGGAGGGGCAACAAAGAAAGCAGGATATTAATGGAGGATCTTCTCAATTCTGTTGGATTTACATAGCTTTTGAATTTTGAGAGTTCTCTGCCAAAAAATAGAAAGTTATTAGTATGTTTCAGCTAAAGAGCATTTTTACTTACTGCCAAATATTTACTATACCACTTTTTCCACAACCCAATCATTGTATTTATGAGAACATCTACATTACACTATTAACTTGTATATATGAGAACATCTATGTTACACTATTACTGAATTAAGCTAGAGTTTGACTGAAACCGTAAGGCCTACATTTTAACAGTAGGATCTCAGGCTGGACTTTTTCTGACCCATCTAGACCAAGCCAAAAAAAAATCCAGTAAGCCCGTCGACATATCAGACTGAAGGCATTAGGGATTGAGATGCTCTTTACTCAATTTAAGGTAGCCTGGGTCCCACTGGACTGTGAAAACAACTAAATAGGGTAAATTAGCAAACATGAGAAGTACCAAACTAGACAACTGACACAGTAGTAAAAAATGACAGCTTACCTGTCAGGCAAAATGGTTTCAAGAGCTGAAATAAAGTAAGGAACCACAACATCAATCCCTTTCAAGTCACAGCAGAACAAAGGAGGGGAGTTTAGAATAATGCTGGCCAAGACAGGATGGCACACATAATCATTTATCTGCAAACCTTGAATTAAAAGCATGTAAAATCTAGGAAAGCAAGAAAAAAATTTTAAACAAGCTGTTGATCAATATTTCCAGAATTATTATTTTCTACATAGTTATCTGAAGAGCCTTTGTCCACTCTTCACTCTAGTTTATAGACTTTAAAGGTACTACTAGGATTCAACAATTCAGAATCATAAGATCTGTATCTATTACATGTTTTTAAAGTTTTGTAAATCAAATTACAGGTGCCTACAAATGAGGCACTAATAACAAAACAAATGCCTGGGTACTTATCAATTAATTGGTGGAATCAATTAATTGAATTCTAAAGCAATAAACTGTTGTTGCCTTCACAATCCCAGGAAACAGGTGAGTTTGTACCACTTTCCTTCCTCCATTGCTTCTGAGGGGTTACGTGAGAGGAAGGAAGGAAGCCCACTAAACTCTGCATTCATCATAACATGAAAACTGTGCAAAGAGTCCTTTGAGGAATCTACCTGAACACATTGTCCTTTTCCTACCACCCCCAACTGCACCACTAAGCAAACAAGCCACTAAGCATTTAGGTTCCTGCTGTTCAAGAGCAACTGCACTGCCATACTCTTCTTACCACTAGACACTTCTTCTCTGCAAAACTCTTTGGAAACAATCTTCTCATTCACTGATGCCTTTCAACTCATTTCAATCTACCTTGTGTGCAAAGAACTCAACTAAAAACAGGCATTTAATATGCAGTTCTTGATAAATATCCCACAAGCCCTTGAAATGCAAGGCTGAAACTTAAATGCACCATTTGTCTTCTCATAAACCTGCTGAGTTAATCTCATGACCTCTCACCCAGTCTTCTAGACTAGACAGAAAGCTCATGTTCATAGCTTTCTCTCTTATCGCTACTGATATAATTTGGGATATCCATCTCTCCAGCTCTCACAGCTATATGTAGCTAGAGCAGAGACAGACACCTAATTGATCAGATCTTTCCCAAGAATCTCACGTTTTTTCAGAGATGTTTACTGACCCCACTGATCTTCCAGACTAAGGCTATGACAACTAGGAACTTAGAAGCACACTGCAGTATAAGAAAAATGATCAACAGAGAAAAATGAAGCAGTTTTAGGAGACAAGCAGCACAGGAAGAAGGAGAGTTGCTCTGGTCCCTGAACACTTTCCAGCCCCTTTTTATATTCCTCGCTGTACTGCTTGATCTTAGATTCTGCTAAGTATCCCTAGCATCTTTTTAATCTATTCACTGACTTAAAGCAGATTTAAAGATAAGAGCTCATGGTTAAGGCTGTTCTGACCAGTACACACCATGTTTTTCTGTGCCTTATGCTTGAGACTTGGTTTCCTCTGCTGGGAGTCAATTTACCTAATCTTTCCTGAGCACCTAGCAATATAGGTATCTCAATGTTCTACTTGATTGTAATCTTACTTAAGCAGCTGTGTAAATAAGTAGTGGAAAAGAGCAAAACAAGATCTAAAATTATAAATTTAGGAAGAGTAACAAAATCTGAAGTGCCATGGTGAGAGAAATAAGAGGGTCAAATGCTACAAGGCAGGAGCTGAATAATCAACTCAGAGAGAGGAAGCAGAGGCCAAAGATGCCTAGGTTCTGGCCTGAGCAGCTAAATGGATGGCAGAACCATCCACAGATGGTGGAGGCCAGAGATTTGGAAATGATAATTCTACCCAACCTCCCAACAGTTTAAACACTATCCATCCTTTCTAAATCCAGTACAAACATTTAATAATATGCCAGAACTCTTTACTGAGTCCTCTAGGCTAAGTATGAGCTGTTGTTACCTCCAAACACTTAAAACCATTTATCTGTGTCTCCTGCCAACTTCTGGTTCCTACTGAATCACTGCTATTTTTTACATGAACCTATTCACCATAGTCACTAAATTCCTTTGAGTAAAGATTCACAGCTGATGTATTTCTGGACAGTACAGAACCTAATGTTGTGCCAAAAAATCTTTTAACAAACTGTTGTAGTATTTCCAAATCTCTCCAGAATTTATAAATGATAGAATAAAAAACAGCTCTAGAATAGAACCTTAGAAGTCTTTATCAAATATGATAAGGCGGGTAAAATGGAAGAACAAGCAAGTTTCAATTACATAAAGACACTGGGAGGTACTTCAGACCAAGAATAGCTTATTGATTTAGCCTACCAAGCCATGCCACAATAGTGTTTCACCATAAAATGATACAAATGTAAAAATTAACAAAAAAATTCTAAAACCTGGATAAATAAGCTGGCAGAATCTCTTCTCCAGTCTTCTTGCTACAAAAAATTCTACATAATGTCCCACAAGCCTCAGCTCTTCCTGCTTCATAGTTATCAGGAAAGTCACTTGCATCAAACACAGGATTGGAAACCATGGTGTCTGTGGACATTTGAGACCCTTTTCGTCGAAACTCCATGCTAGCTTGTGTTGCAATGGCTGGGGAGAGAAAGGGAGCATTTTATTACTTTTGTCAAAATGCCAAATAGGCTCATGGGACCCTGGACACAAAGATCAAATACTGGTGTCATTACATAACTACTTTAATAGAATCCAATAATGCTTTTGTTTAGCAACTATGTCTTAATTTATTTTTTAAAAAGGGCTCTCTGATATCTTCTTTGAAATGGGTAACAATTTACAATAGCATTGTCAACTTAACAGATTCTACAAAAAGAATTTTTTCACTGAATTTCTAGTCCGAAGATTACAATTGTATAAATCTGCATACAGATATATACAGAATTTGCCTTTTCTATTATTTATTTTCTGGTTTTTTTTCCTCCTTCTATAGAATGATCTTAACCATTAAGAAGAGTAGCAATTACAATTTATACAATTAACTCAAATAGATAAAGCAATTAAGAAGGCAACTATATGCCAGTTTGAATACGGCAGAGTAAGGATGAGAACTGAGTAAGGGAGATGAAGAGAGGGCATTCCCACCACCCACCCAGCTCCAAAACACACACCAAAGAGCTGCCCAACCAAGCAAATGAGAATGAATTTTAACAACCACAGACAGCAGCAAACTTGAGGTTGATAAATCAGAAAACTGGGTTGGTAAGGAGGATTATCATGGTCATTCGTTGTCACCAAAACAGAAGCCCTTCGAAAGTTGCTTTTAACAAAAGATTTCATAGCACACAGATCACTCTGAAATCTTTTATTACTCTACATAAAATATTTAAATTGTTTTGCAATGATAGGAGGCTTAATAGATGCAGAGTCAAGCATAAATCTTTATGCAACTTCCCATGAGCCATTTTAGTCCTGAATAAGCTATCCAGCAATAATACATTTGGAAAACACTACATGCAGAATGCATACAAATCAAACACTAAATCTGTATAAAAATAAGCTTAAAGCTTAAAAAAAAAAGAAAAAGAAAAAGAAAAGAATAAAAGCCAAAACACAGTTAGTGCAAAGTCCTGGAATTCATGACATGACCAGACTAGTATACAGAAATAATGGGATTGATTCAGGCAGATTAATTTGCTTTTGCCAACAATCTTCCCCATTCAAAACACAGAAAAAATATTTTTCTTCCCAAGTGCAAAAACTACAATAGACAATGACAATCAAAAATTTTAATGGAATTATGGAAAAATAAAAACATGACTGCAATTAAGGAGAAGCTTCTGGTTCCTACTTACAAGATTTATAAGAAAGAAGAATTTGGATAAAAGATGCTGCAAGATAATAGAAATAAATGGAAACAAATCAAAGGACAGCAGTAATTATAAAATACTTTAAAGATGGTGAAATTTTACAATAAATTAAGAAGCTTTTTAGCTTTTTAAAAGTTAGATTTAAAGTTTTATGATACCACAAGCTAATTCAAAAACATAGGAAATTGTGCATTCAGGTCCAAAATTATGATTTTGTATCATGCAAAACAATGAACAAAGAAAATTACATAGCTACAAAGAATTGAGGTTTTGAATTGCCCATAACGTGCATTAAAATTTTTAGTTTATTAACCCTTCCCAGCTCAATGTTACTTTTACAAAGCACAGTGCATCAGGTAAATTGGAAAGCTAACAAGTTCAAAGAAGCAAATACTTGAGCTAAAGGTGAACTGCATGGCAGAATTCCTTGATGACAGCCAGTACGTAGAAAACACACGATACCCCAACCCCTCCATCCAAGACTTCAAGATTGGCACCCAAGAGCACTCTAAATCCACTTTAACTATTTGGACACCTCAAATGTCCTGGGTAATGTAACATCCTTTAGCATCTCTGGACATAGTCAAGAGGAGCATCTCTCTTTCCTCCACCAGAAAGAAGGTTCAGAATGAAGGGAAAGTGAGATGTTGCTCATTTGTCATTTGAATTCTGGTTCTATCTTCTAGTGCAGTGAGCAAACCAAGTTGTTACAAATTCTCCAGAGACAGAAAGCTCTAGATTCTCATCATACAAGCCTTCCAGAAAGCAGCAGATTGAGCCATGCTAGATTCAGAGATTGCAAGGCCAACATCTCCATACTCAACAGCTAGGTAATGTTGTAAGAACTATAACTTACCAAAAATAAATAAATATATAAATAAAAGGCTGACTCACTCTGGACAATACCATATAAACTGATAAATATCGTTCAGAAAATTTAAAATATATAGCACATATATAATGAAAATATACCCATGAGTGTTTTTTTTTAATTTGTCATTTAATCAAGCTCATGAATGTAGAAATGGTAAAATATAAAGTGACTGAATTTGAACAAAATAAAGCAAGCAAAAGAATCTCTCACTCATGCAGCCTCACATCTCATAACATCTTCATACTTAAAACCTTTCTAAGTTATTTAAAAGATGCATAAGAACATCCAAAATAATTACACTTATAGAATATTCACAGGCATAAACCTAGCTGTAGATGAATTTCTGAGAAAAAAAGAGACCCTTATGAACACTGTTAATTTTATCCCTGAATTCAAGTCTCCCTAGAGAATAATACTATCAGAAATCTTTTTTACCTCAATCTGTCTCCAACCCCTATAGAAAAGTATATTTTAGAAAACAACTAATACACTCATTATTGTATAAACATGGGACCTGGCACATGCTAACAGCAGCTCAATAAATGCCAGCCATTATTATTATACAACTGTGCAAGACAGATGATAACCATTCAAAACATTCTGCCTGGCCTCACCATCCATCTGGCACTCGCTCCTAGCATAATAGTAAGATGACAAAATATGTCTAATTTCATTTAGACAATTTCACTCTATAGTAAATCTAATGAAGATATTTAAGTTGATTTATGAATTCTCTACAAATCTTACAAAGTTAACAGAGCAGATTATGTTTTCTCTAGACTAAAACCTGAGAGGTTAGAGACTACCATGAAGAAAACAGAAAATTCCTGATATTAACATGTAATGATGATTAAATGGCTGTGAAAAATCTAAGAATACATTTCAATGAGTAAAATCTTTGTTTAAATATCTATTATTATCCTGGCTGACATGAAGAGAATTTCCAGGTCACCTACAAAAAGGAATCTGATTCAACAAAAAGTGGTTAACCTGAAGTGTCCCTAATAAAACCAGACAAAGGGCCAAACTTCATAAAGTATACAAAAAAAGACAGATAGGAAAGGTTCCCAAGTTTCTATTAGTTCAGCTGGAAGGGGTTAAGCACAATATACTGCTTGGTGAGAAACAGGATGCTTTTCAAGAGCCATATTAATCTTGCAGGTAGGAAAGACTAAAGAGAAAGAAACAGAAAGGGAATAATGACTATATGTTTCTGGGCATATTTACCAGTCATGCTGCTGTCTCTGTTTATTCCATTATGGAGTTTGCAGTGAACAAATGCTGCATCAAATAACCACGATCCAAAGAGATTTAAGATGCTGTTAACCTTTGGCCTCCGAGGGGCAGGCAGCGGCCTGGGTTCTGAACTAGTCTGATTTGGACTTGACAGAGGAGAAGTGGAGGATGCCTGGTGCTGGACTTTCGAGGTGTGAACAGTAGTAACCTACCAGAAAAATACAAGTAAGTGTCCACAGTCATGAAAAATTGGAGAAAGTGGCAGGACTTGTAAAAGTTAACCTTCATAAAGCAAACAATGATGTTGAAGTTCTTACCGCAGTTGTCTTCATGGTGGCCTTATTCACAGTCACAGCCCGATGCCTCCGGTTATGTGGTGGTGTGGTATTCACAGCAGTGCTCTGAGGCATACTTAATCTATTCACAGGTGTTGGAGGAGCACTGTCTGATCTCGGTCGAGAAATGCCTTTAAAAAAATAATAATAATAAAAGAAAGGTTTTGCCTTTGCTTTTAAGAAAAATGTATCTGCATCTCAAGGTCCACATACCTTTTCTTCTGAATAAGAGAACCCTATTTCAGTTGAACAAGGAAGCCAGAAGAAATGGCTACAGTTTTAAGCTTCCCTTACCATAAGGTGCGGCCATGTTTAAGCTTAGAAATAAGTGACTATTGGATACATCTCCCAGGAAATCTTATAAAAGACAAGCAGGCTTCCCTCTCCTTCCTGACTCCTGGGCTGCTGGGCTCCTCATACTTGAAGGCCCAAGAGGACATACACAACAAAATGGACACCCGCCCCACAAAAGGACCTTGATCCCTGACAGAAAAGAAACTACTACAGCAACCACACTGCCTGGCCTGCTTCACAGTTGTGAAAACAACCTTAGGTGTCAAACATGGAGAGCGTAGGCTTTTACGTGCCAGCAATCTAATCAGAACAAGCCTATTAACTATGTTTTTTCTATTTTTAAAAATTTTTTTAAATTGTATTACTTAAAAACTGGCAAATAAAAACAACACACACCTTGGAGTGGTGATGGCACGCATTTTTAAACCCAGCCTTATGGAGGCAGAGGCAGGCAGATCTCTGTGAGTTCAAGGCCAACCTGGTCTACAGAAGGAGTTCCAGGACAGCCATGGCTACTAGAGAAACCCTGTCTCAAAAAACCAACCAAACAAGCAAATTAAACAGAATTAACCTGCAACCAAAGTCTGCACATCTCAATAACCATCAAGCCATTCTGTGCACTCAGTCTAGAGTCTCTCACTGCATTTTACATTTTCACTATCAAAATATGTGCATATTTTTATGCATTTACCACCAAAAACAAAGATTTCATGACAGAGGAAAAACCCTCTCAACTGTGTGATACGTTTAACATATACACATACCAACCATTTTAGAAAATAACAACTATTAACATCAATCTTTTTCAACAGATTAAAAATACACAAAAAGGGCCAGGCAGTGGTGGCGCACGCCTTTAATCCCAGGGGCAGGCGGATCTCTGTGAGTTCGAGGCCAGCCTGGTCTACAAGAGCTAG
>LOEQ01000413.1:351524-362997 GCA_001685075.1 Bramus lutescens | reverse complement strand
TGAGTTTGAGGCCAGCCTGGTCTACAGAGCCAGTTCCAGGACAGCCAGGACTACGTAGAGATCACTGTCTTGAAAAATCAAAGAAAGAAAGTTTGCATGGCCCCACGAGGAGACACCATTTCCATGAAGGGAGATGAGCTTGCTTTGTAGCTATCATTTCCTCACACATGCATGTTCATAGCTGCCATTTCCTCACACATGCGTGTTCGTAGCTGCCATTCCTCACACATACGTGTTCTTGACATTTGTCACCCCTCCTTCAACTTAAGTGTCCATCCGATGCTCCAACCCTCTGCTTCCTGCCTCCGTATCCTTTAGATACCCACACCAGCTATGGCCTAACTACGTTTTTCCTCCTGGGTCCTCAGCCCTCTGTAGTCTTATTTCCCCTGTGGCTTCTCTTTGGAAATCTCAGCCACTGGCCATTAGCCTGAGCCCTTATGTTATTTCATTCTTCCTAGTCCTGGCTTGGTGATGTGGAACGGACCATGAGGATGACCCTGCGGGATTTGCTTCGAAGCTGCCGAGTGGCCCTCAAGAAGTTCCTCAACAAAAGAGACAAATGGGTGAAGGAGTGGGCCGGCCAGGTGAGCTGGGGCTGCACAAATGGAGCTAATGGAGCAGTATGGTGGAAAGACAGACTCTAGAGCCTCACAAACAGGGGCTTCCTGTTCCTCCTTCCGGGCTTGGCTCTCATACCCTATATAAAGGAATCAGGACTCCTGACCCAAGGCACATGTGCCATCCTTCAGGGTAGACTAGACATAGTAACTGGGTTCTGGAAGAGGCTGAAACCCAGGAAGGGGCTGTGTGGGTGACTAAAGGCAAGGCCGGGGAACCAGCTTCTGTACCCTCTCAGGTGGTGATTGCCGCTAGTCAGATCCAATGGACAGCTGACGTCACCAAGTGCCTGATGACAGCTAAGGAGCAGTCAGACAAAAAAATTCTCAAGGTCATGAAGAAGAAGCAGGTGGGGAGCCCTTGAAGGATGGGGCCCACATGGAGTTGGAATTGGTGTGTAGGGGGTGACTAGAATCAGAACTGGAGAGAGCTGGTCTGAACAAGCCAGAACAAGGGAGCTCTGTGTCGAAGTGCCAGGAACTGCCAGGAGTTGCGTGGTGTGCAACAGAGCCCGGCTCTCCTATGTAGTTGCTGGATAGAGGGATTGTAGGGCTTTGGCGTGGGGCTGGAGGTGACATTAGGTTGGAATATGATATTATTCAGCTTTGGGTACATTGCTCCATCTGTTCTTGACTAGTGCCTCAATCCACAGGTGTCAATACTAAATAAGTACTCAGAAGCCATCAGGGGGAACTTAACCAAGATCATGAGGCTTAAAATTGTGGCTCTGGTGACGATAGAAATTCATGCTCGCGATGTGCTGGCGAAGCTGTACAAGAGTGGCCTCATGGATGTCAATGCTTTTGACTGGCTCAGCCAGCTTCGCTTCTACTGGGAGAAGGTGTCAGATGGTCAACTTGCTCCTCTCTTATTCCCAAAATGGCCCATAATGCTTTTCATTCGTGGATGTGTGCTGTATTCTAACCCAACACTGTCTTCTCTCACAGCTCCTTCCTGGCAGCTTTTAAATCTGTCACCCCCAGTTCAGGAGTGCCAAATAGTCACTCCAGGGTATACTCCCTGTAGGTGCCACCCGACAGTGACTCAGAGCCAAGGCAGCTATTCCATGGTTTGGGGTGGGGAAAGATATGCAGTATGGAACCCATTTTCTGTCTTGGCCCTAAACCATCCTCTAAAACAGGACCCCTAATCTCCCTGCAGCCCTCCGATCCCTCTGAACCCTAATGGTCGCCATTTCTATCTCTACTCTTTCCCTAAACCCATGTCTGTCTCATTCTGTCCTGTTTTCCCAGGACGTTGATGACTGTATAATCCGCCAGACCAACACACAGTTCCAGTATGGTTATGAGTACTTGGGGAACTCTGGCCGGCTGATCATCACTCCCCTGACAGACAGGTCTGCTCTGGGGATGAACTGCTGTTTGGGGGAGGAGCTGCAGAGACAACAGAATCTTCCGGAAGTCTGACCTGAGTCATGTCTTAAATTCTCAGATGTTACATGACATTGACCACGGCACTGCATCTTCATCGAGGGGGTTCCCCCAAAGGCCCAGCAGGCACTGGAAAGACAGAAACGGTCAAAGACTTGGGTAAAGCCCTGGGTATATATGTCATCGTGGTCAACTGCTCCGAGGGCCTGGATTATAAGTCCATGGGCAGGATGTACTCAGGACTGGCCCAGGTCAGTACCCTGCCTCCACATCCTAAAGGTCCTTTACACATTTTTTAGTACCTAAAAATCAACTGAAACCCAAATCTGGTTTGTACCTTTGTAGCTTGCATGACATCCTTGCCTCGGGTAATTTCTATAAGCACAGTGAAGTGAAACTCCTTCAGAGCTCTGAGTTTCACAGTGCATGTTTGCAAACTAAGGTCACACAAGGGTCACATGGAGTTGTGCGGAATCTGCCCAGTGCTCTACTCAGGGAGCACAAGTTCCACCCTATAGGTGTTCTAGCCACACCCTGAGCTGTTGTCTCATGGAGAGCTCTGGCCAGAAGCTATGACACTGTTACTCTGGTCCCCCTACACCCTCCATTTCAGAGGCCACCTTTCCTACCAAAGCAGTTTCAGAAAGGGTGTGTTCACCCATGCTCTAGTGCCTCAGGACA
Organism: Bramus lutescens; assembly: GCA_001685075.1. Classification (NCBI taxonomy): domain Eukaryota; kingdom Metazoa; phylum Chordata; class Mammalia; order Rodentia; family Cricetidae; genus Bramus; species Bramus lutescens. The sequence goes on along the minus strand of LOEQ01000413.1, from coordinate 360,304 downwards.
CCTCTCTTGCTTCGGCAACTCTGCCTCTCCTTCCCTCCACAGACTGGAGCCTGGGGCTGCTTTGATGAATTTAACCGCATCAATATCGAGGTGCTGTCTGTGGTGGCCCAGCAGATCCTGACCATCCTGTCAGCCTTGGCTGCCAACCTCACCCACTTCCATTTTGAGGGCTTTGAAATAAACCTGGTGTGGTCTTGTGGAATCTTCATCACCATGAATCCTGGTAGGTGGCAGGAACTAAATGGCATGAAGGTGGGGGGCAGGGGAGAATTGGGTGTCTGGGATAAGTGTTGTGTCCTTTCCTTCTCCCTCTCTGTGCTGAAGTGCTTGGCTGTGAAATACTTGACTAAAGACTCCTGCGTCAGTCAGCTTTCCATTGCTCTGACAAAATCCCCAAGGAGACTTAGGTTAAAGCCAAAAGGTCAGTTTGGGGTCCACGGTCTCAGCCCATGGACTGTCATTTCTGAGCCTCTGGTGAAGGTGAGGCAGGGCGTCATGAAGGAGGTGTGTGGTGGAACAGGACCTGCTTATTTCACAGTGACCAGGGAGGAGAGAGGGAGGGAGAGAGAGATTCACTGATTCATGGGTGCACTCCAATAATTTACTTCTCTCATGTAGACCACACCTTTGAAAGTTTCCATTGATAGCCATAATAACTCTGTGAAGAGCAGCCTGTTGATGAGGCCAGGACCCTGAGGCCTGTCTAATCTCTCCAGACGGCTGCACCTCTGAACTGGCCGTGTTGGGAACAAAGCCTCTAGGGGACATTTCAGATCCAAATTAACAGCCACAGTGGGAAGGAGAAGAGAAAGTACCTCCTCTCCCCATTTTCCCTGAAGGGCTGATAACCTGATAACCTCTGTGTGTCTGATAGAACCGTCGTCTTCCTCGTGGGCTAGCTCCTTGCTCTGTCTTCTATCCCTTTGGAAAGTGGAAGACTCCCTAATGTGTAGGGGTTTCCATTTCATCGTGGCCCACGAGGGTCAGGAAGGGTCAGGAAAGCCCGTGTGGGCTCTGTGTAGAACACAGCACCTCTGTAGTTGCAGTTGGAAACAGGGCCACGTGGAAAGTAAGGAGCACCTCTGAGGAAAGAAGATGGGAGGAGAGGGAGCCAAGGCAGAGATGAGGAAAGAATTCCGGCTTGGAGCTGGAGCAGGGAGAACGTGAGGGATAGAGTAGAAGCTGGGCCGAGTGGGATGTTTGGGAGAGAGACCAAGTGAGGACACGGAAATGCGGTTCGAGAAACAAAGGATTTTGTCCCCAGGCTATGCTGGTCGTACGGAGCTTCCAGAAAACCTAAAGTCCATGTTCCGCCCAATCGCCATGGTGGTGCCCGATTCTACACTCATTGCGGAAATCATTCTCTTTGGGGAGGGCTTTGGCAACTGCAAGGTATTCTAATAATTTCTTCCTTCCGATTATTTTATTTCCCTTGCATAATTATTCCCTGGACAGAGGAGCCCCGAAAGGACTCGCAATCCATTTATCCTAACAAGATCTTAGAGTACTGTCAGAAGGGGGTGGAGTCAGAGGAGTCCAGAGGGGCAGGGGTCTCCCTTCCACGATGCCACTAATCAATCATTGCACAATCCACAGATCTCCTAGCATTGTCCTGAGCGCCTTCTAGATGCTTCAGGTCCCTGACCTAGATTCTTGTGGCTATAACTGTCCCCAGATGAAAAGGGGAGTTGTGGGAGCTGAAGTGTTGTCTTCTGTGCATGGTTCCCAGATTCTGGCCAAGAAGGTGTACACCCTGTACTCACTGGCTGTGCAGCAGCTCTCGCGACAGGACCACTACGACTTCGGCCTGCGTGCCCTCACCTCCCTCCTACGCTATGCCGGCAAGAAGCGCCGCCTGCAGCCAGATCTGTCTGATGAAGAGGTTGGCTGACTCGTGGCCCTTGAACCTGGTCTCCATCCTCACTAACTAGTCTGAAGGTGTCTTCATGACAGTTTTTAGACTCTTTCTTTTCCTCCTCCAGAAAGAGTTATTACACCAGCATCCCACCCACCCCACCTGACCCGCCACCTCATGTTTGGTCCCTGTTGTGTTACCGAGGACCAACTCTGGCCTAGCCACTGTTGTAAGGTCTCATCCTTCCCCACACAGGTTCTGCTGCTTTCCATGAGGGACATGAATATCGCCAAGCTGACATCAGTGGATGTCCCGTTGTTCAATGCCATTGTGCAGGACCTTTTCCCCAACATTGAACTGCCAGTCATAGACTACGGCAAGGTATTTGCATTTGTGCATGTGTATGGGGGTGGGGGTGGGGTCAGAGGACAACTTACAGGAGTCAGTTCCCCCTTCCTCCAGGTGGGTTCTGGGGATCAGACTCGGATAATCAGGCTTGGCTGCAGGTCATTGAGCCACTGGCCTTCTTGCTGGCACAGTATTTATTCTTTTTTGTTTGTTTGTTTGTTTTTTGAGACAGGTTTCTCTGTGTAACTTTGATGCCTGACTGTCCTGGAAGTCACTCTCTAGTCCAGACTGGCCTTAAACTCACAGAGATCTTCCTGCCTCTGCCTCCCGAGAGCTGGGATTAAAGGCATGCACCACCACCACCTGTTTAATAAGTTCCCTGACCTCATGCATAACTGTGCATCTGGGAACAGGAAGTGCAATACCCTGAACTTCTGTCACCCACTAGGTGACACAGTTGGCTCCTCCTTGAACCCGCACTTACAACTTCCTCTCTGACTCTGTCCTACAGGCTTCCCAGCTCACCTTACTTGCTTTATCTATCTATCTATTTATTTATTTATCTATTTATTTATTTATTTAGAGACATAGCCCTGGCTGGCTGACCTGGAACTCCCTATACAGACCAGGCTGGCCTCATATTCTCAGAGATTGGCCTGCCTCTGCCTCCCTGTGAGTCACCACTTCAGGCTCAAGTTACTTCTTTCTACTCAACAAATCCTTGAAGTGACTGAAAGCTATCTTGGTGCTATCCATCAGCCCTCCCCCAGTTCTCCTGTCCTCATGGTGGGAACCTGGAGGGGAGCCCCCCAGGAGCTGTGTGGTAGATGAGAGCAGAAGAATGGAGGAGGTGCAGAGGCTGCAAGAGTTCTCCTCTCTGTGCTCTTAGTCCACACGCAGGGAGCTATCTCTTCACTGCAGCTGCTAAAATGTTAAAACAACAACAGCAACATCCTTTGTAGTACACGCTAAAACGATAAAAGAATTCCAGGGGCCTTGGCACGGAGACTTTGAGAGGCAAGCAGGCTCCAGTACTGGTATTTTCTGTGAGAATTTTATCAATCTAAGGTGCCAGAGATAGTCTGGAGGTGGAACGGAAAGCCCCAAGCTATGGAAGCCTCGCTCCACAGGGCCACACCCTCAGTCAACAGGAACAAGGAGAGAAACGTGCTTGTCTGAGCCTTGGTGATGGGAGAGGTTTCTTCAGCTCAGCCTCACACTGTTTATGGTTGTCATTTTATCCTACTGTGTAATTTAAAATCCCAAGCTTAGCTTCCTGCATGGTCTGCAGGTTGTCAGTGCCCCCAGGTGACTGGCAGAAGCAAAGGGAAATGACTTCAGGAGGAACAGAGCCTGGCTCAGGTCCAGAAGAGGAATAACAAAACAAATGAGCAACAGAGCCCAGAGGGCAAGGCAAGCCCGATTCAGGGCTGGAAGCTGGAAAAAGAAGGGCCAGCAGAGTGGAAGCCACTCCTGTAATCTTCAGAAAAGGAACGCTAAGAGAAACTTTGCAGATGGCTGTCTTTAATGTTTTCTCAAGGAGCTGAGAGCAGAGCTGTGAGCCAGGAACGAGAGACGATAGCAAACTGCATCGGAAAGCGTGAGGAGAATGTAGGAACATGCGCTCGTGTGTCTGCCATCTCAACACTGTCTGGAGCTGGTGGCAGGAAGACACTACACAGATCTTTAAAAATGTAGAATTTCAGGGCTAGAGAGATGGCACTTGCTGTCCTTGCAGAGGACCCAGCTTTGGTTCCCAGTGCCCACGAGGCGGTTGACAACTGCCTGTAACTCAAGTTCCAGTGGATCCTGTTACCTCTCATAATCTTCTGCCTGTATATGGTGTGCATAAACTCATGCAGACACATGCATACACATCAAAACAGTAAATACATCTTTGTTTAAAATGTAAAGCTAAAACCCTCAGTGGAGAGACAGGACTTCCAGCTAAGGAAAGTCAATTGTACCGCGTGGCAATCGTGCTAAAGACTGACTTCTAAGGTAAGCGCATCTCATCCAGAAGGCAAAGGAAGATGGAGGGAGCTAGCCCACAGGAGGTTTAGCCCCACCCTGAGAGGTCTGGAAGGTGGGGCAGCAGGGCGGCAATTTCAGTTTGACATTTGGGTAGCAGTAGAGTAAGGAGGGCGTTTGAGGCAAACGTCTCAATAGTTAGATTTCAGCCAGATGTGGAGGTACACACCTCTAGTCCCAGCATCAGAGGTAGAAGCAGGAGGATCCCTGCAAGTTTGCAATTAGCCTGGTCTACATTGGAAGTTTGAAGCCAGCCAGAGTTCGGGGGTGGGGGGGGGAGCAGCTGTTAGCAGTAGTATCTCTAAGATCTGAAGTCTTGATGACCCGGCTGACTCTGCCTCCCCTGCTGGGTAGAGAGGACTGGAAGATAAAAGAGCCTGTGTCAGGCGGGGAGCAGGGGGTATGAGTAGGAGTGAGCAGCTTTGACTGAGGGGACATTTGCAGACTGGATGCTCAGACCTCCTGCTTTCTGTCATCTCTCTCAGCCTAAACAACAGGAGAGTGGAAGGATTCTCTCTGGGGAATTCTTCTGACTCAAGAGGAATGACTGAAACCTGCAGGGCTGCTCTGCTCACAGTCTAGGAGCCCCACACTCACAGCGGAGCTTCCATTTTCTCATCTTCTACAGTCTTAAAGAGAACTCAGGAGTAAAGGGAGAATCAGAAATGCAAGGCCAAGGAATCTGAGGATAGCCTGGGCTGTACACACACACACACACACACACACACACACACACACGCACACGCGCGCGCAGAAAACCAAAGCTCACCAATAATAAAAGATGTTAGTAGTGGGAGGGAGGAGGAAAGAGTGGGGACACTGAGTCTCATTCCTCAGGCAAGGGATCTGTTTAAATGCAGGACAGCAGACAGGGTGGTGAGGGTTCTGAAGGAGAGTATCAGGCCTGAGAAGAGAAGCAAGGTGTCCACTTTTTACGGGTCTCTGAGAAAAGGGTTAGTCTTGTGACCCAAGGAAGCAAGCTTAGTCAACATGTGACCTACGATCCACCACAGAAGTAAAGGAGAGGGCATCTGTCATTCCTGCCCATGGCAGGAGTCACTCTCTGGGTAGGAGACTGGGGCTTAGTTAATGTGTGACTCGGAAAAAGTGATAATAGGCTGATTTCCCACCCCACCACACACACACACACACACACACACACAGAGCAAAATCATTGGGGTGGGGGGGATGGGTGCGTCCTTATCTGGCTGGCAGCCCTATCTTCTTAGGATATGGTTAACAAAAGGAATGAGCCAATTGGAGAAAATAGGTAGCCCAGGGAGGAAAGTACAGCAAACACAAAACAAACAAGCCNTTACTGGCTATCACAGCTGGGGAGCAATGGACACACCTGTAGACAGCGGAATTTAGGCTGAGAGAGGTGTCTATGGATTCACATCAGTCTGGGCTACCAAGACCCTACCCAGACCAAAACAAATGAACGACTATCAGGATTATCAGAAAATGAAATGCCATTAAGAAAGGACTATGGCAAAGACAACATCAGACAAAGGGGGAAAGAGATAGGATTCAAAGGAAAATCTAGGCAAGATAATATTCCGATAATTTCAAAGGTAGAAACAGCCAGGTGGTGGTGGCACACACCTTTAATCCCAGCACTCGGGAGGCAGAGACAGGCTCTGTGAGTTGGAGGCCAGCCTGGTCTTCAGAGCGAGTTCCAGGACAGGCTCCACAGCTACTGAGAAACCCAATCTTGAAAAAAACAAAAACAAAACAAAACAAAAAACCAAAACAAAAAAAGAAAGAAAAGAAAAGAAAAAAAGCAGGTGAGCAAAAGCCACAGTAATTGTTAGAGTCATTGGGGAAAACCAAATGGTCTGGAAGAAAAGTCCACATCCTTATGCTAATATTTGGTAGTGTTTCCCGGACACACACCTGAGACTGAAAGACAAAGACCGAGAATCCAAGAGAAGATCTGCTGGCTAACCACTCACCATGACAGCATAGCTTTTAAGGCAAAAAGTTTTCCTGGAAATAGAGGGCCACTTCATGATAATAAAATGTTTGATTCACCAGGAAGATAAAATAGATCTAATTTGGATGTACTTAATAATAGACTCAAAAGAACTAAAGCTGAATCAGCTGAATGATAAGGAGACATAGACAATCACATGACAATCTACTTCTCAGTAAGCAGGTCAGGCTGACCACAAATCGGTGTCACGGGCAATTTCAGCTGCTCGACGGGCACCTTTGAATTGATTTGTATCTAAAGAGATTTCACTCACGAATCAAAGAACAGCCATTTCTTGCGCGCACACACAGGACATATAGAAACCCTAGCCATGTAATCCACGAATCCGCCATAGCGCATGTATGGGCGCCAGAGGACAGCCTTGTGGACTGGGTTCTCAACTTCCCCATAGCAAATGCCTTTAGCCTGTACACCGTCTTGCCATCCCTAAAGCAAACAGACCGTTGGAAAGAAACACTATTAAAAAGTAGAGGAGACAACCTGGAGAGATGGCTCAGCAGTTAAGAGCACTGGCTGCTCGTCCAGAGGACCCAGGTTCAATTCCCAGCACCCACATGGCAACTCACACCTGTCTGTAACTTCACAGTTCCAGGGCTTCTGATACTGTCATGCAGATATACATGCAGGCAAAACACCAATGAACATAAAATAAAAATAAGTTAAAAAAAAGTAGAAGAGAAGCCAGGCAGTGGTGGCGCATACCTTTAAAGCCAACATTCAGAAGGCAGAGATCTCTGTGAATTCAAGGTCAGCCTGGTCTACAGAGTGAGTTCCAGGACAGAGCTGTTACATGGAGAAACCTTGTAACAGAATCAGAAACAAATAAACAAAAAATAAAGGAGAACATTGCAAAATGATAAAATGACCAATGTGTATAAAAATATAACAAATGTTTGCTCATACCTGTAATCTCAGTACTCGGGAGATGGAAGCCAGAGGGTCACTATGATTCTGAAGTCAGCTTGGGCTACATGATGAACTCTAGGTTAGCTTGGGCTATAGAGTAAGACTGTCTGAGAAACAAAACAGATAAAGCAACCAAGAAGATCCCTGGGCATAGATTCTTTCTGGCGAGCTCAATTACATGGATGTTAGCATTGGAAGAATCTAGTTAAGGAGATACACACACTTCTTGTGTCTTGCAACTTTCTATGGTCTAGAAGTACTTTATGTGATTCTTTTTTGAATTAATTTATTGTTATGCATGGGGATATTTTGTTTGCTTGTATACCTGTGTAGCCGTGCATGCCCATCACAAAGACTGGAAGAAAACGTAGAATCCCCAGAACTGGAGTTATAGATGGTTGTGAGCTGCCGTGTGGGTGCTGGGAACTAAATCCAAGTCCTCCGGAAGAGCAGTCAGTGCTCTTAACTGCTGAGCCATCTCTCCAGCCCAGGACAGTGAGGTCTTCCAGCATGGTAAAATTACTTCGTTCCCAACTGTATCTCTAGTACTTAGCACGTTGTCCTAGAGGTTCAATAAATATTCGTTGACTAATGCTAAAAACTGTGTAGAACTCCACTAGACATTGTACATACGAGGAGACTGATGAATTCCTGAGGAAAAAAAATACTCAAAATTACAAAGCTAAAAGCTAAGAAACCAGGCTGACTGACTTTAGAGCCTGATGTCTTTTGCTCTCCTGTGTGTGTGTGTATATGTGCACATGTGTGTGCGTGCGTACATGTGTGTATTGTGTAGTGTGTGTGCATGGGTATACACACACAGTGGTCATAAAAGGACACAGGCTGGCCTGATCTGTCACTCTTTACCTTATTCCTTGGAGACAGGGTCTCCCACTGCCCCTAGTACATGACTGGTCATCAGCAAGGCCCAATGATCAAGCTCCAAAGTCTCCATTCTGCCATAGCCTTGGAGCTGCAGGTTCATGTACACCTGTGCGCAGACTTCTGTGTGGGTGCTGTGAGTCTAGATTCGGGGCCCCATGGTTGAGTAACAGATGCTTGTACCCATCAAGCTGCCTCCCCAGCTCTAATGAGCCAGCCTACCTGCCTGCCTTTTTTCCTGCCTTCCCTCCCTCTCTCTCTCTTTCCCTTCCTCCCACACTCCCTCCTGCCTTCCTTCATTCCTTTGTAGTGAGGCTCAAACCCAGGGCCTTGCATATTTCCAGACAAGTACCCTACCAGTCAGTATCTCACCTCTGCCACCAGCCAGTGCTCACTGAATTAACAACGGGGTCTGAGTGCAAAGACCTTAGCACCATTTGTCCCCAGTCAATGAAGGGCGTTTGCAAGTCCCTTGGACGACTCATATGTTTTCTTTTGCCTTTCTCAGCTGCGGGACACCATTGAGCAGGAGATCCGAGAAATGGGCCTGCAGATCACACAGTTTACTCTCACCAAGGTTTTACAGTTGTATGAAACCAAGAACTCCCGCCACTCCACCATGATTGTGGGTGGCACTGGCAGTAGCAAGACCACCTCCTGGAAAATCCTGCAGGCCTCCCTGACGTCCCTGTGCCGTGCTGGAGATCCCAACTTCAACATCGTTAGAGTAAGCAGTGGGGCACTGACATGGCTGGCAGGTGG
>LOEQ01000413.1:322085-335160 GCA_001685075.1 Bramus lutescens | reverse complement strand
AGCCAATAAGCTGCGGACTGGATTGTTTAAGATTGATGAAACTAGAGAAAAAGTAGAAGTGATGTCCCTGGAGCTGGAGGATGCCAAGAAAAAGGTAGCCGAGTTCCAGAAACAGTGTGAAGAGTACCTGGTCATCATCGTGCAGCAGAAGCGGGAAGCGGATGAGCAGCAGAAGGTCAGAGGTCCTGCCCCCTGTGCCACTCTGCCAGGGTCCCCAGGAAGAGGCTTCCTGGCCCCATCAGTTACCCCCCTCCTCACCTCTTCCTTGGTTTCCTGCCCATCCTCATCGGACCTGTTGCCCTCGCCTTTGCTCAAGACAAAGACCGAGCCCTTTGTCTTCTTTTCATCTCTAGGCGGTCACTGCCAACAGTGAGAAGATGGCTGTTGAGGAAGTCAAGTGTCAGGCACTGGCAGACAATGCCCAGAAGGATCTAGAGGAGGCATTGCCTGCCCTTGAAGAAGCCATGCGGGTACCAGAGGCTGCCCCTACATGGTGCCAGGAGTGGGGATGGGGCCAGCCTTCTTTGCCCTCAGAGTCGCTGGGGAATTGGGGGGCAGGAGAAGGTGGCATCGTAGTTGGCCCTGTGTCCGAGAAGGACTCCTGTTGCTATCTGAGTTGACTCAGGCCCAGTTCTCTCAGCTAATCCCTTTCTCCAGGCTTTGGAGTCTCTGAACAAGAAGGATATAGGTGAGATCAAGTCATATGGAAGACCCCCCGCCCAGGTGGAGATGGTAATGCAGGCAGTCATGATTCTCCGAGGCAATGAGCCCACATGGGCAGAGGCAAAGCGGCAGCTGGGTAAGTAGAGGGCATTGTTGGAAGAGACTTCCATTTATCCTGTGTTTATTGATCAAGTGTATTTCATCATCTGCAAGGGCCACCTGAGGTACTGCAGACCCCGCCCCCTCAGGAGCACAGAGATTAAGAGGGAAGACCTTAAGCATTTGTTAGGATTGTTTAGGAATATATAGCAGAAACTGGCTCCTCTCATCATACCCAAAAGAAAATCATTCTGAAGCAGTCAATGCATGGCAAGATCCAAGGGCAAAAATGCCTCCATGCCAAAGAGGGACAAGAACAGAGAATAAGAAACGACTCTTCTCTCTGTCTTTCTCTTTGTCTCTGTCTCACTTCCTTACTCTTTCTTTGTGTATATGTGCCATCATGTTCATGTGTGGGATGTGTGAGTGGGTACATGCATGTGTGCAGACATGCATGTGTGTGTCTGTCTGTCTGTCTCAAAAGTCACTCATGGGTGTTGTTCCTCAGGAACAGTTCGCCTGTTTTGTTTTTGAGACAGAGCATCTAACTGTGGCCTGGGGTCGCTGGTTACCCAGGCTGATTCACCAGGGTACTCTGCCTTCCCAGTGCCGGGATTGTAGGTGCTTGCTACCATACCTACCTTTTTATATAAGTTTTGGGGATCAAACACTTCACGTGTGTTTTAAGCACTTTACTGACCCAGCCATCTGTCTGGCCTCAGGACTCTATTTTCAATCTGTGGCTTTCTCAGTTTTGGGTTCCCACAGCAGAATCTAGCTACAGTTCGGCAGTTTTTGTTCAGAAGAAAGTACAGAGCACATTGAAGGAATGCCAGGAAGGGTGATTTAACTGTTTGTCAAGGGAAGGGAGTAGGAGATGAGGCTGGGGAGATCCAGGAGGCCCTGGGGCCCGAGAGGATGCCAGTGGAAGGAGCAAGGTCAGAAGGGGTCAAATATCTTGGCCTTGGGAACTAAAACACAACAAGGAGTGGCAGTGGAGCTGGGCAAGAATAGGATTTGGCCCTCTGGCTGAGGCCTCAAAATGTCACACCACAGGCGAACAGAATTTCATCAAGTCGCTGATCAACTTTGATAAAGACAACATCTCAGATAAGGTGCTGAAGAAGATTGGTGCCTACTGTGCGCAGCCTGACTTCCAGCCTGATATTATCGGCAGGGTCTCCCTGGCTGCTAAATCCCTCTGCATGTGGGTGCGGGCCATGGAGGTAGGCGGTGGCCAGAGTGAGTGGGAACCCAGGGGTCATTCCTGCACAAGCTGGGGGGTGGCGGGCACAGAGGAGAAGGAAGGTGATTGGTGGGAGTCCCCGAAGCCTGGCTGTCTTCTCACAGTTGTATGGGCGTTTGTACCGAGTGGTTGAGCCCAAGCGGATCCGCATGAATGCCGCCATGGCCCAACTTCAGGAGAAGCAAGCAGCCTTAGCTGAGGCCCAGGAAAAGCTGCGGGAGGTGAGCTTCCCTCTGGCCTTCTGGAGCTGTTCATTCCTCTCTTCGTGACCATATTTCCCCACTCAATTCTGCACCCAACTCTGTTACCATGCAGCAGTGAGCTCTCTTCCCTTGCTCAGGGTTCTGTTTAGGTCTGTCTGAAGCATAGGGTGCAGAAGGCTCCCAGGGCCCCATGTCTTTGTGGGTCACAGGACACTGTTGCCCCAGACTCCTTCCGGAGATTGACAGTTACCTCTGTCACAGCCTTGGAATAGGCTTTGACTGATGGCGTGTGGGTAGTGGGTCAGTTTCCGATGAGGGAATGGGTCAGTAGGGTCAGGATGGCAACTGTGGGCCTGGAACAGCAGGGGTGGTATCTGTACTTGGTGGGGGTAGGGCTGTCTAGAAGTCAGGGAAGGTAGACAAGGTAGACAACTTCCTACAGGATACATGCACAGCTGACTTCTAACAGTCAAGTGCTACTATCAAAAGAATTCAGAACTACTTGTCTGTCATTTGATTTTTTAAATCATAGCTTTAAGAGATAATGTGCTAGCTGTGATGTCACATGTGTTTAGTGCCAGCACTTAGGAGAAAGGGCAGGCAGATCTCTGTGAGTTGGAGGCCAGCCTGGTCTACAGAGTGAGTTCCAGGACAACCAGGGCTATATAAAGAGACCCTGTCTCAACAACAAAACGAAAATGTATACAACTTCGTTCCTAGATAATATACTCACGTTGAAATTAATTTGAAATTCAAAGGTACAGAAGAATATACAGTATAAAGTCTTCCAACCTTCTACTCTGTAGCATTCAACTTCACTCCATGAAAGCAACCAATTTTTACAAAACTCATCCTTCCTTCCAAAGATGATCTGTGTTAATATCTGTGTATGCACACATACACGCAGAAATATGTGCACACACACACACACAAATACACATACATACAGACTTGTGGTGATTTGAATGAAAATGGCCCCCATAGGTTCATATATTTGAATGCTTAGTCACTAGGAAGAGGAACTCTTTGAAAGGGTTAGAAGAATTTATTTATTTATTTTGGTTTTTCTGAGGCAGGGTCTCTCTGAGTAACAGCTCTAGCTGTCCTGGAAGTCGCTTCATAGACCAGGCTGGCCTCAAACTCAGAGATTCGCCTGCCTCTTCCTCCCGAGTGCTGGGATTAAAGGTGTGTACCACCACTGCCCAGCTTGGATTAGAAGAATTAGGGGCTGTGACCTTGTTGGAAAAAGTGTGGGACAGGCTTTGAAGTTTCAAAAGCCCATGCCAGGAAAGTCTCTCTCTCTCTCTCTCTCTCTCTCCCTGCTACCTGCGGATCAGGATGTACAGCCCTCAGCCACTGTTCCAGTGCCATGCCTATCTGCTCACTGTGATGATCACAGATTGACCTTCTGGAAATGCGAGGGAGATCCCCATTAAACACTCTCTCCTTTAAGCTACCTTAGCCTGTGTCTCTTCCCAGCATTAATAGAACAGTAACTAAGGCAACACACAAACACATATATTTTTTTTTTACATTACACATGCTTCTGGATGAATTCTTTATTCACCTATGGGTTGATTACCAACAGAGCTGGGCTGGGCACCATGTTTGCGACTCTGTTGCCCTGTCCATAGCTGGTGTGTCTTTTCCCACCACAGTCGTTTCTGGTCTGGCTGTGCAGAGAACTCATCCGCCCTGGATGAGCAGGCGTCTGCACGCATCCCAACCTTTCCATTCTGTTCCCATCGCCTCCTCCTCACTCTCACAAAGCCTTCTCTCTTCCTGTCTCTTTCCCAGGAGGTCATAGCCACAGGTGAGGCGACCCACTTGGAAAGGTTCCTCGGCCCGGATGAGTCACATCCCGGGTCAAGCCATTAAGTCACTCCCTTATACTCAAACAATGGAACCTCTGGAGTTGCTGCCGATGATTCATTCCCTGGACAAACACAGAGTTCACAATGTTAGGGCTCTGAGTGGAGGAGCCACATGCATTCAAGGACAACGGGTTTGTGAGAGGAAGCAGGCAGGGAGCCATGTGCAAAGGCATCTGAGACAGATCGCTTGGGCCCAGATATTCCAGGGGTGTCGGCCCTATCTCAAAAGACAAAACAAAACAGAGTAAACAGATGGGCAAAACTAAGATTTCCCCCTTGTTATTGATAAAGGTGGCAAAATTTAAGAGCCAAATTCATCTTTTGTTTGCTTTGCTTCCCTTCCTTCTTATGGGCTTGAGGGATTGAACTCAAGTTGTTTCTTGAGACAGAGTCTCCTGTAGCCCAGGCTGGCCTTGAACTTTATGTACAGTCAAGAATGATCTTGAACTCTCCTGGTCCTCCTGCCTCCGACTCCCAAATACTGAGAATATAGGTGTGTGCCATGATGCCTGAGTTTATTTGGTGCTGGGGATCAGACTGAAGGCTTGGTTCATTCTAGGCAAGCACTCCGCCAAATGAGCTATGTTCCCCGCCCTCTAGCCCTTGGTAAATGTTTTTATTTTGATAGGCTCTTCATTGCGTTGCCCAGGCTGGCCTTAAACTAACTCTGCAGCCCTGAGTTCTTGAACTTGTCATTTTCCTTCTTCAGCTTCTCAAGTAACTCCGTGTGTATGTGTGTGTATGGTGGGGGGTATTCGAAGGGGAATGCCAGAGGCCAGAGGTGTCAGATCTTTGTGGAGCCAGGGTTCTAAGTGGTTGTCTGCCCTAGCATGGATGCTAGGAATCAATCTGAGTCCTCTACAGGAGCAATATGTGCTTTTAACTGCTAAGCCACTTCTCTAGCCCACTTTTTCTTCTTAATTTACATTGTATGTGTGTGCGTGTGTACGTGCGTGTGTGCATATATACATGTGGAGGTCAGAGGACAATGCACAGGAGTTGGTCCTTGCCTTCCTTCTTATAGGTTTGAGGGATTGAACTCAAGTTGCCAAGCTTGGCATCAAGCACCTTTACCTACTGAGCCATTTTGCTGGCCTGGGATGGCCAAGCAGCTGCTCTTGTTGCTGCCCTTGCTTTTTTCCTTCTCCTGCTCTTCCCTTCTTCCCCCCTTTCCTCGCCCCACTCCTTATTTTTCTGTTTTGAGGTAGTCTCACTTTATTGCCTAAGATCGTCTGTAGCTCCCTAGTAGACTAGGCTGGCCTTGAACTTGTGGAGATTCTCCTGCTACTGCCTCACAAGCTTCAAAGTTACAAAGTTACGAGTAGCAGTCACCCTTCCTGGCAGAACCTGTTTCTTAGGGGTGCTAATCTCATGCATGAGGGCTCTACTCTCATGATCTAATCACTTCCTAACACTGCCACTTTGAATAAATAAATAAATGCCTAGGTTAAAGTTTTTAAAAAGTAGATTAGTTTTCCTAAACTATAGGCTAGACATCTCTCCCAGAAAAGAAATATAGTTGCTCTAAGACCTGGCTAGCTGGGTGTAGTGGTGCACACCTTTAATTCCAGTATTTGTGAGTCAGAGACAAGAGGATCTCTGTGAGTTTGAGATCTACAGGCAGATTTACAAAGAGAGCTCCAGAACAGCCAGGGCTACACAGAGAAACCCTGTCTCAAAAGACAAAACAAAGAAAAAAAAAAGGTTATCTTAATTCAAAGTCGAGATTCTCAGTGAATATCAGTTAGGAATAAAAAGAAATGTAAACATTTCATGGGGCATATATAACTTCTAAAAAAATTATGCACTCCAAACCATTAATGATTTTTTTCCCCAAAGATTACAGTAAAAACTCAATGATGCCTGAAGGAATAAGGGTAGGTGGAGATGATGTTGGATTTAGCTGAACCAGGGTTTCAGTTATCTGGAAACTGTGAGCTGTGAATTTAAATTTAGTGGGGAAGTCTCCATCGACAGATTAATATAAGACACACAGTTTAAGCAATATAGTACGGGGTGTAGAGAAACACACAATCTTTTTTTGGAGGGGAGTTTATTTCAGTTGTTTTAAAACACATAAAATCTTTTGAAAGTTTTTTTAAAGATTCTTTCCACATACAGTGTTTCGCCTGCATTGTGCATGTGCAGTGTATGTGTGTGTGTGTGTGTGTGTGAGAGAGAGTCTCTCTCTCTCTCTCTCATGCCCACGGAGGTCAGAAGATGGCATCAGATGCCCTGGAGCCAGAGTTACCAGTTATGTGAGCTGCCATGTGGGTGCTGGGAATCGAACCTGGGTCCTTTGCAAGACCACCAAGTGCTCTTAAATGTGGAACCATTTCTCCAGCCCCTGTACAGCTGGTCTTAAAGTGATATTCAATGTATTCACCATGGCATTCAGCCATGACATTGCTTCTAAAGGAAACCCTGGTATCCTCTTAATTTGTTTCTTCTGTTGTGATCCCTGCCTTTGAGCTATTATTGATGGCTTTCCTTAGGGAAGCTAAGACCCTTCATAGGAAGCTAGGAAGCTATGAAGGGTTGCTTCATAGGGAAGATTTTTGCCTCCTCCAGTCCACACCCCTTTCTGAGACCATTCTCACTTGTGTAACCCAGGCTGGCCTGGAACTGTCTATATATCTCAGGCTGGCCTTGAACTTGTGGTCATCCTGCCTCAGCTGCCCAGGTGCTGGATTTGCAGACCATCCCACCATGCGTGGCTTTCTGCCTCTCACTGGAAGACTCCTTTCAGGAGTTCTGAATGGAAGTTGGTATTGGTGCCGCTGATGTGGGTCTTGTGGAGAGCAAGTCCTGCCACCTCCATTCTCTGAGGCACTCTATAGGGCACGCTGTGCTGGGGGTGGAACCCCGGGCCTGGTCCATGTCCTCTCACACCGGAGTTACTATACATCCCAGCCTTTTTACCTGCTCAATCCTGCTGCATGAGGGCTCTCTCGTCTTCCTAGGCTTGAGTTTCATTATCAGGTAGATTCTGGGCTCTAAGAGGAGGAAGAAAGGAAGAGAAATGAAGCTCCCCTGACACAATATACATCCCTCACTCCTTGATACATTTCTGTCTGGTAGAATTATTCTTATTTTGAGCTGGGCGGTGGTGGTGCACGTCTTTAATTCCAGTACTTGGGAGGCAGAGGCAGGCCCTAGAAACACTCAAGCTCCGGTCGGACCAGATCAAGAGCGAGTTCCAGGACAGACTCTAAAGCTATAGAGAAACCCTGCCTCGAAAAACCAAAACTATTCTTATTTTATTCACGAGGGAAGCAGTGCCTCAAAAAACATGACTTGTGTGATGTTTGTGAGCTTGAGCATGTGTCTGAAGGCCAGAGAACAGGCTGCTAAAGTCCAGGCCTCCCCTTCTACCTTGGTGAGGCAGCTGGCTTTAGAGCTTCTGGTGATTCTCCTCTCTCTGCCTCCCACCTCTCCAGCTGGAGCACACGTGTGTGTGTGTGTGTGTGTGTGTGTGTGTGTGTATCTGTGTGTGTGACCTGCAGATGCACGATTACCTCCAAATTCTAGAAAACGCCATCCAGTTTGGATTTCCAGTGCTGCTTCAGAATGTGCAGGAGTATCTGGACCCCACCCTCAACCCAGTGCTCAACAAATCTGTAGCTCGAATTGGTCAGAGCCTACCTAGGCTTGTTGTGAGCTGGTCCTAGAGAATTGATTCAAGTCAGCTTCACCGGCCCTCAAAGACATTAATTGACTCAAGGACAGGCACCTTCAAGTGGCAAAGTCACTAAAACCATCTGCCCTTGAGCCCTGTGTGTTCCATCCACCATGTAGCAATCTTTCCTAGGTGGCAGAGAAACTGGAGATGCTGAAGAAGCAGTACGATGAGAAGCTGGCACAGAAGGAGGAGCTTCGCAAGAAATCGGAAGAGATGGAGCTGAAACTGGAGCGAGCAGGAATGTTGGTGTCTGGGCTGGCTGGTGAAAAGGCCCGGTGGGAGGAGACCGTGCAGGTGAGGTGGGCTGCAACAGTGACCGTTCCCCCAAGTAGCCTATCCCTATGTCCACTGAGAGGCAATGGTCAGGGAAAACAAGGGCACCAGAGTACAGGAAATCCAAGAGTAGACAGTGGGTGTCTCTTCCTCCCCTTCTCACATTTGGTGAGAATGTACAAGGAACGGCATCCATCCACTGGGGGTGGGTTCCGTGAGGGAGCTGGAAGGCACATTAGACCTCTTGGTACAGCTTGTCTTCCTAAGAGATAACAGAGGGGCCATCTTGTCTCAGCTTCCCTGGCTTCAGGAAAGGGTTAGATCTTATCAGTGGGTAATTAGAGTTCTCAGAGAGCAGGGCTTTAGAAAGGGAAGACTGGCTTTGATCTAGACCAGAGTCAAGGAGATTATCTTGTGAAGCATCTCAACCATCTCCAGAGGTCTGGGGTCCCAGGCATTTACCACCCCCTACTGTATCCCAGGGCCTGGAGGAGGATCTGGGCTACCTGGTGGGTGACTGTCTGCTGGCAGCTGCCTTCTTGTCCTACATGGGGCCTTTTCTGACCAACTACCGGGATGAGATTGTCAATCAAATCTGGATCAGGAAGGTGAGAAGGGACCAGGTGTGATAAGGGAGCATTTGGGGTGTGCCCTGGAAGAGGTGCAAGCAAGAGGCAGAGCCGCTGGAGTCTAGCTGAATTTGGGGGTTCTTCTTTCCCCAGATCCGGGAGCTTCATGTTCCCTGTTCATCTCGCTTTGCCATTGATAGCTTCCTGTCCAATCCTACCAAAGTTCGGGACTGGAACATCCAGGGATTACCCTCGGATGCCTTCTCCACTGAGAATGGCATCATCGTCACCAGGGGCAACAGGTGAGCACAGTTCCTGGCGTGAGAGGCAGAGGAGGAGCAGAGCCTGTCTTCTGACGGTGGCTGTTTCTCTCAGGTGGGCCCTCATGATCGATCCTCAGGCCCAAGCCCTCAAGTGGATTAAGAACATGGAAGGAAACCAGGTACTATGTGGGGTGGTTGTTGGGTGCCCCCGAGAGTCTCCCAAGCCTAGTTTCTTCTTCTCCTCCTCCTCCTCCTCCTCCTTCTCCTCCTCCTCCTCCTTCTTCTTCTCCTTCTCCTCCTCCTCCTTCTTCTTCCTCCTCTTCCTCCTCCTCTTCCTCTTCTTCCTCTTCCTCCTCCTCCTCTTCTTCTTTTTAAAAATTTTTTTATTTAATGAGCATCAGTGTTTCCTCTGCCCACCTGTCTGTGTGAAGGTCTCAGTCCCCTGGAACTGGAGTTACAGACAGTTGTGAGCTGCCACGTGGGTGCTGGGAATTGAACCCAGGTCCTCTGGAATAGCAGCCAGTGCTCTTAACTACTGAACAATCTCCCCAGCCCCACCTAGTTTCTTCTTGAGGTCCTGTTCTTAGCTACTGTGTTTCTTCAAGCTCCTTCCATCCCTCTCCAGGGCCTTAAGGTCATCGACCTGCAGATGCACGATTACCTCCGAATTCTAGAAAACGCCATCCAGTTTGGATTTCCAGTGCTGCTTCAGAATGTGAAGGAGTATCTGGACCCCACCCTCAACCCAGTGCTCAACAAATCTGTAGCTCGAATTGGTCAGAGCCTAGGCTTGTTGTGAGCTGGTCCTAGAGACTAGCCAAGTAGGAGACTAGGGTGGAAAGGGAGGCTCTTGGTCTGCGTCCCTATGGGTTAGGCCCCAGTGAAGCCTTAAAGCAGGTTGAGTCACTGACCTTCATGTCAATGGGGAATGAGCCAGCCCTTACCTGATCATCTAAGGTTTTTGCCCTGGACCATTCTGTGGATGCAGGTGGTCGGCTGTTGATGCGCATTGGTGACAAGGAGGTGGAATACAACCCCAATTTCCGTTTCTACCTCACCACCAAGCTCTCCAATCCCCACTACAGCCCAGAGACCTCAGCTAAGACCACCATTGTCAACTTTGCTGTTAAGGAACAGGTAGGTAAGGGCTGGGGCTGGGATGAAGCTGGGTGGGCTGCAATATGTAAGAAATACAAGGGGAGAGCCAAGCTTGAGCTGAGCAGTGGAGAAGAGGGACTTGGGAGGTCTAAAAGGGTGGCAGGTGTAGAGGCCACAGGCATGGGACCCTTGCTGTGTCTTGGTCTTCTCAGGGCCTGGAAGCCCAACTGCTGGGCATTGTGGTTCGGAAGGAGTGTCCCGAGCTGGAGGAGCAGAAGGATTCCCTGGTTATCAACATTGCCGCCGGGAAGAGAAAGCTCAAGGAGCTGGAGGATGAGATCCTCTGGTGAGAACAGCGTCCTCATCCCCATGCCACCCCAACCCCACCCACCATGTCTGCTCCCAGGAGACATCCAGCCAGTCTCCCCACAGGCACAAGCGGCACCCTGTGGAGCCAACAGGAGTCCCTTCCCTCTGATCTTCCAAACACCTTACTCCAGATGTCTCCTGGCTTCCTCCTAGTTTGTTGAATGAGGCCACAGGTTCTCTACTAGATGATGTGCAGCTGGTGAACACCCTTCAGACATCCAAGATAACAGCCACTGAGGTCACTGAGCAACTAGAGACCAGCGAGACCACAGAGATCAACATTGACTTGGCCAGAGAGGTGAACTTCTGTCCCCTCCGGTCTGGTTGTCTGACCTGAGACCCCTTTCTTCCTGAGTTCTTGTTTGTGCCTGCCCCTCTGTGGCTCTGACTTCTACTGACCCCTCCAGGCTTACCGTCCATGTGCTCAGCTGGCTTCAGTGCTGTTCTTCGTGCTCAATGATATGGGGCACATTGACCCCATGTACCAGTTCTCGCTGGATGCCTACATCAGCCTCTTTATCCTCAGCATTGACAAGAGCCATCGTAGCAATAAGCTGGAGGACCGCATCGAATATCTGAATGACTACCACACCTATGCTGTCTACAGGTCTGAGGACATGCCCAAGGCAGGGGATCAAGTGGCTGAAGCATCCTTGGTTTTGTGTGACATAGTGTGACTCTAGTGGAGGTGTTAAATACAAATCTGGGGGAGGGAGTAAATTGCTCTCTGTGCAGGCTTGAAGGCTTGAATTCAGATCCCAAGAACCTACATCAAAAGTTGGATATGCTGGGTGGTGGTGATGCATGCCTTTAATTCCAGCACTTGGGAGGCAGAGGCAGGCAGATCTCTGTGAGTTCGAGGCCTCCAGGTTTGGCAGCAGCTCCCTTACCTGCTGAGTCATCATGCCAGCCTTTGGTTCCCATGTTGAGCAGCAGAGCACCTGACTTGTCCACCTGGACTTGCCTACAGCCCCTCGAGTTTGCTTGCTTCAGATCAGACTCCTGCTCTGCCCACTTCACCAGGGTCCTCACCCCTGAATGGTGTCCCCACCCCTGAATGGTGTCCCCACCAACCCCGTCATTCACATCAGCAGCTGGGAGCTACTCTTTATTCTCCTAGCTACAGTCCGCGCTGGGCTCTGCTCCTGTGGTTCTTGTCACTTCTCCCTCCCGTGCTTTCCTGGCCACTGTGGCTGGGCCTTGGTGCCTGAGGCTGGGCCTTGTGCACGTTTCCACACGGATTGCACAGCATTCTCCTCTCAGGTTACCCTGCCGCTGTGCCCCTCCTGGTCTCTTCTCCAGGTGATCTTGTTCCCAGCTTAACCTCTTCAGTGGTTGTCATCTCTTGAGGGATCCCCAAAGCCCTCTGTGACCTGACCTCCACCTGCCCCTGCTTCATGCCCGCTGCCTGAGCAGCACTGTTGACTTTGACCCCGTGCCCTCTTCCCCTGGCATTCCTGATGCTGTAGTTGTCCCTGGAATGCTCAATTCCTCAAATTCCCATGCCTTTGGGTAGTCCCCACACACCTCAAGGCACCTGCTCTCAGGAACTTCCTTTTTTCTTTTTAAATTAATTATTTATTTATTTACTATACATTGGTGTTTTGCCTGCATTTGTGTCTGTGTGAGGATGTCAGATCCCCTGGGATCAGACAGTTGTGAGCTGCCACGTGGATGCTGGGAGTTGAACCTGGGTCCTCTGAAAGGGCAGCAAGAGTTCTTAACCACCGAGCCATCTCTCCAGATCCTCCTGGGATCGTTCTAAGAGCATCAGGCACAGTTGGACAGCATGCCTTACATTCCCCCTGATACCACTCCCACCTCTGTGTGGGACTCACAGTGGCTTATCCTGACCACCTGCTCAGAGTCCTGGGGGGGAGGGCGACTTCCTCAAGGACAGAGACTACAGTTTACTTACCTGTGTCTTCACAAAGTGTTCAGCAAGACAGTGAGGGAATAATTGATGTTTTGTTTGTTTAATGAACTGAATGCCTAGTTATGGGTGAACTCCAGGAAAACTTTGTCAACCTCTCAAGGTCCCTGAGTCCTTGGTCGTTTCCGTGAGGTTTGGGTTAGATGCTGACTACACTCCTTGTTTGGAAGGCTCTGGGTATGATCATCCATTACACAATGAGTATCTGTGCTGGGCACCTCACCCCATGTCACTCCCCCCTCCACCTTCTCTGTCCTTTCCTCTTAGGTACACCTGCCGGACCCTTTTCGAGCGCCACAAGCTACTGTTCAGTTTTCACATGTGTGCCAAAATCCTGGAGACTTCTGGCAAGCTCAACATGGATGAGTACAACTTCTTCCTTCGTGGCGGTGTGGTGAGTTAGCCTCAAAGGTTAGCGGAGTGATTTGAAGAAAAAGCATGCTAAAACCAGGTGCACAGTCAGCAGCCTGGAGTGTGGGGCTGGCTCGCTGTGTGATTCCTGATATTAGAACAAGCTGGTCAGTGGAACACCTGTGACCCATGACCCAGGTCTACATGGCTCTCTCACAAAAAAAAGAAAAATTAAGTAAATAAAGTCAGGTGAGAGCTGGGCCATGCTGGAACACGCCTTTAAGCCCAGCACTAGGGAGGCAGAGGCAGGCAGATCTCTGTGAGTTCAAAGCTAGCCTGGTCTAGGACAGTCAGGTTACACAAAGAAACCCTGTGTTGCTGGGTAGTGGTGGCGCACACCTTTAATCCCATCACTCAGGAGGCAGAGGCAGGCGGATCTCTGTGAGTTTGAG
>LOEQ01000413.1:238346-252666 GCA_001685075.1 Bramus lutescens | reverse complement strand
TCTCTCTCTCTCTCTCTCTCTCTCTCTCTCTCTCTCCCTCTCTCTCTCTCTGTGCTCTTGATTCCCAGGAGAAGGAAGGGGTACAATGGGAGGCCAAGGAGGAGGAGGAAGAGTATGAAGAGGAGGGGGAGGAAGGAGAGAAGGAGGAAGAGGACGATCACATGGAGTATTGCCGAGTGTGCAAGGATGGTGGGGAGCTCCTGTGCTGTGACGCTTGCATCTCCTCCTACCACATCCACTGTCTGAACCCCCCGCTGCCTGACATCCCCAACGGTGAATGGCTGTGCCCACGATGTACAGTAAGTGGGACTGTCCTTAACCTCACCATTGAGCCCCAACTTTCACCCATTCCTGGGTCCCAAACACTGAGCTCCTTTCTTAGCCCCCACCCTTGTTGTACCTTTGTCCTACCTAACAAGAGGCTCTCCTTGCCCTTTTCCTTCCTTTTTCTCTTATGCGTCCATCCTGAAGTGTCCTGTGCTAAAGGGCCGTGTTCAGAAGATCTTGCATTGGCGATGGGGGGAGCCACCTGTTGCAATGCCAGCACCCCAACAAACAGACGGGAATCCAGATGTCCCACCCCCTTGTCCTCTTCAAGGCAGATCAGAGCGAGAATTCTTTGTCAAATGGGTGGGATTGTCCTACTGGCACTGCTCCTGGGCCAAGGAGCTTCAGGTACAAAGGCTATTGCTTGTCCCTCAGGATTCTGCTGTCAGTCACTAGCTCGCTCCTCCCCTCTCCTCTGGGTTTCCATGTCCTTCCCCCTCGGGTTAGGCCTCAGGCCTCACACTCTTTCTGCGGTTCTTTTGGTCTCATTTCATCTCTGTAGTTCTCACCCCTTTCCTCACTGCCATCTCCTTCTTACTTTTTTATTTCTTATCCGTCTTTGTTGTTTTAATCCCCCTTGTCTTGCTTCTTATGTTCCTTAACTGCTCTCCCAGGCCTGGTCTTCTAACTCTGTCCTATCAGTTTTATTTATTTTTCACTATTGCTTTTATTACTCTTTGTTTTTTATCCAGTTGCTTTCAAAGATCCCTTCTCTACCACTCACATGGCTAGCCTCTTCCCTGCTGCCCTTTGTCTTTTTTAATTTGGACGCTGTCTCTTCTCCCTCCCTCTCTGCTCTCTCAGTTGGAAATCTTCCACTTGGTAATGTATCGCAACTACCAACGGAAAAATGACATGGATGAGCCGCCACCCCTGGACTATGGCTCTGGTGAGGATGACGGGAAGAGTGACAAGCGCAAGGTGAAGGACCCTCACTATGCTGAGATGGAGGAGAAGTACTACCGGTTTGGTATCAAGCCAGAGTGGATGACCGTCCACCGCATCATCAACCACAGGTGAGTCCTTGTTCCCTAGAAAGGCCCACCTGGACCATGACATGTTCTTACTCTGGCGACGGCCCTACATACAGCAAATGACGAGTTAAGGTTTGGTAACTGTTTCTGCAATTCTAGTCCTTCTGGCCTTGCTCTTCTAGGGCACTTGAGAAGCCAGGAGGAAAGCCCAGCCCAGTATTCTTCATTTGTTTCTAGTAGCATAGGGCTGGGGATGGGACAGGAAAGCAAACTGTGAGTGTTTGCAGTGTAGGTTTTATTTCTGCCTAGCACTAGCTCATTTATGCCAGAGCGTGAGTGATCAGATGGGATATTTGTCGGTTCACTCGCTTATGTCTCTATCCATGAGTGTCATATTAAATACTCACAAATCCTGTCTGGGTCAGTGAGTAATATCTGGCTCTCAGGGATGTGCTGTGATGGCTGACTTTTACATACCATCTTGAGAAGGCTAATGTAACAGATGCTGTGCTTGTTGGCATTTTATTTACTAGGACGTTGTACAATGTGACCATACTATTTTTCTCTCTTGCTCCTCCTCTTGGCCTCCTGCCCAACAGTATGGATAAAAAGGGGAATTACCATTATCTTGTGAAATGGAAGGATTTGCCTTATGACCAGTCTACATGGGAGGAGGATGAGATGAACATCCCTGAATATGAAGACCATAAACAAAGCTACTGGAGACATCGGTGAGGGAGCCAGTGCATGGAACCTGAAAACTAGGCTGCAAATTCAATTTCACACAGACCCAGGCTAGGGCAGTGGCAGCCTTGGCGCAGCCTTTGATGGCTTTGGTAGTGGTAGTCTGAGGAAGAGCAGTAAGATCTGGCTGGGCCTGGAAAGATGACCCAGCAGCTAAGGGCTCTTGCAGAGGATCTGAGTTCAGCATCCACATCTGGAGGCTCACAACCTTCTGTAACTCCAGATTCAGGGAATCAGACTCCTTCTGGCCTTTAAGGGCACCTACCACACAGACACGTGCATAAAAATCACACATGCATAAATGAAAATAAACTAAATCTAAAAAAAAATGAGAAGAGGAAATGGGATCTGGTCTGAGAAATGAGTAAGAGGTTACCTGGAGAAGAAGGATTGACTCTCAAGGTATAGTGAGGGGAGAAGGCTTGGGAAAAGGCCGCAAGATGGCTTAGTGGGTAAAGGTACTTGCCACTCTGCCTGACAGCCTGAGTTTCATCCCCTAGAATCCACATGGTGGAATGTGAGAACCAATTTTCACAAGTTGTCCTCTGACCTCTGCATGTAGGCCCTGACATGTGCATGCATATACAAAATTTACATGTAGTTAGATAAAAAAAAAATCCTTGGAGAAAGAAACTAAGAGAATTTGAGGAGAGGTTTTAGGCAGAGGGAGGCAGATCTGGAATAGATTTAGGAAAGTGGGAGGGTTCCTGAGGACCAGGCCTTGCTCAGACACCCACTCTTTCCTCAGTGAGCTAATTATGGGAGAGGACCCTGCACAGCCTCGAAAGTATAAGAAGAAGAAGAAGGAGCTACAGGGAGATGGGCCTCCCAGCTCACCTACTAACGATGTAAGTTCTTCTCCGGTCACTACAGCCTTGAGACTGAGTTCCCTGAAGCCATCCGTGGCTCTGAGCAGTTGTTGTTCTCCATCGTGCACTCTTGTCCTCTTCAGAGGGCTTAGGGACTTGGCGTAGGAGCTGGAGTGCTTCCAGAAGTGGAGCCCAGTTCCCTTCTGAGCTAGCCCTTCCTAGTGCTGGGTTTGCTTAAGGGGCCAAGGGGGGGAGTCTGAAGACTACAACTCAACTCAGGCTGTAGCTTAGGAAATTGTAATCCAGCTTGGGACAGGGCAGAAGAACCCTGAGCTGTTCCCTTGAACCTTGTGATGTCTTCATTCCTCAGCCTACAGTGAAATATGAGACCCAGCCACGATTCATCACAGCCACAGGAGGCACGCTGCACATGTACCAGCTGGAAGGGCTGAACTGGCTGCGCTTTTCATGGGCCCAAGGCACTGACACCATTCTGGCTGATGAGATGGGCCTGGGCAAGACCATCCAAACCATCGTTTTTCTCTACTCGCTCTATAAGGAGGTGTGTGATGGAGTCTAGGCCCCGAGGGTGTGAGTCCTAGCCTAGGCTGGCATGGAGGATGGAAGGCTTTAGCAGGTAGCAGATAGACTGGTGTGTAGTCCTTGAGCCAGGATTAACGGGATTCCACCCTTGACTCCCAGGGCCACACAAAAGGTCCCTTCCTGGTGAGTGCTCCACTCTCTACCATCATCAACTGGGAACGAGAGTTCCAAATGTGGGCACCCAAGTTCTATGTGGTCACATACACGGGAGACAAGGACAGCCGGGCCATTATTCGAGAAAATGAGTTCTCCTTTGAGGATAATGCCATAAAAGGCGGGAAGAAAGCTTTTAAGATGAAGGTGAGTCTCTGTCTCCTGCTTCAAGATCCTCGGATCTCTCATTTCTTTGTCCCAACAAGGAACTCCTCTCCTTGTCTTTGTGCCTCTGTACTCCATCGTAGACTCTCTGGAAGCATGCATGAGTCTGTCAGTACTGGGCATGGGGGTGGAAATTGAGAGCTATGGTTCTTGATAATGGGTGTGGGCTGGGGTGTGGGTAGGTGTGTGTAAAGGGTGTGGGCGGGGTGTGGGTAGGTGTGTTTAAAGGGTGTGGGTTGGGGTGTGGGTAGGTGTGTAAAGGGTGGGAGCTGGGGTATGGGTAGGTGTGTGTAAAGGGTGTGGGTTGGGGTGTGGGTAGCTGTGTGTAAAGGGTGTGGGCTGGGGTGTGGGTAGGTGTGTGTAAAGGGTGTGGTCCGGGGTGTAGGTAGGTGTGTGTAAAGGGTGTGGGCTGGGGTGTGGGTAGGTGTGTAAAGGGTGTGGGCTGGGGTGTGGGTAGGTGTGTGTAAAGGGTGGGAGCTGGGGGTATGGGTAGGTGTGTGTAAAGTGGCAGCTGAATGGGAAGTGGTTATGTTGGCAGAGAGAGGCTCAGGTGAAGTTCCACGTTCTCCTGACGTCATACGAGCTGATCACCATCGATCAGGCAGCTCTTGGCTCCATCCGCTGGGCCTGTCTTGTGGTGGATGAAGCTCATCGACTCAAGAACAACCAGTCCAAGGTGAGTGAGGTTCCAGACGGAGCCTGTGCACCCCAATGTGTCTTGATCCTTAAATCAAATCCTTTGGGGGAGTTGTAGCCTGGAAGGAAGGTTCCTGAACTATCTGGGGACAGGACTGTGTTGGAAGAAGCTAGAGATTTGGGGGTCTCTGATCTGGAGGGAAATGGGAATTCAGGAGCTGGCAATAGGGAAATGTCTGTGAGGTGAGGCAGTCACTTACCACTGATAACCCTTTCTCCTGCCTGTCCCTGTCTCACTTTCTAGTTTTTCAGGGTCCTCAATGGCTATAAGATAGATCATAAGCTGTTGCTGACAGGGACCCCACTGCAGAATAACCTGGAGGAGCTCTTCCACCTTTTGAACTTCCTCACTCCCGAGAGGTTTAAGTAAGTGGCTCGCTAAGGGTGGTGGCAGGGAGGAAAGGCAGCACCAGGAGGGAGCTCCAGTAGAAGATTCATCTGATGTAAGAAGAAGAGCCTGAGATCAGAGCAGGGACCTCTCATCTTGTGTGTTGTTTTACTTCTGTGTCTGCTAGCAACTTGGAGGGCTTCCTGGAGGAGTTCGCTGACATATCCAAAGAGGACCAGATTAAGAAACTACATGATTTACTGGGGCCACACATGCTGCGGAGACTCAAGGCAGACGTCTTTAAAAACATGCCAGCCAAGACGGAGCTCATTGTTCGAGTGGAGCTCAGCCCCATGCAGAAGTGAGACTTGGGACAGGCTCTCTCTACTTGGGAGTGAGGTTTGGATGATAGTATCTTTCCAAGAGTTGGGACCAAGTAGCATATTAGAAGTGGTTGCTGCTGGGAGTGATGTCCCTTGCCCTTAATCCCAGCACTTGGGAGACAGAAGCAGATAGATCTCTGAGTTTGAGGCCAGCTTGGACTATCCTGGAGTTCCAAGATAGTGAGTTTCAGGATAGCCAGGACTACACAGAGAAACCCTGTTTCAAAAGAAAGAAGGAAGGAAAGAAATGAAAAAGAAGTGGTTCCTTTCTTATTATCCCTTGTATATCCCTACCCTGGTCTTTAGGAAATACTACAAGTACATCCTAACTCGAAATTTTGAGGCCTTGAATTCGCGAGGTGGTGGGAACCAGGTGTCCCTACTTAACATCATGATGGACCTTAAGAAGTGCTGCAACCACCCATATCTCTTCCCTGTGGCTGCCNAGGAACAGAGCAGGGAGCTGATCGCATGGCTGCTTCTCTGGGAGGGTCTGTGTTGAGCATGGGGTGGAGCTGGGTTGTTGGGCCCAGGTTCTAATCTTGGAAGGGTAGGAACTGAAAAGTGTGGCTTCTCTAGGCAAAGTAGTAGGAGTAAGGAGTATGCTTCCTGACCCCCTTTTCTCCGTTCCCCCACTTTTCAGGAGTCTCCCAAACTGCCCAGCGGGGCTTATGAGGGTGGGGCACTCATTAAGTCATCAGGGAAGCTTATGCTGCTGCAGAAGATGCTGAGAAAGCTGAAGGAGCAAGGACACAGAGTGCTCATCTTCTCACAGGTGCCCATCCCGCCTGCTCTCTCCATCGCTGTCCTCCGCTGCCATTCGCCAGCCCTGTCCTCATTCCTGTGAATGCTCTAGTCTGAAAGATGGAGATCCTGCTCATAAGCATGTCTTGACTCAGGCAGGCAAGGCAACACATGCCTGTGATCCCTGAAGTTGGGATGCTGAGGCCAAAGCCAGTTTAAACATAGAGACACCCTCTATTCAAATAATGAAAAGGGAGGAAAAGTAGCTGGAGAAGCTTCATTGGGAGAACCTTTGCTAGCTTGCAGGAGGCTATGATTGATCCCTAGCTCTGGAAAACAAATGAGATGAAATGAAGAAGGTCTGGGTTGGCTGAGGTGGTGCATACCTCTCAGCCAAGCCAACACAGCAAATCCTCGTCTGTAAACACAAAACAAAAGGCCTGACATGCCTGGCTCATCCTTGCATCTGATCCCTGTTCTAAGACTAGTATAGTCGTCAGCCTTGTGAGTAAATACAGGTAGGGAATGCTGGCCTATTAGGATGCTGATGAAAGTATCCCTCCACTTTGGAGAAAGCCACATGCCAGTTTTGTGAGTTTTTCAAAATATTTATAGGTTTCTCAGAAACCTTTTCATGGGTCTCAGGGAACCCATGCCTTATAAGAAATGGTCTTAAATCAAGAGTTTGACTAGAACAGTGAGGACTTGGGAGGTGGTGTGAGTTCCTTGGGAGCTTGAGAGGGGGGTGTGTTTCAGTACAAGACTTTGGGATTTGTTACTTTGGGGTACTAGACCCAAACTACTGTCAGTACCTTTGGACTCCTACTGTCCTGTGTTTTAGATGACCAAGATGCTAGACCTTCTAGAGGACTTCCTAGACTATGAAGGCTACAAGTACGAACGGATTGATGGTGGCATCACTGGCGCCCTTAGGCAGGAGGCCATTGATCGGTTTAATGGTGAGGATGAATACTTTGGTCCCTGTGGATATGGAAGGCCTGAGAACTTCAGCTGTGTCCCTGGGATGGGGGATGGTGGGAACTTAGACTTTGGAGTTGGGATATAATGATTTATAGTTAGAGCATCCAGCAGCTGGTGGTAAACTTGGCCTAATTCTCACCTCCTAGCTCCTGGTGCCCAACAATTCTGCTTCCTCCTGTCCACCCGAGCTGGGGGCCTGGGCATCAACTTGGCCACAGCTGACACTGTCATCATCTTTGATTCTGATTGGAATCCCCATAATGATATCCAGGTGGGAACCTGCACCCTAAATCCCCTCTTAACATTCAGTAGGTTGATACGGGTTCATGGAGGAGGTTCTCCTGCTCAGGTGTGGGTCTGAGGAAAGAGGAGAAGGCCTTTCCCTACCAGCCTCCTTTTCTGACCATGTGTCAGCTTCTCTGTGCCACTCCCCTGGCTGACCTCCATCCTCTCCTGCCCCTGTAGGCCTTCAGCAGAGCCCATCGGATTGGCCAGGCCAACAAGGTGATGATTTACCGGTTTGTGACCCGAGCGTCTGTGGAAGAACGGATCACACAGGTGGCGAAGAGGAAGATGATGCTGACGCATCTGGTCGTGCGGCCAGGCCTGGGCTCCAAGGCCGGCTCCATGTCTAAGCAGGAGCTGGATGACATCCTCAAATTTGGCACTGAGGAGCTATTCAAGGATGAAAATGAGGGTGAGAGCTTTTTCTACAGCTCCCTAAAGGTAGTCCCTGTTCTCCTCTGAGGAAAAATACATTCTGAAGCAAACAGACAGTAAACACACAGACAAATAAACAAACAAAAAAACCCACTTCTCTCAGCCTGTGAGGGAAAAAAAAAACCGTTTCTAGTAGTCCTGAGAAAAGGGCTGGCCACCTAAGGAAACAAAGCAAAGAATCCTTGACATGCGCTCCCAGGGAGCAGTTCTCTCCAGGGCCCAGTGAGGAGGAAGAGTGGAGCAGCTCACCCATTCCTAAGCTGCCTGAGCTTCTGGCTAGAGTCTCAAGTCCTTTATGTCCGTGTCTCTGCCAGGAGAGAATAAGGAGGAAGATAGCAGTGTGATTCACTATGACAACGAAGCCATCGCTCGACTGCTGGACCGGAACCAGGATGCAACCGAGGATACTGATGTGCAGAACATGAATGAGTATCTCAGCTCCTTCAAGGTGGCACAGTATGTTGTGCGTGAAGAAGACAAGGTGAGAGGCTTTGGGGCCACACCCTGTCTCTCCAAGGCCATCTCTGAAGGGCAGTGAAATTCTGCACTCTTAGTTTTGGATTATTCCCTCACCCTGGCCTCCAGCAAAAAAGCAACAATAGACCTCAAACAATTTCTCACTCCGATAGATGAGACTGGACTTTGGAGAGAGACATGGGCACAGAAAGTTCTGATAGTCACAGAGCTACTAGAGTCTGTGGGAGGAAGCAAGGGGAAGTGGAGGAGAGATTTAGAGGAGCCAGCACATTGCAAGGAAGAGGTGATGAGAAAAAGGTGCAGTGTCCAGAAGCTGGATGCAGACCTGAAGATAGGCATCATTGAGCAGGATTTGGCCTATGTAGGAGAGAGAAGGAGTTTGATGCAGCCAAAGTGAGAGGGAGGCTGCCAGTCTTGACTCTGCTGCCTTTCAGATTGAGGAGATCGAGCGAGAGATCATCAAGCAGGAGGAGAATGTGGATCCCGACTACTGGGAGAAGTTGCTGAGGCATCACTATGAGCAGCAGCAAGAAGACCTTGCCCGAAACCTAGGCAAGGGCAAGCGGGTTCGAAAGCAGGTTAACTACAATGATGCCGCTCAGGAGGATCAAGGTGAGGGCTGCCCTGACCAGAGATGGGAAGGAAGATGTGATGGAGAGACCTTTGATGGAGGCCAGGGCTATAGAACAGGCAAGAGGCCAGTGATCTGGAAGGGTCAAGAGGAACTTTTTTAAGCCAGATGGATTTGTGGGGATTTCACTATCTAGTGACTATAGAGGAAGGCTGTGAAGACCCTGGGACTCACTGCCTAGAGTAGCTTTGACAGAAGTCAGAGTGGTAAATAGGAGATACCCAGAGACTAAAGATGGCTATGGACATATGGCTAAAGGATATGCAACCCAGCATCTCCAGTAGGACCAAGGCCTGGGTGGAGGTGGAGAAATGTCCAGGAGGGCCCCAGTATGGTTACCGCTGACCATGGACCCCTCTGTCCTCACAGATAACCAGTCAGAATACTCGGTGGGGTCGGAGGAGGAGGATGAGGACTTCGATGAGCGACCTGAAGGTGGCCTCTTGTCTTGACTTCCTGTCTCAGTCTTTCAGTTTCACTTCCTGGCTTTCTCTAAGCCCACTAATTTCTTTTTCTCTTTGTGTCACATTTGGAGCATCCAGCCCTGTACTATCAGATGTTTTCAGGTCGAGAGAGGTAGTGAAGCCTGCTGATGCATACCTGCAGGCCCAGGTACTAGGAGGCTTAGACAGGATCGCTTAAGTCCAGGAGTTGGAGGCCTGGGCAACACAGACCTCATCTGAAAGTACAAACACATACGCCAAAACTAAACAGGAAGATTGTTATTTTACTTTCCCATGAGTAACATTGTCTCTCAGATCTTTGTTACTAATTTTTGAATATGACTTCTTTGAGCTTTGCTAGGTAGTATTGCTGGCAGCATGCCTGGAAGAGAATTAGAGAGAAACATGACACAGGCTAGCCCCGGGTTTTATGTATTATGGGGATGGGTGCAGAGGAAGACTGCGGCCTTAGGGGAGGTGGTGACTACTGACCAGTGCCACCCTTACCCTTAGGGCGTCGACAGTCAAAGAGGCAGCTCCGAAATGAAAAGGANAAGCCGCTGCCTCCATTGCTGGCTCGAGTTGGGGGGAACATTGAGGTGAGACTTTGGCCCAGGCCCCTGCATGATCTCTAGGGAGAAAATGGTGGCAGTGGGAGGTGGAGAGTGGATTAGGATTGAGGACTGGGCCACCAGGGGTAGAAAGGACTTCAGACTTCTAATCTCATTCCTGCCCTGTCCTGCCCCACCTTCAGGTACTGGGATTCAATACCCGACAACGGAAAGCTTTCCTTAATGCTGTGATGCGCTGGGGGATGCCACCACAGGATGCTTTCACCACCCAGTGGCTAGTGCGTGACCTGAGGGGCAAGACGGAGAAAGAGTTTAAGTGAGTGGGGTTGAATTCAGTGGGGCTCAGAGCTCTGGGTGTTCCTCTCTTGTCTTGGCTACCATATGATGTGACCTTACTCAGCTGAGTGCCACCTCCTACCTTAAAACACGTCCAGGCTCTATTTCCTGGGATGTGGGCTCAGCCTACCCCACTTCCCCTCAGCAGAGCCTAGAGAAAAGGGGCCAGGCCTCTCCCTCATGGGAGGGGTGTTTGAGGAAGGAGCCTCACCCAGGCTAGCCTGGCCTCACATTTACTTGGCCATGATAACTTGGCAGGAGGAGCTGGTGAACAGGATGAAAAACCGACTGATGGGGCCAATCCCAGTGGGGGGCTGATGGGGAAGTGTCCATGAATTAGTTAGGATGTGGAGGGTGATACAAGCAAGAGACCTATGGGCCAAGTCTTAGAAGCACCTGGGGAGTTAAAGTCAGGAGGTCAGTGATCTCTGCATCTCCCTCATTGCCTGAACACCCCCTAAGACCTTGCAATCTTCCTTCTACCTCCATGCTTTTTAGGGCCTATGTGTCTTTGTTCATGCGCCATCTGTGTGAACCTGGGGCAGATGGCTCAGAAACCTTTGCCGATGGGGTCCCTCGGGAGGGGCTGAGTCGCCAGCAGGTGTTGACCCGCATTGGAGTCATGTCTCTCGTCAAGAAGAAGGTATCAGTCTTTCCTCACTCAAGCATACCATCTGGGCAGCTGCTTGGTCTCTGTCCTTCCTCTGTCTGTCATCTCTTCATTCTAGGTCAGGCTGGTGTGCTACAGAGGGACTAGGGCTTCCTGCACACCAGCACCAGTTACTGACCCTTGTCCCTGCATGCTTCCTTCCCCAGGTGCAAGAGTTTGAGCACATCAATGGACGCTGGTCAATGCCAGAGCTCATGCCTGATCCCAGTGCTGACTCCAAGCGCTCTTCCAGGGCTTCCTCCCCAACCAAAACATCTCCCACCACTCCTGAGGCATCTACAACCAACAGTCCTTGCACCTCTAAACCAGGTAATTGGGAGTCAGGATGGTGGGGGAAGAAGTGCAGTCAGATGTCAGGGTTCCCCTCCCCCTTCCCCGAATTAGGCTGTTTGTGTGATTGTAATGAGATACATGAAGTTGAACAACTTTATACAGGGAATAGGTTTATTTGGGCTCATGGTTTTAGAGGTTTGAGGTCAACAGCTACAACATCTGGTGATCACCTTGCTTGCAGAATCCCGAGGTCACACAGGATATTGCATGCTGAAATGCAGAGAGCATGCATGTAGATTCTTCCCTCTTCATCTTCTTAAGAGTCAACAGGATTCAGTTGTGGGGGGGCTTCACCCCTGACCTTACCCAATGCTGATTATTTCCTCCAAAACCCACCTGTAAATACTGTCCTTAGATTCAGTATCTACCATTTTAGTACCTCACACTGGGCATTAAAGGTCAGCACATGAATCAATTCTTGGAGAACACTTGAGCCATATCCAAACCGTAGCACTCTGACTTCGCCACAGCTACTCCTGCTCCGAGTGAGAAAGGAGATGGGATACGGACACCTCTGGAGAAGGATGACACTGAAAACCCAGAAGAGAAGCCAGAGAAGAATAGCAGGATGGGGGAAAAGATGGAGACAGAGGTGTGTGGACACCTGGATCTCTCTGAGGAGACGGAGTGGAGGGTCTGGAGGGGTTTTGGTAACTAGCTACCTAGGAACCCTTTAGCTCATCTTGACTCCACTGTCCTTCACCAGGTTGATTCTCCCAGCCCAGCCCCATCACTTGGAGAACGACTAGAACCAAGGAAGATTCTCTTAGAGGATGAAGCACCAGGGGTGACTGGAGAGGTGGAGCCTGAACCTGGGTACCGAGGAGACAGAGAGAAGTCTGGTGGGTGATTGTCCCAGTGCTCCGGAGTTTTGGAGTTCCATCTTCTGGAGTTGGGATGAGAGTAACATCCTCCCTTCCTGTCTCTTGACTCTTTCCACAGCCTCAGAGCCAACACCAGCAGAAAGGGGGGAGGAGAAACCGTTGGATGTACAGGAACACAGGGAGAGGCCGGAGGGGGAAACAGGGGATTTGGGCAAGAGAGGTAATGGGTGGAAGGACTGGATACCTGAGTCCCTAAGGGAACCAGGGGAGGTGGAATCTTGGGAAACCAAATGCCTGGGTCTTGGGTGGGTAGTTGTTGGGAGAGCTGGCACGTTTATGTATTAAGTAGTCCTGGGACTTAGTAGAGGCTGTCCTGAGGTGTGAGCTTTGCCCTGTTTGGCCTAGCAGAGGATGTGAAAGCAGAGCGGGAGCTCCGACTTGGGCCTCCTCGAGATGAGCCACGGTCCAATGGGCGCCGTGAGGAGAAGGTGGAGAAGCCGAGATTCATGTTCAATATTGCTGATGGTGGTTTTACAGGTGCGAGTTGTCATCTGTTACCTACTCCTCACTGTCCATTCTGGGCTTTCTCATTGTGCCTGAGGCTGCCTGCTCCATTGAATTCCAAGTCCTTCAGTGAGATGGTGCATGTTGACAATGGGCCTTCCCTCTCATCTCTAATACAATTTTTTGTTTTAATCCTAATGTGAGCCTGTTTTTAATTAACTTTACTCCTTACTGCCTAACATAATGTTTTCCCACTTTTTAAATTTTTTTTCAGTTTTATTTTATGTGTCTGCATGTTTGCCTGCATGTATGTGTATGCACCACATGTGTATAAACCCTTAGAGGTCAGAAGAGGGTGCTGAATCCCCATAACTGGAGTTACAGATGGTTGTGAGTTTCCATGTGGGTGCCGTGAACTGAACTCTGGTCCTCTGTATGAACATATGCTCTTAACCACTGAGCCGCCTCTCTCACCCACACCCTACTCTCAGTTCCTAGGGAGCATTCTGCCCTCACTCAACTTTCCATGCATACATGCCTTCTGGGGTAGATGTGGGCCACAAGCCTCTGATGCTTCTCTCTTCGCAGAGCTTCACACACTGTGGCAGAATGAAGAGAGGGCAGCTATTTCCTCGGGGAAGCTCAACGAAATCTGGCACCGAAGACATGACTATTGGCTTCTGGCTGGGATCGTCCTGTATCCTTTGTACATATGCACGATTAAGAAAGGTCTCTCAGCTGGGAGAGAAGGTGTCTCAGTCATGTTTCTGTTGCTAAGATAAACAACATGACCAAAAGCAGCTTGAGGAGGAAAGGGTTTATTTCATCTGACAACTTAAAATGCGTCTTCCAGGGAAGTCAGGCAAGAACTTGAGGCAGGAACTGATGCAGGGGCCATGGAGGAGTGATTACCGGCTTGCCCTTTACAGCTTGCTTGGCCTGCTTTCTTTTCTTTCTTTTTTTTTAATTGCTTTTATTGAGCTGTATATTTTTCTCCACTCTTTCCTTCCTTCCCCCCTCCCCTTCTACTCTTTTCCATGATCCCCACACTCCTAATTTACTCAGGAGATCTTGTCTTTTTCTACTTCCCATGTAGAGTAGATCCATGTATGTCTCTCTCTTAGGGTCCTCATTGCTGTCAAGGTTCTCTGGAATTGTGAATTGTAGGCTGGTTTTCAGCCTGCTTTCTTATAGCATCCTGAACCACCTGTCCAGGGGTGGCATCACTCACAATGGACAGGGTCTTCCCACATCAATCATTAATTAAGAAAATGCCCTATAGATTTGCCTGCAACCAGACCTTATTTTGGCATTTTCTCTATTGATGTCCCACTCCCCATATAACTCTAATGAGAAAAACTAGCCAGGACAGAGGGAGCTACGGGTTGAAGAAGGGTCTACACTTAGGGCAGAGACTTGTACCACAGTCTAGGGAAATCTGACCAATAAGAAGAAATGTTCACAGTCAAGACCATTCAGTTAAATTCCTTGATAGTTCCCTTTCCTCCACTGGCAGTCATGGCTATGCCCGGTGGCAAGACATCCAGAACGATGCTCAGTTCGCCATTATCAATGAACCATTTAAAACTGAAGCCAATAAGGGGAACTTCCTGGAGATGAAAAATAAATTCCTGGCCCGGAGGTTCAAGGTGGGGATAAAAAAGGAAAGTAGGGTGAAGAAGGCCTTGGGTCAGAAGTCATCTAAAGGGAGCATTAGCATCTTGAGAGTTGAGGTAGCACTTTTGGCTAAGACCCAAGTGATGGAAACTGTGGTCTGCATTGGAGTGCATGTGGCATTTCCTTGGCCAAGAGTGGGGATGGAGTAGCTCTCTAGTGCTGTGTCCTGTCCCTCTGCTCACCTCTGTGTTCACCTCTATCCTGTGCCCTTAGCTCCTGGAGCAGG
>LOEQ01000413.1:159556-176172 GCA_001685075.1 Bramus lutescens | reverse complement strand
GACAAGATCTCCTGCGTAAATTGGGAGCATGGGGACCTTGGGGGAGGGTTGAAGTGGGGAGGGAAAAGGCGGGGAGGGGAGCAGAGAAAAATGTAGAGCTCAATAAATATCATTAAAAAATAAATAAATGAATTATGGCCAGGTTAAAAACATTTAATTTTTGGGGTTTTTTTTTTTTGTGAGGGGCAAACCATTTTATTCAGATTCTGGAGAGTAGAGAAGGACAGAAGAGGTCCATGCTCCCTGATGTCCCCAGCAGAGGAGGTCCATGCTCCCTGATGTCACCAGCAGAGGAGGTCCATGCTTCCTCATGTCCCCAGCATAGGAGGTCCATGCTTCCTCATGTCCCCAGCAGGGCAGGTCTTCCTGTCTTTGTCTGAAGGTTTTTATGATTTTATTATTCATTTAATGTGTATAACAGTTTTGCTTACACGTATGTCTGTGCAGCACATGCATACATATAGTGTCCAGAGAAAACATCAGACCCCTTTGGACTGGAGTTACAGTTGCCAGCCATTATCACCATGGAGGTGCTAGGAACTGAACCTGGATCTTCTGCAAGAGCAGTCAGTGCTCTTAACCACTGAGCCATCTCTCTGGCTCCCCAATGCTTTTATTTCTATTTATGTGTATATATTTGTATCTGTGTGGATATGAAAACATGAGTGCAGGTGCCCAAGGAGACCAGATGAGAGTGTGAAATTTCCTGAAGCTTGAGTTATAAGCAATGTGAGCTGCCCAGTGTGGGCATTGGGAACCAAATCTGTTCTCCAAAGGAATAGTACACACTATAAACTGCTGAGCTGTTTCTCCAGTCCCATTATTACTATTCTTGCCAGTGGTTTATTTATTTATTTTTATTTAATTTTTTTCTTAAAATAGATTTTGGTTATGATTTTCCCCTTTTCCGACTCTTCCCAGTCCTTCCCACCTTCCTACACAAACAACTTTATGTTCTTTCTCTCTTTTAAAACAAAACAAAACACACACACAAACCAAAAATCAAAACAAATGAAAACCAGTATGACAAAAAATTGTCAAAATGAAACAAAAGCCTCCTGTCACCACAACAATCACAGAGTCCATCTTGTGTTGGCCAACCACTCCTGAGCATGAGCTTGCTGTGGAGAGGTGATATGCTCAGAGACACTCCACTTGAGAAGACAATTTCCTCTTGCCAGCAGGGATCAGTTGCAAAAGTTTCTTGTTTAGAGGTGGGACCCCATGTCTGTGTCCCCCTCTCAGTGCTGGGACCCCATCTGTGATGACAGAACATACAAAATAATCCCACACTAGTTCAGAATTACATATAATAAAGGGTTATTTATTTAGGGGAGACTCACAGATCCCTGTCCTAAATCACAGTCCTCTGTAGGAACAGGGAACAGGAACAGAGTCTAGCAGATAAGCAAGAGAGGGATCATATGTTTTACAGCTGCATTTATAGTATAAGAAACCACGGCCAAGCGGGCTTGTATCTTAAAGCCTATTTGCTGAAGGAGCTGAAAGAGCTCCCACAGCACCTCCCCCTTTTATTTGATTAAGAGAGTTCTAAACCCAATACAAAACTATATACAATAGGAACAGATATCATGTATAAGTTTAGAATTACAACCAGCATAAGCAATATTAAGCAAAGAATATATCCTAATGTTTTAAAAAACATTCTATCCTAAGGAGTCTAAGTCTTGTATGGGAAATGGCTTGGATAGATCATAAGAGGACAGTAACTAAGACTATCTAATCTTCAACCCCATTGAAGGGAGATAATATTACTTGAGTAGGCAGGAAGTACAGTCAAGCAGCTTCCAAAATGTGCAGTAGATGACAGAGATAACTGGCTGCCTGAGCTATCTATCACCTGAAGTCTCATTTGCAATAATGAAACAACCAACTTTGGCTAAGGCCTAGAGTAACTGACAGACCATTTTCAGAGGCAGGAACATTTTCAGAACTATCTTACTCTGTCTTGGCAATGTTTGGCAGTCTTTTTTCTTGTATCCTGCTTGTCCAGTCCGGACATCGTGCACTTTGTCAGTGGTCAAGTGCATGGGCAGTTCCTTGCCCAAAGGCCAGTTTTGCCAAGAAGAAAACAAGCTCCAAGTGGAGTGTCTTTGATGCTCAACATTCTTGGGCATAGATCAGTGCTGCCAGGAGAAGTTATGTCTCGCATCAACAGAACCCTAAGTTATTTAAATGCCATGTTCTACAGATCCTTGAACTGGTTGAAGATTATCTATCTATGAGGAATACAATCTCTTTGTATTTAAAGAACCTTATTAGTCTGACTAAAAGTATAACAAACATGAATGACTATTGACCTAAATACTTAATACCTATATAACTTCAATATTAAGACTTCATATCAGAATATTAAACAATCTTTAAACAACTGTACAATAAAGGAGGACAATGACATCAAAATGTAAAAAAGGTATAAATATCTTGATCAGAGGTAGAAGTATATAACACAATATGATAAATATATCCTAAAATTGTATTAATATACAAAATTCTTAAACAGAGGTAGAAACATGCATGCATACAATCTGACATGTATAGGTGTAAAAATACTGTATACAGAAATAGGAGTATATTCAATATAACAAATATCATTTGAATTTGTATCAGTATGCAAAAATCTATATCAATGCAAATTGTATATAAATAATAGCTCACAAGTATTAACTCTATTACTCACTATTATTATTATTCATGTGAATAAGTTCACACTAATCTACCTATTATCCCATTCAGTTTTCCCTCTTTTTTTTGAGATCTCTAGGCCTACATAATTTCCACCCCAATCCCCAACTGAATGCGAGTAATAATTGACCCCAAAATGGTGCCCCTAACCCTGATGACAAACTTTGTTGGGAAAGGGGTTGTCCTCTTCTAGAATTGCTTCCTGCTGTCATGTGGGTGATGGTTTTTCTATGGGATCCTGTAAAAGTAAAATGATGGTTAAGTTTCAAGATTACTGTTTTGTATAACTGCAAATGGTTTCTGAGTAGTCAACAGGGTTTTTTGTTTGTTGTTTGTTTGTTTGTTAAGTTCTTATTTGGAGTTCTGGCTAGAACGTTGCAAGAAGGTGCACTATTTCTGCAGCTAGTATCCAAAAAACAGTCTCATAGTAGCACTATCAGCATCATGACATCATATCAGCCAGGTGGAGTTGTTATAGGGCCCCATCTTCTTCCTGGAAGCTTCAAAGATTGCTGCAGGAAAATCTACTGTTCATCGTGGAAAACTTAAACATTATTCATATTGACATATACTCAATGAAAGATACAATATAGACAAAATGGGCATGGAGACAAGTAAAATATTTCCTTAAAATCTATCTTCTTTCTCTCTCATACCAGATGGCTCCTGACATGAAACAAAAATTCTGAATTTTTCTTTTAACAACAGGCTTGGATTTAGAGGATAGCTGTTGTCCAACTCCAAAGCCAGCTCTTATTTTTAAATAGAGATGTATACATATCCAGAGAATCAAATCTTACCATGCAGATAGTAAGTCAGATTTCTCTTTGTTTGTTGATTCTTTCTGGATAGCTATCTTTTCATCTTTAGGCATCTAGAGGTCCAAGGTTTCTCAACTCTTTGAAGATGAATATTTTCCTGAAAAGACAAGAATAGAACCCTGGCCCAACGCTTATGAGGTTTTCTTACCATTTGTATGGTTGTCACCTCTGTGGATGACTGTCATTTCTCTCTCTCAAGAAGTTTCTCTTTTTCAAACCGAATCTTTATTAATTTTGATGGTATCCACAGCTTTTCTTCTCCTGTGGGAACAAGAGCAAAACCCCTTCCCCAATGTATCAGATCTCCTGGTTTCCATTGTGAGGTTGCACATCCTTGAAATACAGCAGCTGATTTAATTCAAAAGTTTTTTTTCTATTGTCCAATGTCTCTCTGCTGCCGTTGTTCCTTTCTCATCAGCACTAAGAAAATTCAAGGTTAATAAAACATTATGTAATCTATTTCTGGGGGTATTTTCTATCCCTTTCTGTTTGTTTTACATATCCTTTATAGTGTGATTTGATCTTTCTATAAATGCCTGACCTGTAGGATTGTTTGGTATACCTATAATTTTCTTGATATTAAAATAAGCAAAAAACTGTTTCATTTTCTTATATACATATGCTGAAACATTTCCTTTTTGTGCAGGTATACCCATGATGGCCATAACTTCTAGTAAATGTGTGATTGCTGAATCAGCCTTTTCTGAGCTTAAGGCAGTTGCCCATTGAAAACCTGAATACGTGTCTATGATGTGGTGTACACATATTAATTTTCCAAATTCTGTAAAGTGGAACACATCCATCTGCCAGATCTCATTCTTTGAGTACCCTTTGGGTTACTCCCTGCAGGCAATAGTGTTTGGTTATAGAAAGAGCAAGTAGAACATCTCTTTATAATATCCTTAGCTTGTTGCCATGTAATAGGAAACTCTTTAAACCTTTGCTATTGACATGATGTTTCTTATGAAATTCTGAAGCCTTCAGCACACTTCCAATCAATAATTGATCAATTTTTGCATTACCTTATGATAGAGAACCTGGCAAACTCATATGGGATCAGATGTGTGTTATGTATATGGGACAAAGCTTATTCCTGATTATATCTTGAACCTGTATGTATAATGAAGTCAATTCTGTATAATCTGCTATAAATTCAGCAGTTTCAATATGCAAGACAACTCTTTCTGCATATTGTGAATCAGTAACTATATTGAGAGGTTCTTTAAAATCTCTTAGTACCATGAGAATAGCATATAATTCTGCATTTTGGACAGGATTATAAGGGCTTTGTTCTACCTTACTCAATACTTCTGATTTATAACCTGCCTACCCTGATTTATTAGTATTAGTGTAAAAAGTACAGGCTCCAGTTATTGGTGTGTCACATACAATTCGGAGAAGAATCCAAGTAGATCTCTTTATAAGATTAAGTCTATTACTTTTGGGATAATTGCTATTAATTTCTCCTAAAGAATTAGCACAAACTCTTTGCCATGGTTCATTGTCTCCCCATAATTTTTAAATTTCATCAGCTATAAAATGCACTATAATCTCTGATGGGTCTATTCCTGCTAGTTGACAAAGTCTCAATTTTCCTTTTATAATTAATTCAGAGACTTTCTCCACATAAGTTTTAATTTTTTTACTTGTTTTATGTGGTAAAAAGATCCATTCTAAAACAATATCTTCCCTTTGCATTAAGAATCCTGTAGGGGAAATGCTAGAAGGCAATATGACTGGAATACAACTAAGATTTAGATTCACTATATCTACATGTGCCTCCTGTAATTTCTCTTCAATGACTATCAATTCTTTTTCTGCTTCAGCTGTTAATTCTCTGGGATTTAGATTTAGATTTAGATTCCTTAGATTTGTCACCATCTAAGGTTTTGTTTAAATGGATTATTAGAACAGGTGTTATCCCAACAGCTGGTTGTAGACTGGAAATATCTCCTAACAATCTTTGAAAGCCGAGAGTCCACAATTGGCTTCTCCTAATTTGTGCCTTTTGTGTTCTAATTTTCTGTAAACCTATTTTGTAACCTAGGTAATTGACAGAATCTCCTCTTTTTATTTTTTCAGGAGAAATTTGTAAACCCCATTTAGGCAAAAACTTCTTTGCTTCTTCAAGCATTCTTTCTAAAGTATCTGCCTTTGAGTCAGATAACAAAATGTCATTCATGTTATGGTAAATTATAGACTTAGGAAATTGCT
The DNA here is from genome assembly GCA_001685075.1 of Bramus lutescens. Taxonomy (NCBI): domain Eukaryota; kingdom Metazoa; phylum Chordata; class Mammalia; order Rodentia; family Cricetidae; genus Bramus; species Bramus lutescens. Next base: position 170,431 of record LOEQ01000413.1, on the reverse strand, counting down.
TGCATATTATTTCCAGTGGTTGACTTACAAAGTATTAGAACAGGGTGGGGCTATTGAACATTCCTTGTGGGAGAATAGTCTACTGGTATCTCCTAGTAAACTGAGAATTACTATAAGTAGGCACTATGAAAGCAAATTTTTCTCAATCCTTTTCTTGTAAAGGTATAGTGAAGAAACAATCCTTTAAATCAATAACTATAAGAGGCCATCCTTTTGGTATTAGAGAAGGCAGAATTCCAGATTTTAGAGGGCCCATAGGTTGAATAACTTTGTTGACAGCTCTTAGGTCTTTCACCATTCTCCATTTTCCAGATTTCTTTTTAACAACAAATACAGGAGAATTCCAAAGGCTGGATGATTCTTTAATATGGTGAGCATTTAGTTGCTCCTGTACCAGATGTTCTAAAGCCTGCAGTTTGTCTTTTGTTAAAGGCCATTGTTTAACCCATATGGGTTTCTCAGTTAACCATTTAAAGGCAAGGCCATTAGTACCTCTGATGGTTTGCTAGTTGCTTTGTGTTCTTGTATAGCCTGAATGGCTGGTGACCTTTGTTTATAATATCTTATAATATCCTTCCCAGAAGCATGAGTTTTGAGGACTGCAAGAATGTTAACCTGGGTATTCCATTGCTGCAATAGGTCAAGACCCCATAAATTTACTGCAATATCAGCTATATATGGCCTCAGCCTTCCTTTCTGTCCTTTTGGCCCTATGTATCCAACCCATCTCATGCTTTGTTTCACTTGAGATAGGGTTCCAATTCCTAGGAATTGAACATCTGCCTCCTGAAGAGGCCAATCTGGATGCCAAGATTCTGGAGTAATGACACTCACATCCGCACCTGTGTCTAGTAATATCTCAATTGCAATGTCATTTATATGCACTCTTAGCTTTTGTCTTTGATTATTTATAGAAGTCTGCCAAAATATTTATTTCCTTTTTCCTACTAGAGTTTTTTATTCATCCTCCATGTCTACTCCATCATCCTGAACAGTATGGTTTCTTATAGTAGACACTGGATTGTTTAATTTTTCTGGTGAGACATGTTCTCCACAGTGACTGGTAATGGCTGGACCTTGTTTAACATGGGGGCCAGTGAGAAGCTCCCAAGGAGTTTCCTGGTGGTATCAGTTGCCTTGTATTTTGTTGACCTACATTCATTAGTCCAATGTTGGCCTTTGCCACACCTCCTACATATACCAGAAGGCTGAGTCCTATTCTTTCCATTCCTAGAGGAGACATTTTTCCTAGAAATTCCTTGTCCATAGTCCCTTCTTAGCACAATTAAAACATTTGGCATTTTGGTGTCTTCTCATACCATTGGAAATCGTTTCTCCTACCCAAGCCTTAGTACTATAGTCAAACGTTTCAACATTCATTGTATGCAGGATCCATTAATCCATTGGTGCTGATCTGACCTTTAAAGGCCCAAGGATCTTCTTGCATTCTAAGTTGGCATTTTCAAAAGCCAAGGATTCAATAAGTACACATCTAGTTTCAGGGTCTGTCATTCCTATTTGTACAGGCCTTAGTTAATCCTTGTAAGAAGTCACTAAATGGTTCTTTCTGGCCTTGTTTAACCCTAATATATCATTCATTTCTCTTTCCTAGTTCCTGAATCCTGTCCCAAGCATTTAAAGCTGCTCTGCTACATAGGTGCGTTCATAGTAGCGAGCCTGTACTGATGAGGCTAAATCCTGTCCTTGTACTTTCTGTCCCGGCTCATCAATTTCAATAAGTTCCTCAATCTTTTTAATTCTTTTTTCTACTGCCTTTTGTAAAGTCTGAATCTCCTGTCCAGTGTTCTGTTCTAATGACCTCACTGAGGATTTCAACGTATGAAATTTGTCCAGTAAAGATAATGTCTCATCCTTGGCCATGTCATAACTTTTCAACAGATTCTGATAGTTAAATTCAACAGCACAAATTCTTTTAGATAATTTTGTCAAATTGATGCTATCCCTCTCTGTAGTATTAAACCATTTTTAATGAGATAATGTTGAAAACAAAGCTAATTCCTAGAATTAAATAAAGGGATGTAGAAGGAAAATTGTGTAAGCCTTGCAGAATACCTTCCATAGTATAAGCAAAATAATTATTGAACTCCCAGATGTTTTTAGTCAGTTCTTGTAGTTTTTCAGATCTTACCTGTTGTAAGGCAATTACAATGAATTAGAGTAGGTGTAATAATTGTTATTGGCCAGCAAGTGTCACAGTTGTAGCCACGTGGCCAAGAGACACTAGCAACAGTGAACAGCTTGTGTTGTTTACTTAGGTACTGAAAAATATGCTTTGTTTAACAAATTGAAAGCAATTATTAAGGTGATCAAATGATTTTGAGAGTTGGGGCCCAGGATAATGAGAAAACCCAAAGTTTTCCATCAGTGCAAGCTGTGGACTCTGTGTACTGCAGGGATTGCAGGCAGCAGTGTGTGGGCTGGTGTATAACACACTGAGAGGCAGCATGAAGGAGTGTTGAGCAGCAACCTGTGCATCTGAGGACCACCTAGAACCACAGGCAGGAGAGTCAGTGCCCAGTGTGCCACATGGCAGACTGATCCCACAAAGTATGGACTGGTTCCCATGATGACAGAAGTTACAAAATAATCCCACACTAGTTCAGAATTATGTATAATAAAGGGTTATTTATTTAGGGCTAGACTCACAGATCACAGTCCTCTGTAGGAACGGGGAACAGAAACTGAATCTAGCAGCAGGAAGCAAGAGCTGGAAGCAAGAGTGAGCACACACTTTACAGCTACATTTATAGTATAAGAGACCATGCCCAAGTGGGCTTGTATCTTAAAGGCTATTGGCTGAAGGAGCTGAAGGAGCTCCCACTGCACATCTGACTTCAGTCCTTATTTTTAGTCTCTTGTTTTCATTTTTTAAAGGCTGGTGATAGAACCTAGGGCCTTGCACATGCTAGATGAAAAGTGCTGTGCCTCTGAGTCGTGCACCCAGCACACGAGCACAAATCCTAATTTTTTAAAAAAGATTTGTTTAATGTGCTCTGGTGTTTTGCCTGTGTATTCTGTGTGAGGGTGTGAGATCGTGTATGTGGGTGCTGGGAATTGAACCAGTGATCTTAATCACTAAGCCATCTCTTGAGCCCCCAATAAATCCTAATCTTAATGGAGGTTTGCATATGTGAATACCCAAGTAGCTGCTACCCAAGCCTAAACACATACTTCCCTCTCTGGCACCCAGAAAACTCACGAGTGTCCCTTCTCAGCTAAGGTTCACACACTCCAGGTGATCACTACTACCATCGCCATGAATGTTTTTTAATTAAATCAAATTGTGTGTGTGTGTTTATGCACACATATTCATGCTTGAAAGCTCACTGTGACTTGCATGTTAGGTCACAGGACAACTTTCTGGAGTCAGTTTTTTCCTTGCACTGTGGTTTCTGGGCATTGAACTCACACAAGCACTTTACCCACCAGTAAATATGTTTGCCTGTTATTAAACTTCACATAAACTGAATCGTCAGTATATAGTCTTGTGTCTGTTTTCTTTGTCACAGCACAGTATCTGTGAGAGTCATTCATACTGTTCCACACACTAATAACCCATCCTTTCAGTTTACTGCCTGCTGTTTTTTGTTTGTTTTTCGTTTGTTTGTTTGTTTATTTATTTATTTGAGACATGCTTTCCTCTGTGTAGCTCCAGCTGTCCTGGAACTCACTTTGTAGACCAGGCTGGCCTTCAACTCACAGAGATCAGCCTGCCTCGGCCTCCCGAGTGCTGGGATTAAAGGCGTGCACCATCACTGCCCAGCTACAGTCTGCTGTTAATGCACCAAAATGACCTGATCTCTCTCCTTTACTAGGCATTTGAGTTATATCTAGTTTGAGAATATTCTCAATAAGGCTGCAATAAGAAATGTTAAATTCTCATGCAAGTTTTTGGTGGGTGTGTGCGCATATTTTCTATTTCTGTAGGGTGTATAGATGGTAATGAAGTTGCTGGTGAATCTAGGTTAGCTTTAGTAACTGTCAAACTTTCCAAAGTGGGTGACCTAACTCCTATGCCTTCCAGTCATGTGTGAGAGGTACCAGTTGTTCCCCATCCTAATTCATAGTTGGCATCATTGTGACTTCATTACTCTGGCAGATAAGTAGTGCTATTAATTTTAATTTTTTTTTGAGGCAGGGTTTCTCTGTGTGTAGCCTTGGCTGTCCTGGAACTTGCTTTATAGACCAGGCTTCCCGCAAATTCTCAGAGATACACCTGACTTCACTTCCTGAGTGCTGGGGTTAAAGTCGTAGGTCATCACTCTAAGCATTACTACTTGGAGGGAAAAGGATCCTGGCAATTGGGAGCCAAGGAATACTAAGTGCTACAGCTTGGATGGAAGAGTATTCTGGCAGTCGGGAACCAGGGAACAGCACAGGCCACGGTAAGCACAGCAGCTTACAGCCCTGCTCCAGGAAAAGGTTTCCCCAGTGTATCGGCTCTGTTCTGGCAGGAGAAGGCAAAGGTGCTTGACTCAGATGCTCAGGAGTGTAGCAACTCTAAGGGAATGTTTCCCCAGCCAAAGTCTTACAGCCCTGGTCTGCTCTAACCTTCTATCTTTAGCTTCCCCAGTGAGGTTGTAACGACTGGGTGCTGTGAGGGGAAGGCTCCCCCAGTAAAGGTGTTACAGCCCTGCTTCACTCCGTCTGTTAGGGAGAAAGACTGTCTTCACCCAAACCTCTTTCAGGAGACTTATTGGAAGGGAAGAATCAAGGAGAGTAGGTGCCTCTTCGGGGTGGACGAAGAGCAGACACAAAGGGAGCAGGTGCAGGGTTTACATAGGGCTTCTTAGGGGCGGAGTTTTCCCAGGAGGATGAGGGATTGGTTAGTTTTTCCCTGCTTAGGGATTACTTAGTTTAGTTGGTCCGGGGAAAGATGGCTGATTTCAGAGCCAAACTCTGTTTCTTTCACTGGTCTTTTTTTTTTTTTTCCTTTTGGCTCTAATTTCAGGGCGCATATTTCCTTCACTGGCTCTGATTCTAGGGCCAAAGTGGTTTTTTTTGTTTTTTTTGTTTTTTTTGTTTTTTTTTGGCACTAGTTTCAGGGTCAGGGTGTATTTCTTTGGTTCTGGGTTCGGAGCTAAAGATTTATTACACTGGCTCTGGTCTCAGAACCAGGGTGTGTTTCTATTGCTGGCTCTTTTCCCCTACAACCGCCACCTAGCAATTAAAAAAAAATATTTCTGCTGTGAGGACCAACCTTCAGCAGTTCAGGGATTGAGGAGGAGCCACGAGTTGGCAAACTAAGCACTCAACTTTACTATCTGAGGGAGTAAAACTTAATTCTCAGTGGAAAAAAAAGGGAAACATACACACATACATACACACATAAAGTGGGAAATCTGGGGACTGTTTTACCTTTTTTAAAATCAAATCCACACACAATGGAATCGGATCTCATCCTCCAGCTGCTCCGACATCCCACCAGGGAACCAGCTCTCCGCTGTTGTGCGGTAACCTCTTCCCATAGAGCCAAACGGAGCTAGCTCCAAGCCATAGCTCTGCCAGTCCCACACTGCCCCAGAGAGAGCTCTGTACTTGGTCCTCAGTTCCTACGTCATATACACCCAGAGAAGACCACGCCCATAGGGTTTAGTCACTCCAATCCCATTGACTTATCGGACCGAATTCTCGCAACATACACGCATACTCACGCGTGCACGCGCACACACACACACCTCCAACATGTCAGGATCTCAGCTAGGGTGCTGATGAATGGCAGGCCTTCAGCAGGTTCGAGAAATTAAAGAGGAGATGCAGAACAGGTGAACTACAGGACAGACAGACACATGAGGATGTTTCTGATGGCCAAAGCTCCTTTCCTCATTTCATTATTCTTTCTGCTTGTTGCACTCTATTCTTTTCCTGCTCAGTCCTTCTACCCTGATGTTTCCCGTCTGTCTATTCTTACATTTTCCTTCTAGCTAACTTCATTATTTTTCCCTTACAGCTTACATACCCCAGCAAAATCTTTCAAGCAGCGTGAAAGTTACAAAGTGGCTACAATATACTTTTTAAGCGAAAGATTACAATGAATACAAGTAAAAAAAAACACACACACAGCATGTTTTCCATTTCCCTTACGTGACTGAACATTTGACAAGTTCCAGGTGAAAAACAAGCTGTCCCAAGAACCCACATACATTAACACCCAAGCAGCTTGCTATAGATTAACAGAGTGTAAGCAAGCAAGGTATTTTTCTCAGCCAGTTCTTTTACTGGCAGGCTGCATTTTTGCGGTTACAAAGAAAGGATCAATCACTTTATTACTTATCTCAAAAGATAATCTTATAAGAAATCTTAAAGTAATCACAAAACTAAAGCTTTTTTACATGAAAAACAGCCAGTCAGTTCCACTCTAAATCTCAGGGTGCAGACTTGCTCATTAACAGTTTTTTTATATCAGGAAGCTGAGGGCAGAAATGGTACAGGAAATAATCATCACCCTTGATCACCAACCCATCCTAGCGAGAAAGGCATATCAGCCAGCAGTAGCCAGGCTGCCATTGTTCTTGTTCCCTGACCTCAGCGAGTCCCTCTCTCAACCTTTAAAAGTGTGCCTTTCTAAATGGTAAATTGTTCCCCAAGATTTTCTACCTCAAAATCATTAACAAAAACACCCTAACCTAACCTTTTAACAATTCTACATGTCTAAATTTTTTCTAAGGGTTGACTCTTTAATCTGCTCCAGCAGCATGCTTGGAAAAAGTCAATCATTATTATTGTAAGTACCAGTAACACTGCCCAGTGAAGAGCTAGAAGCCCCCTGAGAGTTTTAATACAGCCCATAGATTATGAGGAACGTGGTGACCTTGAAGTCAACAATCAGAGCTATGCTCAATAACAGCATGAAGTCCTCAGGAGACATAGTCCTTGGGGTTCTCCCTCTCCAAGGCTCACTCTGGCATGTCTTTGCCAATTGACCAGTCATGTTCCATGACTTCCAATGCTGCCTGTGTGTTCCCTTGCATGGCCCCAGACAAGTTTTTTGTGATGAAAATAATGCATTTTTATAGATATAGAAATTTAAAAGCACAAGAAAGATGACACTAGGGGCTGGAGAGATGGTTCAGTGGTTAAAAGCACTTATTGCTCTGGTTTGATCCCCAGCACTCATGTGGGGGTTCACAGTCATGCATATCTCCAGTTCCAGGGGACACAATGTCCTCTTCTGGTCTCTACGGGAACCAGTGGGTATTCACATATAAAATAAAATGAATAAATCCAAAATAAATTTTAAAAAGAAATAAGAAACTAAAAACCATTCTTACTTTCCTACCTCCCAACTTGATTGGTTGTGACCCATAACCACTAAGGCTGAGCCCTCTCTCTAGCCCCCAACTTTATGGGATTTGTGGTATGCATGGACAACATTTTTAAAATTTATTTATTTAATGTGCATTGGGGTTTTCCCTGCGTGTGTGTCTGTATGAGTGTGTCAGATCCCCTGGAGTTATAGACAGTTGTGAACTGCCATGTGGGTGCTGGGAATCAAACTTGGATCCTTTGGAAGAGCAGTCAGCGAGCCATCTCTCCAGCCCCTCTATGGACAAGTTGAAAGTTTTACTGATTTATATTCCCACTGTGCATGAAAAAAATATTTTTTTGAACTGAGATTATTTTGAAACACCAATTTTGGTATTTCATTACAGCCTTTTTTTTTAATCCCCAAAAGAGGCTGATTAAAGTTCTTTTTACTCTTTATATCACCTTCTAGACAGGTTGTTCCATTTCCTTTTATAAATCAGGTTTTTCTTTTTGGAGAAAGCAACTCACATAGCCCAGGCTGGCTTTGAGTTTGTAGACAAGGATGACCCTGAACTCCTTATCCTCCAGCTTCATCCTCCTGGGTGCTAGGATATCCAGGATGCTTGGCTTGTGCGGTGCTGAGGGGTGGACTCGGGGCTTCGTGCACACTGGGCAAGCAGATCAGCGGAGCCTCATCCCCAGCACATAGCACAAAGTGCATTTTGATTGTCAATCACATTTCACAAGATAATATTTAAAAATAAGTGGTAGTACAAGTCTGTAATCCTAGCACTCGGGAAGCAAGAGGCAGAGGCAGGAGGATTATGTTAAATTCAAGGCCAGCCTGATGCACATAATAAACTCAGGTTAACCAGGACTATGTTTAGCCCTGTCTCAAAAAAAAAAAAGCCAAAACAGACAAAGATATGTGTGTGGTCTTCTCATGAATGGATAGATATGCAAAATGAGGTTTATATGAAGTTTTAGCAGTCCCGATATGGCATAACTCTTTTCTCCTTTTTCATTAGTTCTTAGAGAAGTTCCCATAGTGTATTTTGGTCATATTCACCCTCTGCCACTCTTCCTCATGTATCCTACTTCCCTACCCACCCGACTTTGTGCCTTCCTTTTTTTTCTTTTTACCCATCAAGTACAGTTGGTGCTGCCATGGACTCTTGGCTGTGTGGCTTCCAATGGAATATGGTCAACCTACCAGGGGCCTCGCCCTTAAAGAAAACTGACTCCCTGTCTCCCAGCAGCCAATAGTTCCTTAGCTAGGGGTGAGCTTTTGTGTGCACCTCTCTCCCTCTCCTGTATTTGGTCTGGTTTGAGCTTAGACAACACCGTCACACTGCTCACACTGCTGTGAGTTCACACGTGCTGATGCCCTGCTATGGGGGAAACACCATTTCTTTATGTCCATCCACCACCTTACACTCTTTCCGGCCCTTCTTCCACAATAATCCCCACGCCTTGAGAGGGGAGATGTGTGATAGAGATGTCCCCTTAGGGTCGAGAATTCTGTAGCCTCTTATTCTCTGCATCTTGAGCAGTTGTGGGTCTCTGTGTTAATTTCCATCTAATGCATGAAGCTTCTCTGATGAGGGCTGAGCAATTCACTCACCTGCAGGCATAATGACAAGCTATTAGGAGCTATGTTCATTTATCAAGTAACAGTAGCAGCTTCTCCTTTAGGGCCTGGGGTCTGCCTAGCCGCAGGTTTTGGGCCCTGGTATCAATGCCATATGTGGGGCACAGAACACAAAGCAAATCAGAAAGTGGTTGCTTACTCCCTTGACCTTTGTGCCACTATTGTCCTCGATGTCATGTCTTGCCAGGGCCACTCATTGCTTTAGCTTGGAGGGTTCCCAGTTGGATAAGAATGGCAATTCCTCTGGTAGTGGGTGTAGAACCTTCTGGCACTAAGAAAGCTAACTAGAAGGGATAACATTTCCTGGTGAGTATCAGGTCGGTTTGCCTATGTTCGATGACTCTGGTACATGGTGTTGTCAGCAATGGGGGTTACTGTTGAGTAACCAAAAGCATTGGCAATAGCTTGTAATTCTTGGGACCTTACTAGCCAACAACTCCAAAAGGAGAAACCCACTCCTGGCATTGGGCTTTTAGTCTGCGGTGTCTAACAGGGCAGCCACCCTGTTACAGGGCAGCTGCCTTTAGACTCCTTTACTTCTGCGTCTATATCCACTTTAGAACTTTTCTACAGTAGTAGGCTTTTCCTGCTGCTTTTCAAAAGGCTTGTAGTGTTAGCTCCTCCCCTGTTCCCCTCTCCCCTGTCCTCCCACCTCCCACCCCATTTAACCCTTCCTGTTCCATTATTCCCCTTCAACCCTTTATACCACTGCGTCGTAGTCACCTCCCTTTAATATAACTTTAAAAGGAGCATACTTATTACTATTTCTAGTTTTTTTCCACTCCTAAAAGCACAAGCATTAGCATAACCAATAATACTCCTGGGAAACATTGTAAAAATACATATAACCGTATTTCTTTAAATTTATTTATTTCTATAAATAACCAAAGGGGATTCTTCATTGACATGCTCCCTTGAAGCAATAAAAGGTTATCTCTTTAACATGACAAAAAGACTATTTAAAACCAAAAGTCAAAATTACACTTAATGGGGAAACATGAATTATTCCTCTTTAAAACAGGGCCAAGACAAGGACAATCACCCCTATTTAACTTGGGTCTAAAAATTCTAACAAAGCTTCTGGATTGGGGAGGGAGGAAGAATGAGATAATCAAAGAGAAGGGAGAAAGCAAGCTTTCACGCCTGGCAAATGAAGTGAAAAGTGCCCCACAATTACCAGAGACAGTCGATGCCTGAGAGACCCAGGGTGCGGCTCAAATGACCCCAGGTTCATCTCCCCAGCAGCTCACTGCCCTCTCCTCTGGAGCCATTAGAGAGCCGCCATGATTTTACTGCTAAGTCCTTTACATGCCTTTTTTTTTTAAACATGTGTTTCCCTGCACACACACAGGGGCACCACTTGTACCTGATGCCTGTGGAGCACCAAAGGGGGGGGGGTCAGATTCCCTGGAACTGGAGTTCCAGAAGGTTGTGAACCCAGAATTGAACCCAGGTCCTCTGCAAGAGCTACGAGTCCTCTTAACCACTAAGACATCCCCCCAGCCCCATAAATTTATTTTGAAGATTTCATACAATGTATTTGTTCAGTGGGGTCTTACTGCCATGTTTTGGAGGGTTAACGAGCGTATTGGCAATAGTTTATAATTCTTGGGGGTCTGTTGGTTCCCATTGATCAACAACTCAAAAAGAGGTAAACATTCCTGGTAATGGAGACTTTGTTGGCTAGCCTGTGGTTTGAGTTGGGATACTGTCCCCCTTCCTATGTTGCCCATATATCTTTTATTAACATATAGCATAGAATAAAAACAATATTTATAATTGTTTTTGTTTTCAATCACTTATAAACACCAGTTATTTACAGTCACTAACTACAGAGGTCATAGAGGTATGTCATGTGGACATAGCATTTAAGTCCTGCTTAAGACAGGAAGGAACTTATTTTCCAGTCTGCATGGCTAGTCTCATTTTCTACTGTTCTCTCTCTCTCTCTCTCT
>LOEQ01000413.1:134226-154501 GCA_001685075.1 Bramus lutescens | reverse complement strand
GGCTTCTCTAGACAACTGATCGCCCCACAGCTACAAGGGAACTGGCTCTGAACTGGACTTAGCTCCATCATCTTGGTCATTCGGTACCGGTATGGACAGAGGCTAACCTTATCAGCTGACTGTACGCCTGGGTGACAAGATCCATCCTCTTGGTCCTGGTCAGACTGAGAAGGTTCATGGAGCCAGAGGTGTAAGGCAAGAGACCCCGACTGGCCGCATGATGGCCAATTCCACATTTTACATAATCTAAACCACTTTTTTGAGGATTTGTTGTGTGTCTCAAAAGCCCACCCTCACCAGGCATGGTGGTGTAGGGCTTTAATCTCAGCACTAGGGAGACAGAGGCAGGGGGATCTCTATGAGTTCCAGGACAGGCAGAGCTATGTAGAGAGACTCTATCTCAACATCTCCTGCACCCCCACACAAAACCCCACCTTCTTTGACCCTACTTCTGCCATCTGGGCCCTACCTCCTAAAACTGGTCCTACAGCCTGAGAAATGATACCACCAGGGAGGAACCAATGCTCCAAAGTGTGAGCCTGAAGGGGACTTTCATATCCAAACTATATAGACTTTTAAGATTAATTCTATAGTCAGGCAAGTGACGCTAATTTACCCAAACATGTGGTTTGGGAAGATGAAAGATGAAACAGCTGATAAACCGCTGCCTGCCCACCTGTCCTGGCTAATTTTACAAACATTGACACAAGCCAGAGTCACCTGGCTAGAAGGACCTTAGTTGGGAAGATGCTTCCAACAGATGACCTACAGGCAAGGCCGTAGGGCATTAATGATTGCAGTGGGGTAGGCAGAGCCCACAATGGGCGGTGCCATCCCTGGACAAGTGGCCCTGGGTGGTAGAAGAAAGCAGGCTGAGTAAGCCACGAGAGCAAGCCAGAACAGAGTTCCTTCCTGTCCTCTGCGTCAATTACTGCCTCCAGGCTCCTGTCCTGACTTTGCTTCCTTACAGACAACTGAAAGCTGTCCAAACAACTGAAAGGATTTTTGAGTGAACCTCAAAGTCCCTCTGGCGTGGGGTCCGAGGCCATTTGCACCGCTGACACTGTCAAGGGATGGAGAGATGACATTTCCTTAGCATAGGAACATGTGGGCGATATTTCCAGAACTTGCTGCCGCGTCCTCGTGGGCTGTGTTCAGCACAGAGGAACATGTGGACACATGGCAGAGCTAAGGTGAACGCTTGCTTGGCTGAAGATGAACATTTGAACAGACCTTTGCTTCCTTTGCAGGTGAATTCTAGCTACGGATGTCCTGCTTGGGCAGGTGCTCCCAGCCGTGCAAGCGTATCTTCTAATCCAATTAATCATATCAAGCAGCGGCAATCAAACTGACAAACCTAAGCAGGGTGCTGAGCTGGCACAGTACAGAGGGATGAAAAGGGAGGAGCCCTCTAGTTACTGCTGTGGTAGAAGTGTGCTGGGGGAGACAGAATTCCTGTTCAGCAACTCCGTGTGAGGGCCAACCCCAGGTATGGCAAAAAGCAACTTCCACAATAGCTGCTGGGATTTTTGGAACAGAAACTACATTTTCAAGACAAAGATGGAAAAACTTGGACATATGTAGAGAGAAGAGAGGATATCACAGAAAAAAGGATGCATGAGGGTCACCAATATTCCACAGAGGACACTTTGAGTCTCAAGAGGATTCAGAATAAGGGACAATAACTGTATCATCATTATTGTCACCATCACTATTATTATTTGGGGAGAGGAGTCAGACATGGTGGTCCTTGTCTTTAATCCTAGCACTTGGAAGGCAGAAGCAGGTGGAAAGTCTGTGAATTCAAGGCCAGCCTGTTCTATATAATGAGTTCTGGAATGTCCAGAGCCTGTGTTAAATAATAATATAATATAATAATAATTATTATTATTTTTAAAATAAAAGTCAATGTTTTAGGTGATTTGCCCAGACGTATGTCTGTCCACTGCATACTTGCCTGGTGCCTGCAGAGGACAAAGACGTCAGGTCCCCTGTAACTGAAGTTACAGATGGTCTGATCCCTGGTCCTTTAGAAGGACAGCAAGTGCTCTTAACCACTAAGCCATCTCTCCATATTTGAAAGGATAAAGCTAAAGGGTACTGAGATCACTCCTGCTTTTCCCCCAGAGGGCAGGGAGATAATACGGGGTCTTATGCACCACAGTCTAGCCTCCACTCTCCATTCTCCTGCCTCCACCTTCCAGTGCTGGGATTGTAGGGGTGCACAGCCACACACCATGGCTGATATGGTGTTCTCAGCTCAAACCCAGCTGAGTGCATGCTACCAACCGAGCAGCGGCCATGGCCACTCCCACCTGTGGAACCTGACAGAGCCAAACAGAAGTCCTCACATCTGAGTGGCACTGCTCTGTAAGACACTGGCCATGGGCTACGGTCCATCCAGACAGATAGGGACTGAGTAGGATGCTAGTGACATGCAAGAGTCTTTTGATGATGATTTTGAAAGCAAGTTATTAAACAGCCATGTCCCCCTTGCCAAAAGCTACCTAAGCTATTTTTTCAGGATGCAGCTTCAGAGTCGTGACCTCGGGAAGTGGGTGGGACCACAAGGCTAGGGAAACATGATCAGGGTCTCCTGGGTGCAGGGTGGCAATGAGACCTGTCAGCAGCTGCATGACGGACCAGGGCTATGCACAAGCTTCACCTGGTCCAGCAAACTGGGAGCAGGTAATTCCACCTAGACTCTTGATTATCGGTAGGCAAGTCCCTGTTTCTCCGGGAACTTCAATTTCTTCATTACTGGTTAGTCACCTAACAGGGAGACTGATTTAATTGTGGCCCGTCTCCTTGTCTGTCAACCTTATATTGAAGGCCCTTCTTCCTGCAAAATCCAGAGCTACTCCATTGCTCCTTTGCACCTCAGAAAGCCTTGGCTTGGGAACAGCTTTCTGGATCTTGCCTCCTTCCATATTTCGACAAGGTACTAACACTGGCCGTGTTAACATTCAGTTTTCTTTTGGGGGAAGATGAGATAGGGTTTCTCTGAGTAGTCCTGACTGTCCTGGAACTCGCTCTGTAGACCAAGCTGGCCTTGAACTCAGTGATTCACCTCCCTCTGCCTCCTGAGTGTTGGAATTAAAGGCTTTCGGTATCACCACCCGGTTAGCATTCAGTATCTTATATAAACAGGCCTTGAGCTCATAATCAAATGTATTAGGGGAAGGTCGGGCCTGGGGAAAGAGCTAGAATTGGCTCATTTCTATTTTACCAATCTCTGAGGAGCTCAGGCCACATGGAGACACTATACAGGGAAATACAGAGGTCCTCACAGCTGAGCAATCAGAAAACACAGTTGCTGGTCATCAGCCACTCATTTGAACTATCCTGGATGCCCGACCAGTACGACATGGAATACAGCTGCCCAATGCATTTGCGACTCATTAAACTACAAATGGCTATAGCTTTAAGTCACCAAATAGCAGGGCCTTATGTTTCCTAGCAGCAAATAGACAAATCCCATGGTATCTTCTTGATGCTTCTGGGCTCCTTCAGGGTTTGATGTCATCCCGCCTCTGCCAGTACTTGGGTCTGAGTACCCTGCAGGGTGGGCCACCCCTCACCCACTGCCCCAACTTCCAGAATACCCACTTCACCTGTTTCCCACCTCTGTTCTTCTCGACCCTGTGTGTTTATGCCTTCTCAAATTCTGTTTATTATTTATTTATTTATTCATTCCTGTGTAAGGGTGTTTTGTCTACACGTATGCCTGTGTGCCACATCTGTTCCTGGTACCTTTGGGATTGGCTCCCCTAGGACTGGAGTCACAGACAGTTGTGAGCTGCCATATGGATGCGATGACTCCAACCCAGGTTCTCTGGAAGATCAGCCAGTACTCTTAACCACTGAGTCATCTCTCTGGCTCTTGGTTTATGCCTTAAAAAATATCCTTTTGTTGTAATTTGAGTGGGGTGGGGTTGAAAGTCAATTTCATCTGTTTAATCTGCTTGTTTAACTTGAAGTTTCTACCTCCCTTCTCTTTCTCCCTCCCTGGGTCTCGTGTAGCTCTAGCTGGCCTGGAACTCATACAGACCAGATGGTCTTGAACTCACAAAGATCCCCTACCTCTGCCACCAAGCGCTAGGATGAAAGGTGTGCACCGCCACACGTAGGCTATGTTCTGCACTCTCAGCCTATTCACAGAATATTCTTCTCCTAGACTCTGTAAAGTCCTAAGGCAGAAGTCGAGTGAGTCTCCTCCTTGGTCTTTGCGGGGCTCACCATTTATCTCGCCCATCAGGCTCCCATCCCTGAAGTCTACGACCTTGAGCAATGAGGACATCCTCTACATGAGCGAACACTTCATTCTAGTGACATCGGCATCGTCACAGACACCTCAGCCATCATTTTGGCCTTTTCACATCGCCCCACCTTCTCCTCCACCTTCAGGGGGCATGCCACCACCCCTCAGGCACAGGCCAAACCCTGATTATGTCATCTCCAGAGCTACAACCCTGAAGTCACCACTGCAGACTTCACCACCTTGCGAGGAAGGGGTCTCCTCTCCTGCGGAGTTGCTCTGAAGACCTGCGTTGGTAAGGCTTGTCCCTGCACACGAACCCCTCTATGTGTTTTGTGTTTTGTCCACCCTCCCTTTCCAGCCTGCTGTCTGAGGACAGCATAGTGTGAGTTCTGTGGAGCTCTTAGTTCTTGTCACATGTTAGCTCCATCCTTAGCCCCATGGAACCCAGGCTGATCCATCACATCACCTGATGACAGAGATAGGTTCCAGGGTGGATGCATGACCAAAGATAGATGGATTTCTATTGTGGTGGCTCATGCAAGCATTTCCAGTGCATAGGTGGGAAGGTGGTGAAGATTAGATTTCTAGGGATACATTCTGCATCAAAAGCTGAATTTTTAGACTTTTGTTGAGGCTGTTAGGCAAGCAGAGCTGTTTTAAGCTTGGAAGGCTGGGAGGCCGGAACTTCTGCCATTACTTCTATGAACAAAGAGCCTCCTTTGCACGTTGCCTTACCAACCTGCCAGGTAAGATGTGCCCACAGAAGCAATAGTGGTGTGACTGTTACTGGGTGACCAACTGGGTCTAATAGGCCTGCCCCACAGTGCTGTAGGGTATTTGTACACTGTGTTTCTGTGATTGGTGTGATAAAGAGTTGTATAGCCAATAGCTAGGCAGGAGAGATAGGCGGGACTTCCTGGCAGAGAGAGGAAGAAGAGACACCATTGAGATGCAGAACAAGTCAGACACACAAAATGGGAGAGAGGTAAAAGCCACATGGTAGATATAATGTAAATATGGGTTAATTTAAGTTACAAGAGCTAGTGAGACAAGCCTAAGCTAAGGCCTAGCTTTCATAATTAGTAATAAGTCTCCATGTCATTATTTGCAGGCTGGTGGTCCAAAGATAGTCCGACAAGAAAGCTTGCTGTACCACAGGAAGGCATTCATACTTGGTGCTATGTACTTGGTTCAAGGCCCATAGCTGGGGAGGTCCAAAGTCCTAGGGGTGAACACTCTGCTTCTGTTTTGCTAAATGGACATATTGTCAGACTATCTCCTAAACATATGTTTATACTCCTAGACTGATGCTGTTCTTAGTCCTGTCAGAGAAGGTTCTTTTTCAGTGACTAGTGACTAATGCAGAGACTCTCACGGCTGGTCCAAGTGCTGAGGGTGTTTGATTCTCAACAGGACCTCAGACCATCCCCACAGAAGAGGGAGGGGGAAAATGAGAGCCAGAGAGAGCTGGGGAGGAAAGCTGGGAAGTGCCGTGTTCTGGACCTGAGATGGCCACTGCACTCACGGCACACGGCACTCATGGCACACTGGCTGCACAAGACCTGCCGGCCACGTAGGTCTGCACCTAGGGGAAGAGGCTATGGGCAGCTCATGGAAAAGGGAGTCATTGTCCTGAGTGACAAAGCCGCTAGTGAGGTGTCCATGCAGGCAGGGCTGGTTAAACTCAGTGGGTCACAGAACAAAATTCAAGTAAAAGACGATGATGGGAAGGGGCTTGTGGGGAGAAAAAAGGGGGGTTATGGGGGAGGGGCTAAGAGAGACTGGGTGTGTGGGACTAGAATGTATTGTATACGTGTATGAAGTTGTCAAAAAAGTACATTTTAAAGAGAAAAGAAAGGAAAGCCTCGTGGTCAGCAAAGCCAGTCACAGGGGAAACCTCATAACCCCAGAGTTGTCTCCCTGGAACCAGACCTACAGCTCAGCCTGTAGCTTGGCCCCCTGCCTTACCCAGGATGTTCTTGTGGCTTCACTAACCCGCTGCCCATAGAATCATGTTCTAAAGTGGCTCAAGAGAAACACAAAGCAGCAATTCTCTGAAAACAAAACCACTTCACAAAACCAAAAAAAAGAAAAAAAAAAAAACCTTCAAACGTGGTCTACAGCGCCCCCTGGTGGATACTTTTTTAAAAAGCTCTTAGGCCTTTATTTGACTCCATCTCGCGGCCCATACATACAGTGCATCTAGGTCAATTTAAAACATTTCTCCTAATTCGAAAAGCATGTAATTGCTGCTACTCATAGTCCTGACCACAGAACATTCCCACAGTCCTTCGGAGATCTAAAGCACAATCCCAAAGAAAGTATGTCCCCAAAGTGTGCAGTTAATTTAGAATGGGCTAGAACATCAGGAATCAATTGCCATAACTATAAAAAAAAATGTGGCGGAAGAGAAATGACTCTGAAAAGTGTAAGGTAGTCGAATTGTCCAACCCCGTGAGTTCACTGAGTTCAGGTTTCACTCCCTCATTTGCCTCCTTTCTCCCCAGATCTCACGGAAATGAGCAAAGAGAGACAGGCAGTAATTCAGCAGCAACAAAGACATCACTTCCAGCAAATCCAAAAGCCGAGAAAATACATCCGGAGAAAACAGGAAGAAGGGTTGTTTTTCCGTCGAGAGCCGAGCTATCCTAGGCTGATCTCAAAGGAAGCTTCAGGAAGCTTGGTCGAGCAGCGAAGTGGGCCCAAGGATCCCGGGCGGAATATCCGGAGTATCCAAGCTCTGCTGCAGCCTAGGAGACAGATCAAGAGAAGGAAGTTTGCTGAGAAGCCTGAAGAGGCAGGTGCAGCCCTCAGCAAATCCCAACTGCCACTGCAACCCAGTCGCTGCCACGCACCTCTCTGCTGTCTGCTCCCACTAGAGGGGCTGAGCCCCGGAGAGAGCGACTCCACCTTATCATGTCCTGCACAGAGCACTCGGCAAAGGAGCCCCAGGCACACACGGTCTCCGGGGCCGCTCAAACCAGAGGTGCCCTCGCCTTACTCTTGGGGATGCCCTCAGTGAGTGATCCAGTCCTGGGGCCTGATCTGAAAGGGCCTGGGGCTCTCGCACTCTCATCCAG
This sequence comes from Bramus lutescens, assembly GCA_001685075.1. Classification (NCBI taxonomy): domain Eukaryota; kingdom Metazoa; phylum Chordata; class Mammalia; order Rodentia; family Cricetidae; genus Bramus; species Bramus lutescens. The sequence continues at coordinate 147,160 of LOEQ01000413.1, read as the reverse complement.
TGCCGGGTGCCCTTCTCTGTACTCCGGTGGTACTGAGGGGAGGCGATGGCCCATTGGAGGATGTTAAGGAAGATTGGAGGAATCCACATAGTCCCCATGTAGTGTCCATCGCATCAGCACACACCTCCGCTCCCAAGCTCTTTAGAGCCATCAGTGACAGTGTCCTGGAAGTGGGTAAAGGAGAACAATCCCAGTTCTCCACTGGGAGATATGCAAAATAACCCCACCCCCATTAACCGCGGAAACCTGAATTGTAACAAACATCTTAGTACTAAATGTGTATCCATACAATGCAGCAAAAGGAATGGGGTTCAGTGATGGGACGACGCGGAGGAGCCCTGAGAGTATGCTGGGGAAACAGACGGAAGAGGACTGTGCATCCTAGTGCGTGAGATACCCAGAACAGGTAGACTCCTAGAAAATGGAGCGGCGGATAGTAGCCAAGAAGCTGCCTTCGGTGGATAAGCACAGCTTTTCTTGGAGATGGTATCTACAGTAATGGTGGTCACACACATGTCACTTGCTTACCTGCCACCAAGGTGTACGCTTACAAATGGTTCAAATGGAAATGTTTGTGTGTATTATATATTTAAAAGCTAACAAAAACTATTTGTTGGATTAAAAGAAGCAACCAGAGAACAAAGAATTCTTGGAAGTTTAGAACATAATGGCAAAAACGGAAAACAAAATGGGAGCAGGGAATCATGGGATGGGCTGCTTTAAAAATCAGCATGACTCAGAAAGCCAGTCAAGGAGCCAGCTTAGAAAAAAAACCTTAGGACGCTATTTGGATTTATAATTATTTCCATCTTTAGTCAGTTCTATTTCCAAACAAGTCTGTGGTCTCAATCTAAAGAAAAAGAAAGAATCCTCCTCCTCCTCCTCCTCCTAGAGGCACAAACTCCCAGCACAAACTCCAAAGTACTGTGTTTAATTCACAATGGTAAAAGACTCCGTGGGCCGTCAAGATGTTCGGTGGGTACAGGCACTTGTCACACAGGCTGTTGCTCTGAGACCAGTCCCGAGAATGCTCATACAGGCAAGAGACCTGACTCCACAATGCTGTCCCCTGACCTCACGTGTGCGCACACACATTATTATAACAAATTTATAATAATGATATAACAAGGTGAGGGCAAGCATGGGAGCCTTAACAGGAATAAAGGTGAGACCTAGGGAGATGAGACAGAGGAAGAGCCTGGCTTTTTTTTTTTTAACTAGGAGGTGGGGAAAGAGCCATGGGTGCAGCTGGGCATGGGAACCAGAGGTCAGGTCCCTTGGGGCTGGGTGACAGGTGACTGAGAACCTCCTCACATAGGTCCTGGGACCACCCCCGTCTCAGGCTAAAGAGTAAGTGCTGAGCCCCCTCTCTAGTGTTCCCCTGCACCCCCCATTTATCTTAGATGTGAGCTCACTCTGTAGCCCAGGCTGGCCTGCAACTCACTGCAATCCTTCTGCCTCAGCTTCCCAAATTCTAGGATTACAGGCATGAGTCACCATACCTCTTAAGAGCATGGTTTATTTTTTTTAATAAGCAGAATTGGAGTTTATTAAAGATATTTAATATAAATGTCGCTAAAATTCCCTCTAAGAAGGAAACATAAACAACATCTACCCCTCCTCCCAAAGTCCCAGTCCCACAAATGCTTACCCTGGGGGACCAGTGAGCTTTTTGTGCTGCTGCACAGAGCACAGGGGTGTGGCTGCTCCTCCCCCAACATTCTGAACCTGAAGAACTTTTCCCCTGCATGGATGAGGACCTTCTCCGTGGCTTCAGAGATACAGTGTCTCTTCTACTCCCCTCCCATATACGCTCGCCCCTTCCTGAGGCCACGTGCAATTAAGGCCCTCAACAGGTGGTAAGGAGCAGCCGGATGCTCCGGCAAGGGCCGGGTGAACCTCCCTTTCCCTCTGTGAAGGTGTATAAGCATCCAAAAATAAAAGCCCGGCTGGGATAACCCTTTTGCAAGGGGGCACAGCTGAGCTACTCAGTATAGTAGCTGCTTGGCTCTGAAGACAGTCACTCACAATAACAGGTGTAAGTTTGAAGCTTAAGGAAGAAAGGGGTCTGGAGAGATGACTGAGCAGTTAAGAGCGCTGGCTGCTCTTCCAGAGACCCCGGGGTTCAACTGCTAGCTCAGGCAAGTCAGTTCGCAATTAGCTCCAGTTCCAAAGGATCTGATGCCCTCTTCAGGCCCCTGTGGGTACCACACACATGGTACATTGACAAGCATACATACAAAAAAAAATCGTGAAACAAATTAAATTCTGTAGACTAAAACGAGGGTAAAGAAAGCCATGCCTGTCTGAGAGCATGGGTGTGGGTTTCTCAAAGAGCCTCCAGGAGCGTTACTCCTTTTTCTTAAGATTCACTTCCTGAAGGTAGAGTTAAAGGTGGTTGTGAGCTGCCAGACATGGGTGCTGGGAGCCAATCTCAGGTTCTCTGCAAGAGTAGTATGTGCTCTTAACTCTGGGAAGATAACGTGCATCGCGGTGACAGGGAGTTGTCACGGGAAGAGCAAGAGGCACGAGGCATGTGTCATTTTCCCTGCTTGGTTCAGAAATGGGGGACCTGGGGATTTCTGTAACGGTGGGAGTGGTCAGATGTCAGTGCTTGTGGACGTAAGCAAAGGTGGGCTTCAAACCAGGAGAAGCCTGGGGAGCTCTACCCAACAGGGTTTAGGACCAGGACAGAGAAGGGGGAGGGGCTAGCGCAGTCACCGCCTTACCTGGCTCAGATGCTGCTCAGAAAACCGATGGGAAAATAAGAGAGGTCCCGTGGAGAAGACAAACTTTAAAATGAGGGTCTATTTACTACAAAGACATCTCTGGAGGAGACAGAACTTCCAATAACTCTCAAGGTAATGTCCTTTCTCGCGCTGCCAATGAAAGGAAGGAAAAAAGAGATTGGTCACAGGCATAAAGAGTCTTCCCAGCTAGGACATCTGGATCCATCCACTGCGCACATTTATAGCCCCACTACGTGAAGGGCACAGCAGAGAGAGGGAAACAAGGAACCACGCTGGGAAAGGAGCCAGTGAGTCACGTGGTTGAGTCCTGCCTGCATGTGTGAAGATTTACTTCAGTAAATAAGAGAGCTTAATTTCTGGAGTGCAGGAGCCAGCGCGGTGGCTCAGAGGGTATTTGCTGCAAAGCCTGAGACCTGAGTTTGATCCCCAGGACCCACAATGGTGGAAGGAGAGAATTGACTTAGCCTCTCTCTTCCACAGTGTGCAACCAGTGATGTATGCCTATAATCCTCAACACTTAGGCAGCTGAGGCAGGAGAATTGCAAGTTTGAGACTAGCCTGGGCTATATAGTGAATTCTAGTCCAGCCATGACTACCGAGTAAGGCTTAGCCTCAAATTTTTTAAAATTAAAATAAATATTAAAAGAATAAAACAAGATGTTCTGGCTAAATACTAGAACTGAGACTCTTTCAACTAACCTGTGTATATTTATAGCTTATAAATTATACCTTAATAATTTATTTTAAAGAAAAAATCCTGTAGTTGTGGAGTGCACTCTCTCTCCCGTCACTCCCTCAATTCTGCATGAGCAGCCTGCTTGGGCTTCCTCTCAGCATGGGTACCTCATGTTATCACATTGTCTATTGAGATTTACAGTCTAGCCTGTGAAACCACATAACATCACTTCTGCCATTACCACAAGCCCCCCTCCCCGATCCAAAAGCAGGGGACACAGATACTCATGGAGAAGTGCCAGACTCCCACCGTGGGACATGAGGAGCGTGGCTGGGGCCATCTATAGAAAAATCCAGCCTTTCAAAGCCTGCCCTCTGGCCATATCCCTCTCACAGGAAAATACAAAATATAGGCCACCACAGCTTTGACTTGGAGTCTAGGATTTCAGCAACCAAATCAGGCCCAGAGAAGATGAGATTTCACATGTGCAGTTCACCAACCTTTCAAAACCCTGGAGCGCCTGCTCCCAGTTAGAAATGAGCTCTAGGGCTGGCAAGATGACCCGGTGGGTAGAAAAGAGCAGCCAGCAACCACCATCACCGGTAGGAGAGAGCCAGCTCCTGCCAGGTGTCCTCTGACTTCCACAAGCATGCCAGGCCACTTCCTCTGCAGATAAACAGATGAATGCAATAAAATACTTCTAAGTGAGATCTGCTCAGCTTGTGGGGTGGTCAAGAGCTCGCTCTGAAATTTGGGTAGCATCTTTACAGCCTGCCAACATGCCTGGAATAACTTCTGCATTCCTGGGACCACATGGGTCTGGAAAATTTGCCCAACTGAGAAAGATAGGATCTGTCAACATAAACTTAGTGTAGCCTGGTCCTCCGGCTGCCTGATATGAGCTGTTTCCAAGGACTTGGATGTCATCCCCAAAGGTGGAGCCTCCCTCTTCAGGCTTCTTAGCTTTAGAACATCCAACTTCCAAATCCCAGAGCCAAATTCCAAGCTGACTTTAAAGGGTTTTTGTTTGTTTCTTTGTTTTTTGAGACAGGGTTTCTCTGTGTAGCCCTGGCTGTCCTCGGTCTCACTACGTAAACCAGGCTGGCCTCAAGCTCACAGAGATCCTCCTGCCTCTGCCTCCCGAGTGCTTGACCATGCCCAGCAACTTTCGAGTTTTCAATATCAGCCACCCCCTCTAATTATGTGGAGGGCTAACTCACTGGCCCTTTCAACCAACCAACTTGCCATCTTAGAAAGTATACAGCAATGCTTATCTTTGCCATTATGTAAACTATCTATGATATAGGACATTGAAGTGTTGAGAAAAACTCTCTTAAACACACCTACAGACACACATCATATATACACACCTACAGACACACATCGTATATACACACCACAGACACACATCATATGTACACACCTACAGACACACATTGTATACACACACCCACAGACACACATTTTATATATACACCCACAGACACACATCATATATACACACCTACAGACACACATCGTATACACACACCCACAGACACACATTTTATATATACACCCACAGACACACATCGTATATACACACCACAGACACACATCGTATGTACACACCTACAGACACACATTGTATACACACACCCACAGACACACATCGTATACACACACCCACAGACACACATCGTATACACACCCCACAGACACACATTGTATATACACAACCATAGACTCACATCATATATACACACCCACAGACACACATTGTATATACACACCCACAGACAAACTGTTTGAGTTTCATTCTGTTGCTTTTGCATGAACACTCCAACTGTGCCAACTTAGGGAGACAAGGCTTATTTGGCTTCCATTTCTTGGTCACAAACCGTCATTGAGGGAAGCCAGGCAGGAGCCATGGCAGCAGGCTGCTTGCTAGCTTGCTGACTCCATGCTTGCTGATCTGGGTCATGCTTAGCTAGCTCTTAGCAGTCCAGGACCACTTACCCAGGAAACGGCACTGTCCATGGTGGACTGGACTTTCTACATTAACTAAGACAACTAAGAAATCAAGATAATCTCTCACTCCTGGGGTGGTGGTAGCGCACCCTTTTAATTCCAGCACCCAGGAGACAGTGGCGAATGGATCTGAGTTCCAGGACAGTCTGGGCTACACAGAGAAACCTTGTCTCAAAAAGCAAACAAAACAAAAAACAACAACAACAAAACCATAATTACCCAACTGAGTCTCCTTTTTCAGGTGATCCAGCTGCTTTCCATTGGATTTGAGGTCTCCTCCCCAGGAGGGAATTCATACTGGACAGTGAACGCATGGTCAAAAGCCCAAGACTGAAGAGGCCATGTCCTTAGGGAGAAGTTTTACTTTTTACTAATGCTGTTGGCTGATGCTCATGTTGTTAAATTGCCTTTTAGATATTTGCGTTTGTACCCACAGATCTGTGCGGCTCTCTGTCTTGCTGCAGAAGTGTCTGTTTGCATGGACAGCAGTTACTCCTAGCTGGTCAGAGGGCTGCTAATAAGTGAACAGGGTGCTCAGGAGACACTCAGACGTCCCTAGATGGGACAGCTGTATCCACTCCCACCCCCAAGGCTCAGGGAACATCCCAAAAGAAGAAATAGAAAGAGCGCAAGAGTCAGAGGATGTGGGGCAATGTTTCAAAATGCTCCCTTCTAGATATGACACAGCCATTTATACAGTTTCCAAAACAAAATCAAATCAGTCAAAATTCCAGCTCGGAGTGGGGGGACTTTCAAGGCCCTGCCCCTAGCTGAGGAGCTGTTGGCAGTTGGTGGCTGCTGAGGAAGGGAGATTTAATTTCTTTGGGGTTGTGGCCCCTGTCATGCGCCTCCATTGGATAGTCCCACATCCATACATGAGATTGAATCAGTGAATTATTAAAAAAGACATGAAGGTGGGAGGAGGGAATGTGTTTCAGGGTTGGGGAGAGAGGGGAAGTGTGAGTGGACTTGATTAAGACACATGGTATGTAAGTATTAAGTTATCTATAAGTAAAAATTAATTTAAAATAATATATTTAGTATTTAACTTTTAAAATAGTAATTTTATATTTTCAAAAAGGAAATTTTTGGAGAAGAGATACAATGAGACAGAGGGAGAGGGTAATTGTACTACTAGCTAAGAACATCTTTGTTCTAATGAAAACAGTATGTTACTGGCTTTTGTTTTTTTGTTTTGTTTTGTTTTTTGCTTTTGGTTTTTCAAGACAGGGTTTCCCTGTGTAGCCCTGGCTGTCCTAGAACTCACTCTGTAGACCAGTCTGACCTCAAATTCAGAGATCTGCCTGATTAGATAGAATAACCAACAGAACGGAAGAAAAAATCCAGAAATACATGTAGATGTACTCAGGGATATTTTTATAATGAAAATGAGGGGGAAAGTGAATTATTCAATAGGATGATCAGTCATAGGGACCAATTCAATAGGCACCAGTCAGAGGGAAGCAAAGTCGGAAGCTCACTTGATGCCTCACACCAGGATAAAGGGCCATGGTGGCACACACCTGAGAGGCAGAGGCAGGCAGATCTCTGTGAGTTCGAGGCCAGCCCAGTTTATATAGTGAGTTTCAGGACAGTCAGAGTTACATAGCAAGAACTTGTTTCAAAAATTCACCCTACTCGCCCCCCAAAAAAGTCTGCATCTATCTTTTGACAGGGGTTTCTGTCACAACCCTGTCCTACAGTCATTCAGTCCCAAATTAACACACAAAGGTCTACATTAATTATAAACTGATTGGCCTAGTAACTTATGCTTCTTATTAACTCTTATAACTTGTATTAGCCCATATTTCTTGTTTGTGTTAGCCATGTGGCTTGGTACCTTTTTGGCCAGGCAGTCACATCTTGCTTCCTCTGTGGCTGGGTCAGGACTGCAGACTGAGCTGTCTTCATCCCAGAATTCTCTTGTTCCCCTGCCTCTACTTCCTGCCTGGTCGCCCCACCTATACTTCCTGCCTGGATACTGACCAATCAGCGTTTTATTAAAAATAATACAAATAACAGGATGAAAGACATTGTCCCACAGCACCTATCAACATGATTAGCAAACATATGCCCACATCAGAGCAAACAGAAAGCACATTAAACTGATTGTTTTTCCTAAATCCCATTTTTATATGATTTCTTAGGGTCAAGATATAGTCTCTGCCATCCGAACAAGCTAGGCTCAGCCACCATCTCCAGAGTGCCAGTTAAAGAGACAGTAACAGTGCTCCATGGCCTACAGTGCTCAGAGGTCTACAGTGCTTGCAATGCAGAGCTGGGAAGGACAGTGTTTAGATCTCAGCACCATATATATAATAAGGCAGACGTGTAGGAAAATGCTTGTAATTCCACCCTGGAACAATCTCACATCCTCTTCTGGCCTCTGTGCATAGAGGTGTGTGCACCTGTACATGTGTGCACATACACTCACAGAGATATGCACATAAATAAATGAATGAATGAATAATAAAATGTTGAAAATTTTTTCTTCAGAAAGGCCTGCAGAGGTTATATAGACCCTTTTGGTCCAGCTGAAATGACAGGGAATGGGTCAGAGAGGGAAACTTTTCACTGTATATTTATTTGTTTATTTTGTTTTTCATAAAACATACGGAAAAGTTTCTGCCTGCCAATTAGCTTCTCCACTGGTGCAATAATCCTAATCACACCAAATCAAAAGGAATTAGAAAAAGCCCAGGTTTAATGGGTACCAACACTCTCAAATGGTTTTCCAGCTCCCCAGAGAGGAGCTGGGGAAGGAAGACCAGAAAATCACGTGTTTGTTCTCTGGGGGGCAGTTTAAATGCCCTTTGGGAGTGGTCTTGAGTACCTATCTCTGGGGAGGAGTCGTTTGGTGGACTTTTTCAGTAGTGGGGTCTGGACTGAGGCAACTCCCAGGGGAGGAGGCTTGGGATGGAACTTCCACTCGAACATTCCAGACTCTTTGGATATATGGATGTCAGAGTTTGGGATGAGGCTCTAACCCAAACCTTCCAGACTCTTTGGGTATATGGATGCCAGGGGCTGGGGTGAGGCTTCCACCCAAACACATACCTCTGCACACACACACAGTCCTGGGCATTGAACTCTAAATTTTACATATGCTAACAAGAACTGTGTTGATAAGCTGTGTTCTAGCCCTGGTTTTAATTCTCAGCATCGCATTCAAAGGCCGAACATAAAAATTATCTGTTTCCTTGCGTATGAATTTTAATAGATATTGACAGTGTTGGGGAGATAGCTCAGTTAGTAGAGACTGCTGAGCATATAACACTAAATGGGATTCTATACCATACCATGCATTAGTCAGCATTCTTTAGAGAACCAAAACTGGCAGAATAAATAAATGCATGTAGGATTTATTAAAGTAACTTACAGGCTGTGGTCCAGCTAGTCCAACAATCCAACAGCCCAAAAACCCAATAGTCCATGGTTTGGTGCTCAAGGCTGAATGTCTCAGCCGATCTTCAGTATCCATTGGAATGGGTCTTCCCACCCCAAATGTTCTAAAGAAAAATCCCTAACAATTGACGCAAAATTCTCAATTGTTAGGGGAAAAAATTAAAGAAGATAAACTGCATCTGATGAATGAAACTTGAGATTAACCTCCAGCTTCCACACAAGCATGCCTGAACACAGACATATGCACACGCACATACAGGTACCCCTGAACACACACACAAACACACACACAGGCACCCCTGAACACATACACAAACACACACACGGGCACCCCTGAACACACACAAACACACACACAAGCACCTCTGAACATACACACAAGCACACATAGGAAACCCTGAACATACACAAGGCACCCCTGAGCACACACATAAACACACAGGCACCACTGAACACACACACAGGCACCCCTGAACACACACACAAACAAACACACACACATAGGCACCGCTGAACACACACACACAAGCTGTTGATGGTAGTCGCCCGGGAAAAGCTTTTTGTTTTTAATTTTTGCATGCTTTGATTTGTATGAGAAATATACATTGTTTCTGTATTTAGAGAGCACAGATAATTTTAAATTACTTACTGATTGACTGATAAAGGCCAAGGGTTGGAAACCCTGAGTAATGTGTATTATTGCTGTATGTGTATTATTGATGAGGACTCCAGACTCATGGGAATTGGCAAGGCCTTCCTCTGATCCAAGTTGGACAGCTGACAGAGCACACAGAAAGCAAAGACTGCAGCTTCCTCCTCCCAGATGTCTGAGACTGCTGCTCCTCTACAGAGACTCCTCCCCATGCCAGCTTGCTAACTCCTCCCTGTGCCCTGTGTAGTGAACTCACCCAGGCTGTATTGTAGTAGGTGCCCTCCAGAGAGCACAGCTATTCTGTAAGAGCGCCTGTCACGTCCTCATTCCCTCGTTGTCCCTCTCAGGTTTCCAGGACATAGCAGAACCCAGGGCCTCATGTTTTCTACTATTGAGCTGTGCCCATGCCTCTGTTTTTATGTATGTATGTGTGTGGTTTGCTTTCTTGTTTCATTGAAAGGGACATGATATCTATTTCTTTGTTCCTCCTTTGCTATTTTGTAGCCACTATAAACTGTAGTGTAATGGAGTCCTGGCTTCCTAACTCTCCTCTGTTCAGTGGTTTTTTTCTGACTCAGGCTGAACCATTCATTTAGTATTTAGAATCAGGTCTTATTGCCTCCATCTCAGGTCTGCTACTCTGAAATTCAAGATAAGTTTCTTTCTTTCAAAAGTTGTTTGGGGCTTGGGGGTTGTAGCTCAGTACTAAAGTGTTTGTATGCAAAGCCCTGGGCTTAATCCCCAACACACACACACACACACATTGTTTTGCCTCTTTTAAAGACTAATTTTTTTTTCTTATCTGCTGCCACAGTGATTCCACAAATAGAAAAGAATTCCTCCTGTGAACTCCTCTGTGGCTCGCAGGGAGCCAGAGAGGGGCTCAGAAGCAGGAAGAAAGACCTTTTCCCTTTCCTCCTATAGAAAGAAAAACCCAGACTGTCTGTGCCTCCTGGGGCAGTGGAGGCTATTTATAGGCTTTGGATTTAATTATAATTCTGCCCTCTGGTAACTTGGCTGGCTGCTACTTTAAGCTTCGGCCCCACCCTTCCTATAGGAGGAGCGGTTTTGTCTCTGTGCATTACAGATTGAACACAAATCGGCAGACTACAAAGAAGGAACATAAACAAGGTGGGTCAGTGTGGCAGCTACACAGCTGCCTATGTCATCTTGGAATGAGGACCAGGAGAGTTTTAAATATTCTACCCCCTGAATATAAAATAGTGCAATGAGTGGAAATAAAGTAAAATTAAAACTCACCACGCCATCTCTTCAAACAAAAATAGAATCACTATACAACCCACAAATTTTGCCTCTGGTTCTAAGCTCCAGAGAATGGATTTGTTGTTAAGGGCACAGTGGCTTTGCTCTCTACAAGAGTGTGACACATCCACGCCACGGCACACATGGAGTAGTCAGCTTGTTGAAGCCAGTTCTCACCTTCCACCTTGGACCCAGAGGCCAAGCTCAGGTCTTTATGCTTCGGAGCAGACAAGGTGAAAGCAACTTGAGTGGATGGACAAATGAACAAATCTACGAAGTGTGGTACGTGTGCCCAGGGGAACGCTTTTCAGCCTTAAAAAGAACCCCCTAGCCGAAGCTGAGGAACTAGTGACCGTGGACAGCTTCTGGGCGTGGGGAGTTTTCTCCAAGGATGTGATCCCGCTAGGTCCACAGCACTCCAGTGATAGTGCCACACCCAAGAGTATGTGAGCAACACAAATTAGACTCTGTGGGTTAAAAATAAATAAATAAAAGAAGTATGAAGTTGGAAGGGAAGATGAGGTGGAATCGAATCTGAAAAGATTTAGTGGGACGATTGAACACAATCAAAATATACTGTATGGATGCATGAAATTCTCAAAGAATTCATAGAAATATTTTCAATGAAATATTTTTCATCGAAATGAAACATGCATGCTGCAATGTGGGATGGTCATATGAACATTACGGCGTGTGAAATAAGTCATATAAAAAAGGACAGGCTCCGCGAGACGGCTCAGCCGGTAAAGACACTTGTTTCCAAGCATAATGACCTGAGCTTGACCCCTGGGTCCCCCAAGGTAGAAGGTGAGAACCGACTCCAACAAGCTGTCCTCTGACTATTACATGTGAGCTGTGGCGTGAATGTGTCACACTCTTGTATGCGCACACACAAATAAGTCAAAAGGGACAAATACTATATGACTTTACCTATATGAGATATTTCAACTGCATGGGGGGATAGCGAAGATTTCCTCTGGTAGGTAACCTTGTGTTGACAGAGTGTAGAGAAAGGTTTCACCCCAGCTTCCTCCTCCCGTTGTTTACAGCCTAGCATGCCCCCTACAGAGACTTCCTACCAAGATGAGCTGGACCTTGCGTCCTTTTCTGGCTGTGGATTGAAAACCCGCCTCCTCCCCAGTTCAGATATAATCAACACTCTGGGTTCCTGGGTTAGGACTAGGTGCCCTGTCATCCCAGAGAGCCTGGGCTCCCCAACTGCAGGCTTGCTGTACGTGTGTCTGTGGTTTCTGTATCCCGTGTCACCCCACTCAGGTTCCTTGGACCAACTCCTGCAGGGTGCAGCAAATAAGAAATAATTATCTCCAATCAAAATGTAACACATTTTCATGTTTTTCTGTGCATGCTATATATTCTACCCTTTGAACTTGTAATAATATTGTAATAAACATTGTCTTCTGCCCTCAGTAGAATGTAAGCTCTATGAAGACAGGAACTTTAAAGCCTTAATTCACTGCTGTGTTTTCAGAGCCTAAAATAGTGCTTAATGCACAGAAGAAATACAATAACTTTTTTTTTTTAAAGACAGGGTTTCTCTGATAGCCCTGGCTGACCTGGAACTCACTCTCTAGACCAGGCTGGCATCGAACTCACATAGATCCACCTGCCTCTGCCTCCTGGCTGCTGGAACTAAAGACATGTACCATCATGCCCAGCTAAAGATTTTCTTTTCTAAAGTATGTGTATGTCTGTGTTTCTGTGTGTGGGTGTGTGCACATAACTTCAGGTGCCCAATGATGCCAGAAGGTTGTCTCTGATTCCCTGGAACTGGAGTTACAGACAGTTATGAGCTGCCGTGTGGGTGCTGGGAATTGAATTCAGGTCCTCTGGGAGAACAACAAGCAATCTTAACTGCTGAGCCATTTCTCCAGTTCCAGTAACTGTATTTTTAATGAATAAACTTCTCCAGAAACTTCCTCATAGACTCACCCCAAAGTGTGTTTCTGCGGTGATTTTTAAATTAACTGTCATAGGAAGATACTGGAAAATGGGCTTGCCACGTCACTGCTGTAGAATGGCTCTAGCGATACTGTCACCAGCAAAGACAGGCTCACGCTCCAGCAGGTCGGTGTTGTCACACGTGTATTTTACCAATGTTTCGTTGTTGTGATCCAGCTGCCCTCACTCCCCTGACTGACAGCGGAACTTCCTTGTGGT
>LOEQ01000413.1:111484-123814 GCA_001685075.1 Bramus lutescens | reverse complement strand
GGGGGGAGTCCCTTGCCCCACCCCCTCAACATTTTCAACCAGTTCTGATTAGATTCACTAACACAAGCCTTACTTCAGGGAAGGAATGTCAGAGAACACTAACAACTGAGCCAGAACATATGAGTGTGGCATGGGGTGTGTGAGTGTGCCATGGGACATGCAAGTGTGTCACGAAATGTGCAAGCGTGGCACAGGACGTGTGAGTGTGCTACGGGGTGTGTGAGTGTGGCACGGGGTGTGCGAGTGTACCACGGGACTATGAGTGTGCCACAGGACATGCGAGTGTGGCATGGGGCATGTGAGTGTGGCAGAGGTGAGGGATACTGAGAGGAGGACTGGAGAACTCAACTCAGCAGGAGGAGTGCGGAGAATGCCCCAAGCTCCTGGAGAGAAAGCAAAAGTTCTTACTGTGTCACCTGATACCATGGTGACTGTTCAGAGACACATCACTGTTATTTTAAGCAGGTTGTTCTTTGCATGGGACCACCCTCTTCCTATGCTAAATCTTTCTTCTCTCTGGCCATGCCCACTGAATGCAACTCCCAGTCTTTAATGATCATTAAAAGGTATCTCCACATTATATCCAAATGCTGATCAGGAATCGGTACCAAATCCTCATGACTCTCCTGTAGTTCACATCTCTTAGCAGCAGGCAGGACCACTAATCTGGTTTGCAAGGCCCAGGGCAAATTAAGAACAAAGGGCTCCTTGTTCATCCAGATGACAGCAGCAAGTGGCTACACCCTGGCATACCATGGACTGACCTTGCTTGCAAGCAGCCAGAGACAGTGAGGCCAGGACCCAGAGGGACGACAGCTCCCTTCACAGCTAGTTCACAATAATCCCTGATGGCTCTAGCACAGTGCTCTCTCCTGACAAGGGGTAGTGATGTGGGCTGCATATGTGTGAGTGTTGATGGCTGTATCTGGGGAGTGAGGAGCACCACACATGGCTTCACACCTTCCTCACCGGCTCTGACTCAGCTACCTGCAGAACATATAGGCATACGTTGAGCTGCTTGCATCTGATATTCTGTCTTATGACAGATGTGTTCTGGTCACTGGGTCAGTGGAAATGGGAGCTCCCTAGAACACCTTGCATCTTGAGGCTTTAAGGACTGAATCCCTTAACCTTCTGCTATAGGGAGACTGGGTTTGGCTGAAGAAATTTCCAGGGGATCGCCATATGGCTATCCGGCCAGCCACCAAGACAGCCTTCTCCAAGGTAACCCATTATGGGGAGTAGGTGGCTATTAGTATGCCCATTCTTGGCTTCTTTTTGTAGCAGGCTACAGAGGAAATCCTCAGGCTTTCCTTCCATGCCAGAGAGGCCCTCCCACCATCCTCTCTCATGACATTAGCTTTTTTCTTTGATGTCTTTATCACACACAACTTATATGTGACAAGTGACATGTTAATTTATCACAAAAAAAGTTGTGTGTTCAACCACGGTCTGGCTTCTCTGCCTTCATTGTGAACTGGCAGCTGAATGAGGGTACTACCCTATTCCCAGAACCCAGCACAGGTCTGGAATATCAGAGGCCAGTGGATTTGTGTTGAGTGAAGTGATTTAAAAAACAAAAACCAGTAGAAATGAGGAGGCAGCGAGCTGGCTCAGTGGACCAAGCGGATCAAGCCTGATCACCTGGATTTGTTCCCCAGAACCCACATCAGTGGAAGGAAAAAGCTGACTCCTGCAAGCGGCCCTCCGATCTCCACATGGGTGCCATGGCACATTTGTGCCCACACACATGCACCTATGCAGATATGCTCACACACAAACAAATCTTTTTTTTTTCAAGGAAACAAATTTAAATGGGTTTCCCCTTCCATGAGGACACACAACTGTCGGAATGCCCCCGCTGTGCCGACATAGAGAACAAAGTGGGCAGCTGGCAGTAGAAGAACTCATTCAGGTGTTTTCAGCTTCCATGCCCCTCTTCCTCCAGCGCCGAGCATCCTTGGTTTGACCTCTTTCCAGGAGGCAGCCACGGAAGCTTGTGATCACAGCTGCCAGGGACTTAAGTGGATTGCCTTTGGGGTGTGGGCGAAGTCACCGGGTCTTTAGAATGAAAGCAGCCCCTTAAACAGGCATGTGGTCCAGGGGAAAACTGGAAAGCAATGGCATTTGGTCTCTCTGGTCCTTCATTAAAGACTGCCACATTAGGAAGAGCAGGTGGTGGCTCCTTCGCTTGCTGCTTTCCCTTATAGCTTCACTTAACTCTGCAGTTAATTTAGTCCCTCAGCAAAGTGGGACCTGACTGGGCCCTAATCCCCAGTGTGTGTTTGTCTTTTCATTCATAAGTTTAGCCAATCATAATATGAGCAGAACTATGTGGAGAAGAAAGTCCTCCCACCTCCGCCATATTTTACTTACCATTTCCAGTCCTACATTCCCAATTTGGATGCCCCCAAACAGGCACTGAATACGGGGGGGATAATAATTGGTGCTCCGTGCATTGCCTCCTGGGCAAAAAAATGCCAGTCGGTTTCTGTCTTTCAGCTACGGGAGCTCCGGCATGAGAATGTGGCCCTCTACCTGGGGCTCTTCCTGGCAGGGACAGCAGATAGCCCTGCCACCCCTGGGGAGGGCATCTTGGCTGTGGTCTCAGAGCACTGTACTCGGGGCTCCCTCCATGACCTCCTGGCCCAGAGAGACATAAAGCTGGACTGGATGTTCAAGTCTTCCCTCCTGCTGGACCTCATCAAGGTGTGTGTGTGCCTGTGTGTGCATGTGTGGTGTGTGTGCACTCGTTCATGTGTCTGTGTGCCTGTGTGTATGTTCATGCATGCATGTGCTGTGTGCATGCGTGTGCTTATGTGTGTGGTGTGTGTGTGTGTGTGCACATTTGCAGGATGTAGAGATGTGCTGGCGGAGGAGGAGTCAAGAGAACTGAGGTTGCCTCATCCTCTACTCCTCCCAAGGGAATGAGATACCTGCACCATCGCGGTGTGGCCCACGGGAGGCTTAAGTCTCGGAACTGCGTGGTGGACGGGAGGTTCGTGCTCAAGGTGACAGATCATGGCCATGGGCGACTGCTGGAAGCACAGAGAGTGTTGCCTGAGCCTTCTAGTGCGGAGGGTAGGAGTCCCCAGCTGCCTCCCTGGCACTGGAGCATCCCTAGGATCCGCATAGTTGCAAGTGCTTTTCCCTCCATCCCGTCCTTGCACTGTTCACCTTCCAGATCTGCTGATGCGAATCAGCTGCAGAAAAAGGTCTGTGGCTGGGGATGTGGAGTTTGCTAGGGAGAGCCTGAGCTCTGGGGATGCGGATAAGCGGGGCTTTGCTGAAGGCTAGCTCTCTGGAGGTAGAGTCTTCCTTGGTGAGGGCAGGCAATTTTTTTTTCTGAAAGGCTTTGAATCTCAAATAGTCTCTGCTCTGAGATATTTGAGAGACTATAGGGTTAATTAGTATCAGTGAGAATGAGGGTCTGGACCTCAAAGTCACTGCAGCCTCTCCCGCAGCCATGCCCTTCTTTATCGCTCCTAGATCAGCTTTGGACAGCCCCAGAGCTGCTTCGGGACCCTGCCCTGGAGCGACGGGGAACACTAGCTGGCGATGTCTTTAGCCTGGGCATCATCATGCAGGAGGTCGTGTGCCGCAGCACCCCCTATGCCATGCTGGAGCTAACACCCGAGGGTAAGGTGCCTTGTGGCCGGGTAGGCACCTTGCACTTAAAACAGTCAGGCCAGACCCAGCGTGGCTCTTTAATAAGGTGAAGCCCTTTTCTTAAGGCTGGGGTCTGAAGACAGCAGTGGGGAAGCCAAGCATGAGGCGGTGTTCCAGGGCACAGATCTTAACAGCTTCTGTCCTGACCCTGAACCCACCCTGCTCTTCCACCACACAGACAGAGCCTAGGAAAGCCGAGGGGGAGAAACAGAGGGGTCAGAGGATCCAAATCCAAACCACGCATCATCTGTAGGATTCTCACCCCAGCCCTTACTTGTCTTATGCTTAGAAATGTTAGTTTGTCTCCATCACCTCCCACTGACACTCAGATTTCAGGGCCCTCTGGTTACTCCTAGAGATGCCACATCACACTCCCCCACCAACTAAAACATTTATTTACTTACTTATTGGTGTGTAGTGTATGTGTGTGACTATGTGTGCAGACAGTTGTGTGTGTGCGCAAATGCAGGCCAAAGGTCAATGTCAGGTGTCTTCCTCAGTCATTCTCTTCTTTGTTCTTTGATTCAGAGTCTCTCAGTGAACCCAGAACTCACCAGTTAACTATGCCGGGTAGCCAGCAAGTGCTGGGAAGCCACTGTGTCTGCCTTCCTGGCTCTAGGGTTACAGGTGTATTCCACTCTGCCTGGCTTCTTAAAAGTTACCTGAATGTGGCTGCCGGAGACCCAAGCTGAGGTTGGGTCTTGCATGCCAGGCACTTACTTGTAGTTTTTGCTAGCTTGTTGCTGCTGCCTGTGTGCAGTCCCTGTTTCCCTTGGNGGGGCGAGAAGTCAATGCACAGACTCCAGGAGATTCCCATACAGAAGCTCTTTACTGTAAACAGGTTGGGGGTTTTATGGGGTTAGGAAAATTAAGCTGCCGCAGGAACGGTTCTGATTGGGCCTTTGAAGACTGGCAATGGTGGTCACTGCTGGCATGTTGCGATCAGCTAACAGCGCGTGTTATTAGTGACTACTTTTCTTCCGCTCACAGGTTGTCTTGGCCAGTTGTGCTTACTCACTGTGAGTTTGCATGCGCTTGCTTGTGCTTGCACTATTGTCCAGCCTCACTTACTGACTGAGCCATCTCCTAAGGCTTCTAAGTGTTAATTAAAAAAAAAAAACTTATCCAGGAGGGCGGTAGTGGCACACGCCTTTAATCCCAGCACTGGGGAGGTAGATCTCTGTGAGTTCGAGGCCAGCCTGGTCTACAGAGTGAATTCCAGGACAACCAAAGCTACACAGAGAAACCTCTGGGGTCACCCACTTCTCACAGTCTCTTCTTGCCTCTAGAGGTGATACAGAGGGTGCAGAACCCTCCTCCACTGTGTCGGCCCTTGGTGTCAATGGACCAGGCACCCATGGAGTGCATCCGGCTGATGGCACAGTGCTGGGCAGAGCAGCCAGAGCTTCGGCCCTCCATGGACCACACCTTTGACCTGGTCAGGAGCTGGGACTGGGCGGGGACTGGGCTGGGCCCTGGGGTCCCAGATGGACAAGCAGGCTGGCAGGAGCTTTGACCTTTTAGGCTCTCTCCTAAGGGTTAACCTAAGGACTACAAATTTGGTAGGGAAGGTTTAGAAAGCAGACGAGGGCTTGTGGAGGCCTTTGGAATGGGAAAGAGAACTCTGGGTGGGAGAAATACTTAATTCAAATCAATAACATTGAATAAGAGTCCGATTATGTGCTTTGTTTAGTGAGACAGGAAAACCCTTAGCCCGAGTTCAGTGCCTTGTCAATTCCAGCTCAAAGCAACTCTGTGAGGGAGCCCTCATTTTCCACATACCTGCTAGTAATATCTGCAAACGCAGGAGTGGGCAGGATCTCAGGTGTATAGCCCCATGAGAGAGTACAGAGAGGGCCATGGCAGCCAAAGTCGTAGGTACTTTTTTTTTTTAACTAGCTTTCTCCTCTCCTAGTTCAAGAGCATCAACAAGGGCCGGAAGATGAACATCATTGACTCTATGCTTCGAATGCTGGAGCAATACTCCAGTAACCTGGAGGACCTGATTCGAGAGCGCACAGAGGAGTTAGAACTGGAGAAGCAGAAGACAGACAGGCTGCTCACACAGATGCTGCCTCCGTGGGTGCCCATGTGGAGTGTGGGGAGAGGGTGGAAAGATGGGGGCAGCCTTCAGGTGACCCTGCTGCTTGTCATTCCTAGATCTGTGGCTGAGGCCCTGAAGATGGGGACACCTGTGGAGCCTGAGTACTTTGAGGAGGTGACACTATACTTCAGTGACATTGTGGGCTTCACCACCATTTCGGCCATGAGTGAGCCCATTGAGGTGGTAGACCTGCTTAATGACCTCTATACTCTCTTCGATGCCATCATTGGTGCCCACGATGTCTATAAGGTGAAGTGTGCAGAGATAAAACCTCCTGCCCTTCAGTTTTGTTTTCTGTGTACACCTCTGTGGCTTAGAACTTGCTGTTTAGAGCAGGCTGGCTTCAGACTTGTAGCAATCCTCCTGCCTCTGCCTCCCGAGTGCTGGTTTTAAGGCATTGCCTGGCTCTGACTTTCAGTTTAAATGAAGCAGTTCCCCCTGCCTCCAGACACCAGCTAGTTTTCCTCAGCCCTCCCATCTCGAATCTCTTCCTTCATGCCCCAGTGCAACTCCTAGCTCGCAGCGTGGCTTTCCAGGATATCTGCCCTAACCCGTTTAGATCTCCAGACATGTGACATTGATTTAAATATTAGGGGAGGGGTGCTCAGAACTGAGCAGACACAACCCCTTCCCCCAGGTGGAAACAATTGGAGATGCCTATATGGTGGCCTCCGGGCTGCCACAAAGGAATGGGCAGCGGCATGCTGCAGAGATTGCCAACATGTCACTAGATATCCTCAGCGCCGTAGGCTCTTTCCGCATGCGCCATATGCCTGAGGTACCAGTGCGCATTCGCATTGGTCTGCACTCAGGTAAATACTCAGCCCCTCCCAGCTTCTGGGTGCCAGATTTCAGAGATGAGAGGCAACGTTTGGTGGGGGTGGATTGGGGAGGGTGCTTGCCTTGAAGTAAATACACAAGGGTGTTTTTATTGGAGGCGCTAATAGAGAGTGTAGGTGCTAAGGTCTCTCCAGGCCCTTTGTGCAGCGTAGCTGCAGGGCACCGCCAGCTTTGACCCAGTCTCTGCCTGCCTGCCCTCTGACCTGGCATATCTCCCCAGGCCCGTGCGTGGCTGGTGTGGTGGGCCTCACCATGCCTCGGTACTGCCTGTTTGGGGACACAGTCAACACAGCCTCAAGAATGGAGTCCACCGGACTGCGTGAGTGTAACAGACCAGGAGAACTGGGGGAGGTGGAGAAAGCCTGGGCAGGGGAAATGGCCCAGGTTGGGGAAATGGGAGGTGAATTCTGAGATCATGGTGTCCCCTCACTGCCTCAGCTTACCGCATCCACGTGAACGTGAGCACTGTTCGGATTCTTTGTGCTCTGGACCAGGGCTTCCAGATGGAGTGTCGAGGCCGCACAGAGCTGAAGGTGCGTGGCCCACACTCTGCTGCTTTGTAGGGGTCCCTACATATGTAGGGTCTCCCCGTTTCACCTAGACCTAAAGATTCTCCATCCCTCACCCTGGTCTGCCCAAGACCCCCTCTTTTGTGTTTTCCCAGGGCAAGGGTGCTGAGGACACGTACTGGCTTGTGGGCAGACTGGGTTTCAACAAGCCCATCCCCAAACCACCGGATCTGCAGCCAGGGTGAGTGGCTGACTTGAACCTGCTGGGTGACAGACAGCTGGATGGCTGGCCACTCAGTGGCACCAGCCAATGGGCCCTTTGTGCCTTTGCCCTCTCTTCCTGCCTCCCACACCAAGTCTGGTCCTCATCCCAAGCAGCAATAACAAGTCCTGACATCCCTCACCCCTATTTCTCTTTTCTGAGGCTGCGGTCTCCTCCCTGCAGGGCCAGCAACCATGGCATCCGCCTGCAAGAGATTCCCCCAGAAAGGCGCAGGAAGCTAGAGAAAGCCAGACCAGGCCAGTTCACCGGGAAGTGAAGCTCCCCGGAGACAGGTACGGTGTCTTCCCTCATCCTCAGAGGCCACTCACTTCTGGGGGAGTACTTTCTAGGGGTTAGCTCAAGACTAGGTAGGAGCTGCCTGCAGGGTGATGTCCCAGCCAAGCCAAGTGTCCCTATTCCTCTCTGATTTAGGGGGCAGAAAAGGGATTTACTCCAGAGGAAGCATCAACATTAGGCACACTGGTTTGATGGGTCTGGAGTGATGCAAGAATCCAGATTTAGGAATTTTTCCTCAGACCCACCCCTTCCCCTGAACATAAACCAGGCTTCTCTGAGAGACCCCTCGGGCTGTACACTACACAATGACAGAATTTTGGGGACAGCATTTGCCAGAGGCCGGTGTGCAGCTGTATTTGCAGTACTGTCAGATCAAAAGGTCTCTCCATGGTCTTCATGCAAGAATCTCTAGGCCCTGGTCCTCCTACGTGCATTTTTCTTCCTCTCTGAGACAGCTGCTTCCCTCAGGATTATTCTGCACAGCCTTCCTGAAGTTGCTGATGTACATCGGACTGATGCCTGACGTCAGCTTATATGTTGGCTTCTGTCCAATTCCGCCTGCAAGGGTTCTGAGCCTGGAGTCTGCTGCAAACCAGCTATGTGACCTTGAGAAGATCTGAAGTGCTCTCCAGGCCCCCTCAGTGGTAGAATGAGGGGGGCTAAACGGTTTCTACCACCATGTGGACCTTACAGTGAGGCTTTAGAGTGGCTGGCCTTGGGATTCAGGACACTGTGGCATACGACCCCCAGCTCCAAGGGCCCTGAGCTCATTGGGGGTTGCAGAAGTGGAAGGTGCTCCACTCTCTAGGTCCTAGGAGACCCCAGAAGTAAGGATCTGGGATCAGAAACCCCGGGGGACCTGGAGGCCTCATGTTCTACCAGGGGAGGGTGTCACCATGTGGCCTGGAAAGACCGGGGCTTCTTTAGCCTTCATCCTATCCCCTCTCCATCACCCACTGGTCAGAGACGGGTTCCTTCTCCAATAGGCAGAAGCAAATCACTTGCCCAAGTGCAGAGAAAACTTGTTTTGATGCTTCTGGGGAGGAAAACCAGCTGCACCCAAACTTTGCTAACCAGAATGACAGATGAATAGTTTATTATCTATTCAGGTGTTGGTTTTTTGATAGTCGAAAAAAAAATCATTTCTCCTGAGATCTTTGCCACAAACATTCACACCTAGTCCTGGCAAAACCCCAGCTGAAGTTTCCTTTGTAGAACCCTGGGGTGCCAGCGCCTGGGCTTTGGCATGTTTCACTCTTGCTGTCTCTGTCATTGGCACAGATTTTGGAGGATTTGGCAGCAGACACCCAGTAGGTAGTGAGTGCCCAGAACCTGGTGATGTGCAAACTCTGTGTGCGTGCATCATGTGTGCACCTTCAGTGCTAGCATTGGACAGGCAGAGGCAGGTGGATCTCTGAGAATTTGAAGGCAGCTCAGTATACATAGTGAGCTCCAGTAGCCAGGGCTGCCAGTAAGAACCTGTCTCAGTAACACAACTATGTATAGTTATATATGGAATATATAAGCTAGAGCTACAGAGATAGCTCAGTAGTTAAGAGGATCTTCCAGAGGATCCAGGTTGGATTCCCAAGACCCACAGAGAGGCTAATAAAGGTCTGTAACTCCAGTTCTAGGGGATCTGACACCTTCTTCTGGCCTCTGCAGGGACTGGTAATGTATGTGGTGCACAGACACACATGCAGGCAAAACACCCACACACATAAAATAACTTTTAAAATAAATCTAAATCATTTTTAACTTTCTTTTAAAAAAAAACACATGTAGTTACCCCTAAGTATCTATAAGGTACCAATTCAAGGACTCTGGTGGACACCAAAGTCCTTGACTCCCAAGTCCCTTATCTAAGACATAACTTTTTATATAGTACCTAGGTACTTTATCTGGTGTACTTTAAGTGATTTCTAGATGATCTGTACTACATATGGTAGAGAATAATGACAAGAAAAAATAGTACATGCTCATTGCAGATACCTTCCTAGGCCTCCCTGCACAGCACACATCCATGGGTGATGGTGCTGACACAAAAAACTACAGCTCTTGTCATAAAGGGAGTAAGAGAGAGCTATTGTGGGGCCCTTCTGAGTGACCATGGCCTAGGAACACATATTTCAGTTACCCCAAATTTCATGCTCCAACATAGAAGCAGTTTCATAGGGTTTTTACAGAAAGGAGAAAGTCATAAATCAAGGCGACTCTAAAACACGCGGAAAAGTGGCTACGATGAGGGGGGAGGGGCTCGTCTATGTGCCCAAGATGCTATCTCATAGCCTTCTTGGCTCTTGGATTGGTGGAAGCTAGCGTTCTGCTAAATTTACAGTTTCTAGGAAGTTTTTATTTATTACTACAAGGTGTTAGTTTGGATACAGAGTGGGGCAAGGAGTGGCTGTTCCAGAAGGCTAGAAGTAGCCCAAGATAAAGTAATTCACATCTGAACCTACAAAATTCCATTCTCTCCATAGTAGTGAATTCCAATCCATCCATCAGTCTCTGCGGACACACACTCCTTCCCGGAGTTTCCTGGTCACAGGCAGACAAGCTTCTGTTCAGGGATTTTAGTTCAGAGTCGAATCCGCGGATGTGGCATGGGAAAATACAAAGGGCTGACTCTACTAGGCTCCCCCTTCTCCTGAACCAGAAAAGTACCACATGGGGCTTGCATTGTCCCCTTGGCTGCAGCCACTTTAATCCAGGGCATCGTCCTCTAATCCTCATGGTCTTCACTACTCCCCACTAACTGCAAACACCAAGCTTTATTTTGAGAACACCGCTGTCTGGCACCTGTAGACATTAAGCCTAGGATGTTAAGATCACAGCTCCTTCTAGAGCCTGCTTTTTCCTCCTCTTCCTCCTTTTAGTACTGATTAATGGCTTCCTCCCCTTTCCCAACGGCATTTTTTTTTTTTTAGGTAAGTGCAGCACCTTCAGTTCTGGTTAGCTAAGTGGTGCTGCTGTAGGGCTATTTAGTACAATTTCAAGTTTTTAACTATGTTCATAAATGATGAGTTAACGCTGAAAGCAAAGCAAAAAAGATATAACGTGCACACTTGCACAATCATTTAAAAATATATTTATATTGTTAAACATCTTTTATAAACGTTTTCTCTGTACTTGGGTCCCAGGGTTGAAGGGCAGATTCCAAATTGCTGGCCTTGGACCTGACTGGGGATGAGTTCTCAAAGATCCTGTCCTTCCTTCCCTCCTGTTCTCTCCCACTCTTCCTCCCCTTTCTGCCTGGGATCTGGAGTTGCTACTAGTGTGTAATTCAGGAATTCCCAAGGAAGAGTCACCCTGGCTTAGGTGCTGGAAGACTAGCCTGGGCAGGCTGGGGCAGGGCACCCCAGAAAAAAGGAAATGAGGTCTATACTTAGCTTGAGGATAAAGGAGGAGTGGGCAAAGCTCGCAGGTCCCCTGGCTCCTTTGACTTAGCATCATTTCCAGACTGGCTGATAGAGGTCTCTGATGACTAGATGAGATGGGTGAGAGTGTGGGCCCTTGCTCCAGAGTTCAGAGGCAGTGGGAGAAGGGAAGAAAGGCTGAAAGGCTCCTCCCCAACCTCTCTATCCTTCACTCTTCTCCATTTTCCCCTGTCCCTGTTCTCCTCTTCCCTATCCTAGAACCCTCCTTGCCCCTTCCTCTCTGTGTTTCTCTGCAACTTCCCTCATTTCTGAGGACCAACCCCAGGTCTAGATTACAAACTGCCAATCTTAGAGTCCTGACTCAAACATTCCCTGCCTCTCCTTCTGTTGTCCCCAGACCCAGGCAACTCCCAGCCACTAAAGCACCTGACGCGATCACTGGGCACCCCACATCTTCAGATGTTCTTACACTACCTCGGCCAGTCAGCCTGCCCAGAAGCCCACACTTGGGGCTGTTCTTGCCTCCGGATGGCTCTGTAGATGGGACCTGCCATAGCCAAAGCAGGAACTTCTCCCAGCTGCTGCTCAGATGCCAAGACATGCCCAGGGCTCACAGGCGCCTTTCCTGTGTACTGATGTTTCATTCTGGGTCCTGCTTTCTTGCTTATCTGGGGTGAGCCCCAGGGACTCCCCTTTGGGGAAGTGTGGTAAGCTGCACCTTGGCAAGGGCTTGTAACGCAACATTGTAGGGTCACCCATGTTTATAGGGATCATCTGGATTCTGCACCCAGCATACCAGGTGGTGCATCCTGGTATTGGGGTCCTGGGATGGTGAAGGCTGAAATAAAGGTGTGCTTCCTTCCGTCACATGGGATGTAGTCCTGTTAATCCCACTGGATGAGAATAAAACGACTACAATTTCGGGCTAAATTGAAGCAAACTTTATTCTGTTTGGGTGCACCTGAGAGCTGGCCAGAGACTGCCTCCTATGTCAGGTTAGAGAGAGCAAGGCTGACTCTCTTCTCAGGGTCCTTTTAAGAAGTAAAATCCTAAGTAGCTGCAAAACAGGTTTACAGAAGCGAGACAATGAGCTGTTAAGAAGGTACAGAAAAAAACTTAAAAAAAAAACTAAAAAAAAAAAGCAAAAACAATCATCTTGTCGAAAACAACCATCGAGAGGGTCAGGATGTTCTTAAAAACAAGTCATCGTGGTTGTCTTATGTAGTAATAAGGGGAGCGGGCCTCGCTTTTCGTCCGGCCCAGCTCCCTCAC
>LOEQ01000413.1:88221-98384 GCA_001685075.1 Bramus lutescens | reverse complement strand
CTACAAGAGCTAGTTCCAGGACAGGCCTCAAAGCTACAGAGAAACCCTGTCTCGAAAAACAAGCAAAGAATTTAGTTCTTCACTTCTATCATGTGGTCCTAGGGATGAAACTCAGATGTTAGACTTGGTGGCAAACACCTTTATCCTCTGAGCCGTCTCACTAGCCCACACTATCTTAAAATGTCAAATAAAATTTGCTTTGTGCACTACAAAGCCCTCGTGATCCTTTCATCTTAACCAATATGGGACTGTTGGACTGGAAAGCGCAGGCTCAGCAGGAGGCTCTCCCATGCATCCTCCCTCAAGCCACCAAGCGAAGCAAATAAATGCCCACCCACCTTCGGGCGCTGCCTCTCACCACCATTCCAGCATCGATGACCAGTGCTGTCTCCAGGTCCCTCACCATGGTCCCCAAGGTTGTCTCTCTCTCTGCTTACCCTTCATTCCAGGTCAGATTGACATACAGAGGTCCCGCCTTACTCTCTGCCTGATCTGGGGTTTGGGAGGGTGATGGACCCCCAACTGCTGCAAGACCTCAGGACACTGAGGTTCACAGTGAAAGGCTCCAGACAGACCTCACCAGGAAACGGAGGTGGAGAAAATTACTGCTGAGTACTTTATCCTCACTACAGCTGCTAATGGATCCTGGCCCTTGGAGGACAGGCCTAGACCAGACCTCCTCCTAGGGGGAGTCCCTAGGCCCTGGTGGTACTGGAACACAGAGTAACACCGATGTGCACTAAAGTGGTTGAGCCGGATGATCTTAGATTTGCCCCCAAAATGGGAGCTGGGCCCAGAAACTGGTCCTTCCAGGAGTCAGAGCTGCCAAAGAAGGCCCAAGGCACGCCCTGTGCTATTCCTTTGCAAGTCAGAAATTGGGGGGAGGAGTTTACAAGTAGAGATTCGTGGGCTTTTTTGAAGACTGGAGAGATTTGAGCCCATCCACATGATGAAGGGAGGAAGCCAGTGTTGACGGACAGACACTGGATGGGGTTCTAGAGAAAGGTAGTTTTGCATCCAATGGGAACAGATGGGGGTATGAGAAAGATTACGCCAGGTGGGAAGAGGGGCAGACATCATAAAAAGGAGTCCAGAAGGATGGCGCCAGCCGGGACTAGTCCTTTGTAAGCTAGTTCACTGCAGATCCTGCAAGTTCACACACTGACACTCTCTGATTTGTGTGTGTTGAGTTTGTCCTTTGAGTGTGCATGTAGTGTGTAGTGGGGCGGATTGGGAGGCAGAGGGAACGCTCTGTGTTGTTGGTTGTTTACTACATGCTAGAAACCACGCTAAGCATTTTTCCTGAGAAAACTCACTTTATAGACTCCAGAACCAATGAATGAGTCAGGGGCCATTATAACCCCATTTCACAGCTGGGAACACAGAGGCTCACATAGGTTGTATGAGTCATTTCTGGTTACAGGTTAGCTACTCAGTGAGTGTCAGGACTGTGCTTTTCCTGAGATGGTAGACTCTACTAACAAAGGGGCAGAAACTGATAGGATTAAGTCCCTGGGGAAATGTTAGTAGCCAAACCACTTCCTCAGAGGCAAGGAGCTGTGTCTGCAAGTCGTTATGGGAAGTTGCCAAGGAGCTTTCCGGACTCTCAGCATCAGTGGGTGTGAGCAGGGAAGTCAGAGGAGACTGTGAAAGGCCTTGAGGTTAGGTGAAAGGGGGGACACACGGAGCAAAGCTTAGGTTCATAAAATATCCATAGCCTCGAGATTGTCAACTTCTTGGGTCCCAACACCCCTGGATGTGGAGACTTTCAGGAAAGGGCCAGTCCAGTGTCAGATATTCACAACAAAAATTGTATGTCACTAGGAAAGCACACAACATGGAGTCACCAGGGGCGATCCAGGAGTAGAGCAGGGGGCACTCAGGGACAGCTGCAATGGGCAGAAGGCATGGGACAAACAAGCGAGAAAAGGCTGGGGTCTGCCCAGTCGTTGCTGGAGCAAAAGGCCATCTCCTCCCTCATATCCCAAAGCAGACAGAGGTCTCGTGCGCTTCAAATTTGTCTGCTTGGAAAATCATCCCAATTAGAGTCACTATTCCCATGACGAAACACCGTGACCAAAGCAACTTGGGGACAAAAGGGCCTGTTTGGCTTACACTTCCACATCACAGTTCATCACTAAAGGAAGTCAGAACAGAAACTCAGATAGGGCAGGAACCCTAGGCAGGAGCTGATGCAAAGACCATGNGGGAGGGTGCTGCTTACTGACTTAACATGGTTTGCTCAGCCTGTGTTCTTATAGAATGCAGGACCACCAGCCCAGGGGCTGGGCCCTCCCCCATCAATCACAATCACTAATTAAGAAAATATCCTAACAAAAAAAAAGAAAGAAGGAAGGAAGGAAGAAAGAAAGAAAGAAAAATGAAAGAAAGAAAGAAAGAAGAAATAAGAGAGAGAGGAGAGAGAGAGAACACTCTACCAGCTTGTCTGATTTTATGATCTTACGGAGGTGTTTTCTTAATCGAAGCTCCCTTCTCGCTGCTGACTCTAGCTTGCATCGGGTTGCCACAAAAACTAGCCAGCAAAGACGGGCATAAGGAAATCATCAGACTTGGTGGAACAAGCTGCATATTCAGAGCTAGGCATGCTGACATTTGCAGAGGCCCCAGACATTTGGTTCTTATTTTCTCTCACATAGCTCAGCAGCAACGGGGCCAGGGAATAGGTGGTGACTCAGCCAGAGGCATCTGGAACAGCACAAGGATGAGAGGAAGATGTAGGGCAGTGGTTCTTAACCTGTGGGTGGTGACCCCTTTGGAGGTGAATGACCTTTTCACATGGGTGACCTAAGACCATCGGAAAACACAGAGATTTACTTTATGACTCATAACAGTAGCAAAATTACAGTTTCGAAGCAGCAGTGGAAATAATGTTATGGTTGGGGTTCAGCACAACATGAGGAACTGTATTAAAGGCTCACAGCATTAGGAAGGGTGAGAACCACTAATGTAGGGTGTTGGAGAGTGTGGTTAAATTTAGGAGCTGCTCTCACCCACTTGTGGGAGCAAGTGTCTTCCTGCAGCTCAGCTACACCCCTAGCCTGACACTGTCTAGTTTAAAACCCATTCATTCCTGCAAGGAGCCACACTGAATCGTGTAGGATATTTTACGCTGCAGAGTTTCTACCGTTCAGAAACAGTCTCCCCACCACTTCTGAGAGCCCGCACCACCCCCACCTGACTCATGGCATCTTCAGCCTGGCTACAGTAGGGACAGTCTGTTCGGCGAATTCTATGCTCTCCTCCCACTGAATCAGGGGTGGGCCCCTGCCTCAAACGGGGTCAGGGAGAACCCTTTGCTAGGGAGCTTGGAACTGGAATGAAGATGTTCCAAAACCTATCTGTCTACCCTCGTGAACATATCGCCAACGCACAAAACATGAAAACACAGGATGCGCTGGTAGCTGTTTTCTACCGATGGAAAGGAATGGGAAGAGGAACAGTGAGGGTGGAAGGGAGACAACAAAGTAAGAGTGCACAGAGGACAGATGAGAGCGGTGAATTCCTGGGTCAGACCTCTCGGCTGTCCCTGAGGCCCTGTTGCCCGCCTCAGCCTTACACTCTTCTAGTAGAGCCTCCATTTCGCTCAGGTTCTCTCTAGTGAGCTCGTTACTTATGAAGGATGAGTCCTAATTAACCCAACTGCCCCTGTCTCTAGAGGACAGCACTCTGGTTCTGCATCCCTCTGTTTCAGATCTGCCGTTACCCTCCCTTCTTCCCTCCCTCCCTCCTTCCCTCCCTCCCTCTATCCCTCCCTCCCTCCATTCCTCCCTCTTTCCCTCCATTCTTCTTTCCCTCCCTCCCTCCCTCCCTCCACTCTTTCTTCCCTCCATCCACCCCCTTCCCTTTATTTCTTCTCTTTCTTTCTTCATTACCAAAGTAAAGTTCTGTGTAAGTGTCTTCAGGTCTTCCCAATTTTACATCTTATAACCAGGCATATGTTTCTAAATGACGAGAGAGAGAGAGAGAGAGAGAGAGAGAGAAGATCCATTTTTGACATGTTAGAGAGGTTCTTCCTTTTGCTGTTTTGTTTTAAACCCTTGACATTTGCTTCACAGTGTTCAAGTTCCAATGAGCCAGGCATGCTGGATACATAGATAACCCCAGCACTAGAGAGGTGGAAGAAAGAGAATCAGGAGTTCATGCCCAACCTTGACTATACGGCAAGTTCAAGGCCAACCTGGGCTACATGAGACCCTGTCTCAAAAACAAAACAAGTTCCGAATGAAACGATGGTTCTCATTTCTCTGGGGCTCATCATCCATTGCCTTTTACTCCCCGTAGAATTTTCTACCCCTCAGCCTCCATGATGGTGCTAACCAGCTACATGTGAGGAACTAGAGTGCACAACCATAAGACTACAATCCCTGCCAGGTATAGTAAAGAGTTGGGGGGGTGCACGCACACAAACACCTGTGTGCCATGGATTGGCACTCTTCCTGCCCACTTCCTTCCCAAGAAAGAAGAGACCGGACACTATCTGAGACGAGCGAGAGAAGATTGGTGGTGGCTCTGCCACTGCTCTCATCTCCTCTCCTGCCCCCATCTTCCTCCTCATCCTCCCCCTTGCTCCCAATTGAACCCAGGCTTCCTGCATGCTAGGTAGGCTCTACCACAGAGCTACCTCTGACCCATTAAGCTTCATCATGTGGGTCAGCTCCAATCAATTGATTGTCCTGTTTGTCTTGTTATGAGAGAAAGATTTTGCCTTAGGCCAAGGGCAGAAGGCAGTCACAGCCTTTGCTAAAATATCACACAAACAGTCTCTAGCCCTGTTGTAAGGAGGCTGCTTGTTCGTCCTGGCTGCCCAGAACTGAAATAATCACACAGAAACTGTATTACTTGCAATACTGCTTGGCCAATAGCTTAAGCATATTTCTAGCTAACTCATATCCTAAACTAACCCATCTCTATTAATCTGTGTGTCGCCATGTGGCTGTGGCTTTACCTGGTAAAGTTCTGTCTATCTCGGTGGGGGGCTACATGGCTTCTCTCTGACTCCGCCCTTCTTTCTCCCAGCATTCAGTTTAGTTGTCCTCACCTATCTCTCTGTTCTGCCCTGCTATAGATCCAAAGCAGTCCTTTATTAACCCGTGGCATTCACAGGGTACAGAGGGGAATCCCACATCATAGTCCAGTTGCTAATATTGTTCCCCTCTGAAGCCTCTTGACCTGAGCCTCCACAATCTGCAAAGCTCTCAGCACCACTGTCCTCCAAAACTCTGTTTAGATAGTCCATTAAATCCCTTACAGTATTCGACCGCTTTTCTAGTCCAAAGTCCCAAGATCTTCCAAATTTCCCCCATTCCAAAAAAATCACTGTCAGGCCTGTCCCATCAATAACCCATTCCAGGTTCCAATTTCTATCTTACTTACTTTTCTATTGCTATGACAAAAGCCACGACCAAGCTAACTTTTGTTTGTTTTTGTGGGCCAAGTTTCTCTACGTAGCCTTAGCTGTCCTGTGACTCACTCTGTAGACCAAGCTGGCCTGGCACTTAAAGATCTACCTACCTCTGCCTTCTGAGTACTGGGCTTAAAGGTGTGCACCACCATGCCCAGCTGACCAAGGTGACTTACACCTAAAGCATTAGCTGGGCTTTGGGTTTCATAGGTTAGTCCGTGATGATGCAGAGACGCAGGGCAGCAGGAACAGATGACAGCTCACATCTTGATCTATAAGTAGGAGTCAGAGAGAACCCTGGGAATTGCCCTAGTCTTTTGAAATCTCAAAGCCCAGCCTCCATGATACACCTCCTAATCCTTCCCAGAGAGTTTCACCAACTGGAGACCAACTCTTCAAACATGTGAGCCTATGGGAGCCATTTACATTCAAACCATGGAAATACACTGTCAAGATTGCCAGGAGGTCTTATGAGTGAAAGGACCCAAAGGCCCTAATTATAGTCTGAGGCTTCCTTTCACGGGGCTCAAGAGAAGGGGGGGCTGGTTACGAAGAGACAAGGTTTAGTTGGTTCTCTATTTCTCTGTTTGTTTGTAGTTTGTTTTGTTGTTGGATTCTTTTTCAAAACAGGGTTTCCCTGTGTAAGGGCCCTGACTGTCCTGGATGGCCTTGAATTCACAGGCCTGCCTCTGCCTCCTGAGCTCTGGGACCAAAGGTGTGCGCCACCACACCCAGCTGCTTTCTCTATTTCCATTGTTAGTTTAGGTCCTATTTATTCTACTGCTCAAGTTCCTTCCCACAATGCATTTGGTTTTAATCACATGCATGACCAATTAAGCATAGGTGTAAGATGGTAAGTAGGGGATTCTCCCTAAAGGTGTACTAGAAGACAAAGTTCTACTCGTGTACCCATTATCAGTTCAGGCCAGATCAGCCCTCCTAATCCAGGTACTTTAGGAATACATTTGAATAGAAATTTGTTTAAGTTTGATTATTCCAGAGGTGGAGAAACTTTGTTCAGAGACGGGAGTGGTTGCAGCACCCAGCAGGTAGGAGGTTGAAAGGGCTCTGAGGCTGCTAGATGCAGATGTGTTGTTTGTGGGGGAGCATGTATCTGCCTACGAAGAGACCACACTGTCAAGTGCCTTATTACAAAAACAGGGCAGCCTTGTTTCAACCACAAGGTTGAAGAGGCAGAGAACGGGAAAGCCTGGCTCAGCTTAGACAAGGGAGATTCAGCAGCTAGTGTCCATCTTCCTGCCCTCAGCCAAGTCTGGTTGTGTGAGAGAAGTGCCCATCTGATGAACCGTCCGTCATGCCTTCCCTCCGAAGCTTGAGTTACAGTGGTCAGCTGTGCTGCAGAAATCAACTGAGGGCAAAGCTTTCTGTTGCCTGGATTGGGTCCTACTTGTCACCGGTGCGGTGCCTATTTGGGCCGAGTCTTGTTCCTGACATTTTCTCAGCTGTCTGCTTTTGAACCTGTCCTTTCTCCTTCCTGCACCAATGCTCCTCTCTTATTCCAAATAGCATAAAGATGCTCTAAGACCACTCGGTGTCAAGCTCACATTAAAATAAGCGGATGCTATGCTTTAAGTCTGGAATGTTCTCCAAGGTCCATGTCTTGAAGGCTTGGTCCCCAGCTTCATGCCTTTAGAGGCAGCAGAACTCTGATGAGCTAAGAACACGTAGAGAGAAATTGGGCCGCTGGGGAAATGCTTTTCAGGGTATCCTGGGACTGGACCCCTACCGTGTCTCTGGCAGTCATTAGATAAACAGGAAACCCCGCATGCACTCCTGCTGCAGTGCATTGTATTGCTATAGGCTGGGAAGAACAGAGCCACATGGCAGGGGCTGAAGCATCTGAACCGTGACTGAGTGCAAACCGTTCATCCTATCTCTGCTGGTTTGTCATACTGGGGACTAACACACCAGAGAAGCTCTAGACATTACTATGTCAGTCAGACAGTGGTGGAGCACACCTTCGATCCCAGCACCTGAAGGCAGGGACAGGTGGATCTCTGAGTTAGGGGCCAGCCTGGTCTATAGGTGGAGGACAGCCAAGGCTACACAGATAAACTCTGTCTCAAAAAAACAAACAAGCAAATAAATTTCTGGGGCTTCTGGTCAGGGAAAAGACCTGGGTATAGCTTTTTTTTAATGTTTCTATCTTTTTTTAATTTTGTATGTACAGGTGTTTACCTGCATATGTATCTGTGCACACTTGCATGCCTAGTACCTGGGAGCCAGAAGAGGGTGTTAGACAGCCTGGAACTGGAGCTCCAGAGAGAGTTGTGAGCAGCTGTGTGAGTGCTGGGAATGGAACCTGGGTCCTCTGGAAGAGTAGTTAGTGCTATCAACTGTTGGACGCATCTCTTCAGCTCCAGGATATTCCTCTTTCAAATGTCCCTGGCCACTCTAAGTTGAAGCCAGGATGGAGAATCAGTGTAAAAAGATTTGCTCAGTTTGGATGTGATAGCACAAGTCCGTGGGAGACCCTTTCTCCAAATAAAGGAATAACAATAAAGGTTATCGATGTGAGCTTAGAGCCAACATGCATGAGATCCTGGGTCCGACTCCCAGAACCTCAGAAAACAACAAAACAAAGAAGCCCTTGTTCATCTTTGACCCCACATCCCCTGCCGTGCTCCATCTCTCTGTCCCCTATGCAGCCAAATCCATCAAAAGGATATATTTCAGTTTCACTGTGTGCACTCCTGTACCTTCTGGGTGTGTGTGTGTGTGTGTGTGTATGTGTGTATGTGTGTATGTGTATGTGTGTGTGTGCGTGTGTGTATGTGTGTGTATGTGTGTGTATGTGTGTATGTGTGTGTGTGTGACATTTGGGTATCATTTTTTCCTTCACCTTGTTCTGAGGCAGGGTTTCTCTTATTTCTGCTGCTGCACGTCACATGCAGGTCTGATTTGAGTTTCCAGCCCACTCACGCCTACCCCTCCAGGTGGGGTCCTAGGATTATAAATAAGCTCCGCCCCACCTGGCACTTTTAAATGTATGCTTGCCTACATGTCTAGAGCATGCAGGCCCGATGCCTGTGGAACCAACAAAAGAGCATTGGATCCCCTGGAACTGAGCCACCATGTAGGTGCTGGAAACTGGACCCAGGTCCTCTGTAAGAATGTTCTTAACTGCTGAGCCATCTTTTCAGTCCCCACACAGCTCCTGAGGATCAAACTCAGGTACTCAGGCTTGGGTGCCAAATGTTCTTACCTGGGGAGTCACCTCCCCCATCCTGTTCACTAACTTCCAACAATTTTATAAGCTTGGGAAGCGTGAGTTTGGTGCAGAAGCCAGAAGTGAGAGCAAATGTTTCACTGTGGCTCTCATTTTTGGTTCGGCCCTAACCTCCTTATGAATTCAGCTAGGAGGACCTACTGTACTTCAGGGTACTCCTTGGAGCAGCATCAGGCTCCAGGACCTCTGAAAACATCCAATTCTGCAAATTCTCAATTCCCTTATGTAATTACAGTGTTTGTGTAGAACCTACACATAGTGCCATATGCTTCAAAGCACCTCCAGATGACTCGCAGGGTCGTGACCATGCAAATGCTATGCAGATAGCAGCCGTGACAGCTTAGGGAATAATGGCAAGAAAATTCCTTCGTACGTGTTCAGGGCAGACGCAGCCACTGCAGACTAACAACATGGTTCACACAATCCAGCTGACAGGTATGGAGCTGTAATAGAAAATGATGAAAGCTGATAGGATATGGTCATTGGTAGAATTACAGATCAAGAAATGCAACAGAATCAAAGCTAGAAGACTTCTCGTAAGCATGGACTTCTGGCCCGTCCCTAAGACCCAGTAAATACAGAAAAGGGTTCTTTCCTTTTCTTTGCACCAAGAAGGCAAGTCTAGTTCTCTCCTATTGTGATGTTAGGCTGGACTGTAACTGACTTTGGCAAATAAAATGCTTTGGGAACAATTTTGCCAGAAGAGAAAGGCCCTACCAGCCCCCAGAGCCGTTCTACACACAGGAGTGAAGTCACCTCAGATATACCTGTGGCAGCCTGTCCCTGGGTGGGAAGGCCAGCTGACACTTCTCAGAGCCCTACCCACATTGCAGAACCATGAACAAATTGTCAAGTTCTCTTCTGTTTTAAACTATTTTGTCTTGGGGGGGTTAATTAGGTAACCAAAACTAGCATATACCACAAATTCCTGAAATAAACAAAAAATGTTAAATGTCTTATAAAAAAGAGAAAATAAAACAAACTGAAGCATGGACAGGATAAGAATACACAGAACAAAACATAGCTACTGAAATTAAAACTATGATAGAAGATATTAAAGTTGATAGAGGATTAGAAGAGATGATTAGGACAACATGCTAGAAAGCAGCAAAATCCTACATGATGGAACTGGGAAAGAAAATGAGGTGGAAAATGGAGAGTCAGGTCATTGGTGCCCACAGAGGGGACACTACACAAAACGCCTGTCATTGGTGCCCACAGAGGGGACACTACACAAAACGCCTGTCATTGATGTTCACAGAGGGGACACTACACAAAACACCTGTCATTGGTGCTCACAGAGGGGACACTACACAAAACGCCTGTCATTGGTGGTCACAGAGGAGACACTACATGAAAGGATAAGGATGGGAGGGAAATAATGAATGAAATCATTGAAGACATCTTCTAAACACTTCTAAACATTGTCTGAACAAGTTTCCAGGGGCTGGAGAGATGGCTCAGTGGTTAAGAGCATTGCCTGCTCTTCCA
>LOEQ01000413.1:77419-88137 GCA_001685075.1 Bramus lutescens | reverse complement strand
CCTGCAGTCATACACACAGACAGAATATTGTATACATAATAATAAATAAATATTAAAAAAAAACCTGATGCTTTAGTGTTACAAGAGGGTAGAGGCAAAGGTGTGTGTGTGTGTGTGTGTGTGTGTGTGTGTGTGTGTAGCAACTTCCTCCAAGTTAAAACTTAGAGCTTCCTAGAAGAAAGCTCATTAAAACTCAGAAAACTTGGCTGGGTGTGGTTTAGGCACACACCTTTATTCCCCAGCACGAGGGAGACAAAGGCAAGTCTCTGTGATTTTGAGGGCAGCCTGATCTTCATAGTGAGTTTTCTCCAGAACAGTAAGGGCTATGTAAAGAGACCCTGTCTCATAAAACCAAACCAAAAGAAACAAAACCTCAGGAAAGTCTAAGGGAGGCTAGAATAAAAAAAAAAAAACCTTGGGAGTAAACAACTCACAAATCTCAGGAAGTTCCTGAAACTTATCAGAAGTACAAAGCCACTCCCTCTCCAGAGTTATATTAGCAATGAGGACAGCTAAGGAGAGGAGACCTCTAACCTGTAAGTTGTACACAGAGTTCCAGCTTTTATGAATCATTATCCATGCTAGGGTGGGCTTTTAGGAAGATTTTGAGTCATCCGTGTTCCTATAAGTAGCTCTTCTCCATATATATATAATTATTTTACTTGCTGATATCATTACTTCAGTCTGTAATCAGTTCCCTCTCTGGGGTGAACAGATATGTGTGCCACATCTCTGCAGGAAAAGACACAGCACAGCTAGCATCTAAATGGGGACAAAACAGAACCAAAGATGAGTGAGAAAAATGATTGCAGAGTCCAGGTTTGAGGAGCAAGGCATGCCACTGAGGCTGAACAGTCTGAGGCTGGAGCATCCACAGAGGGCACTGGTTCAGTTGTCTTTCCCGTGTGATGTGTACAGTGTGCCCTTTTGCTATGGTGGTGTTGCATGGGCCTTGCATGAGAAATACAACTGAGATGAAAATATTTAATGCAGTTGGTAATGTGGCGGGTAATGTAACGTCCATTCTGTAAGAGCCTCAAGACCTGTATGGAGTTTTGGTGGTTTGTTGAGCCTTTTGGTGTCACCTGATCTCTATAAGGTAGGAAAGCTATTGGTGGATGCAAGATACTTATACAAATATGTAAATCAGGTCTGTATAAGTGGTGGTGATACAATTTAAAGGAGATGAAAGAAAAACAAAACAGAGAAAGGGGTCAATCCAGGGTCACCCAGAGGCCACTATGACAAGATATGTGTCAAGATGAAATTAAGGGAAAAAAAACTGACCGAAATCCAAATGCTATGCTAGTGAGTGTCCGGAAGGCTTGGAAGCCTGCGAGGAACAGAGCAGAGAAGGCCGTGAAAATGAAAAGTCTAAGTTTGTCCAGGGCGTAGGCAGCCACGTTCCCAGAGAGTGGGCAGCCATGACCCCTGAGTAAGCTGTGTTCATTTTCCTTCATCAGGAAATAGGCTGGTAGTGGATATTGTTCACCTAGCCTGGGGCTATCACAGCAGATAGGTTTAGTTGAGAAAGAGACAATGGGAGTGGCCATAGCTACCAAGTTTGCCACCCACTGAGCTTGCTCCTGAAGCAATAACAGGGACAGCAGCCTACAGTCTGTCAGGCCAAAGGATCAACTCTAGTGACAGGCACAAACCTGGCCCTGCTCCCCACTGAACGTACGTAGCCTTGGCCAGCTGTTTAAGCCATCCCTATTAAAATGTGTCAGGAGTGGAGAGATGCGGAGTAGCCCCATGGAAACATATGAAGATGAGGAAGCTCGCTGGTTCAGGGAGAAATGGCTGTGGAGCATGGAGAGCTAGCTGAGGTGATGGCCCCCATCCACGCCACTCTACCCAGCATTGCTCACTGCTAACCTTTAGCATCCCCTCACTTGTGACATCTGAGATCACTGACACTTGGCTTGGAAGGAACAGTGACGAATCTACAGAAATCTATGGAAATGTTTCATTAAATGAGTGCTTTCGGTTTTTTTCAAGACAGGGTTTCTCGGTAGTTTTGGAGCCTATTATGGAACTCACTTTGTAGACCAGGCTGGTCTCAAGAGACAGAGATCCTCCTGTCTCTGCTGGGATTAAAGGTGGGCGCCACCACTACCCAGCAAACTGAGTGTTTTAATGCTAATCTCTGGATGTCTTAGAAAAAGACAAGCAATTTAAAAAACTCACTCTTTTAAAAGGTATCCTGCACTTGAGAGGCAGAGACAGGTAGATCTCTGTGCTATGATTTATCTCAGTACCTGTAGTGGGCTACCTCCCTACAAGTTGTTGGCCAGTAAGACCCCTGAGGCCCCACAAAATATTAAATAAAGTAAAAGTGATTTTGGCACTGTTGTTGACTATATGCCAGAAGATGAAAGCAAGACCCCATTGCTGAATATGTTAGTTCAGGATCGGTGGGGGCAACGTGGAAGTAGAAGAAACAACAGAGCAGCCTCTACAGGGAAAGATGATCCTCTGATCAGAGCAACTGAAGGACTCCAGTCCCTCCTGGGGATGGAGACTGTGGCCAGGTGCAGGGGCTTAGACTTCACAGGGCAGACGAGGGAGTTCATGGAGGGAAGTTTATCAGTGGATGTGTTCTCTATAGTTTCATGAATGATGCCCGCAAACGTTCTTACTGTGTTGGCTTTCCTGTCCAGCAGGTGTTCTTTTCATTATGCTAAGTCAGGGGGTTCTCAGCTCTCTGAGGTTCCTTGTTTTAGGGTGTTAACAAAGGCATTGCATGCTTTGGTTGCAGGACATAGAGAAATAAAGTCGGGGCTTGGCTGGAAGTTCCTACCGTACTGACAGGCTGTCGTATTGCTGGAAGGTGCTGTGTAGGCACCAACAGTCCTGATCAGCTATGGTCTTTAGATGCTATTGCACCAAAATGCTAGGCAAAGGGACCTGCTAGTTCAATAGTGAGAGGCATGACTACCATGGACATAACCAACAGCTTTTGATGGGCGTTAAAGCCTGCTCCGCAGGACAGAACTCACAGATGCTGCTGCAAGCCAAGATAAAAACATGTAGCTGGGGAACACTGGGAAGACATCTGCCTTTGTTCTGTTAAATGGGTGTGATGAACCTGTCGGTCAAACCTCTAAATATTCTTGCTTACACCCATAGATTACTGTCAGTCCCAATCTGTCAGAGGAAGAAATTGTCTTTTGAGATGATGGTTTCTTTCTTTCTTTTTTCTTTCTTTTTCTTTTCTTGTTTTTTTTGTGGTTGTTGTTTTGTTTTTTTAAGGTAGGGTTTCTCTGTGTGTAGCTCTGACTGATCTGAAACTCACTATGTAGACCAGGCTGGCCTCAGATTCACAGAGATCTGCCTGCCTCTGCCTCTCGAGTGCTGGGATTCTTTAATCCCAGCTACCACCACCCAGCCACAGTGATGGTTTCTGAGAACTAGTGGCTGCTGCTGTGGCATAGTGATCTGATGCTCAGCTATAGATGGGTATCATCTACATCCATCCCCTGCAAGGCTTAGGGAACACTGTGGAAGAGGCAGCAGGAAGAGTGGAAGAGCTGGGAGGAAGAAGGGATGGAATGTTGTGCAGCTATCTCCTCTGACCTGAAACAGTCCATCCTGGAGGGAGCAGAGAGGTTTGTGGGATGTGTTTATATCATGGATATTGTAGTGCCAGAGTCACAGGGACCCCAAGAAGACCACCAGAGACACAGACTCTCCTAAATGCAAAAGCAAGGTTTAATTCTGCAAATCACAATAGGAACCTCGTCTTGCACATTGACGCAGTGGGGGCCAGAGGAGGTGTCTTGCCCTTCTTAGGCAGGGTTTATAAAGGCAAAAAGCCACAAATCTATTGTTATGGGCAGAAGGGGTATGGGTGACTCTCTGATTGGCTCCAGTCTAAGGAATTTCCTGTTCTGCTGATAACTATCTTCAGCAGCTGGGCTCCAGTCTAGAGAACTTCCCTCTATGCTGACAGCCACAAAATGGAGTTGGTTTTGTTCCTTCTTTCCCTCTTTTTCTTGTAGATCAACCCAATCATGGGTCTCTTATAGTTAGTTGTAGGTATCTTCTGTCCTGAGGGATCTATAGTTCTGAGAGCGCTGCACCATAAGTCGGATGGTCCCCAATCTTTCCTTCATAAATTGAACTAGCCTATTGGGCATACATGGTCCAAAAGTCAGCAGTGTCAACAAAATTACCAGGGGTCCCATCAGAGTGGAGATGAGAGTCGTCAACCGGGGGAACTATCAAACCAGCATTCAACCATCCTTGGTTGACTTCCCTTTCTCTCTTTGGAAGTCCCTCCTGTACCTTGACTATGGTATCCCTTACAAGTCCTGAATGGTCTATACAGAAACAGCATTCTTCTCCTAGGGCTGCACACAATCCTCCCTGTTGTAAAAGAATTAGGTCCAGTCCCCTTCTGTCTTGTAGAACCATTTCATCCAGTGAGGAGAGGGAGTTCTGCAAGTGGGAGACTGAGGTCTCTAGGTGTTCTATGTCAACACCTATAGCTTCTCTCAAAGCAGAGTAACGTTCACTTTGGGACAGAAGAGAGGCAGTTCCTGTCCCCAGCTCTGTGAGGCTCGCCCCTAGGAGGATACTGAGTATAAGGGTTTTTTACGGGCTTCCTTTTTATTCTAGCTAGACCAGCGTCCAGCTCCATTCTATCCAGGAAGCCTTAGTAGTCATGGTAAAGGAGCCGGGTACCAGTCTGATGAGGACACAGTATCCGTTGGAGTTCTTTAGAACTGTAGCATGTGCACACGGAGTTAACCATGAGGAGCGTGCCCACCAGGTGTCATTGCAGGGATTAAGTGCTCTGCAGCGGTTGTGAGGGGATAAGGTGAACTGCAAAGAAAAGCCTTGGCAGTGGGAACTTTACCTATGCAAAGCCCCCGACCTGTTACTTGTTCCAGGGTTAGAGTGGTGAATGCCAGTGACATTCATCAGACTTAGCAGCTTTTTGCATAAGGCCCTGGACAGCAATTCCCTCATGATAAGGGGGAGCTGCATCATAACAGAGCCAACAAGAGTTGGTTAGGATCGGCCGTCAGGAGTTTAGAACCATATAAGTCTTAGTCTGAAGCTCCAGGAGCGAATGCTGTTCTGGCACCAAAGGCTTGGTAATAGCTAAACTATCTGGGGCTGGTGTTTTAGGTGAAAGTGTGGTTACAATCAGTTGTTGGGGCAGTGGTCTCTTTGTAGGTAGAGGAGTAGGATTTGGGTCCAGGATCTTATTGGGGCCTATTATTGCTGGTTTTATTGACTCTATCTTAAGCCGAATTACAAGGGTGGTTCCCCCGTATGTATAGTATATTACACTCCAGTGTAGGCCTGATGAGCATCGTGTGTCCCATTTTCCCTGATCAGTGAAAATAATTTTTATCTGATCTAAGTCACCTGTCCTGCAGGGCTTGTCAGGATGAGGAAGAGGAGGGCCATACCAGATTCGTCTTACATATTTAAAAATGACTAAGTCTGGTCTGCTTACACACCATCTCCATTCCCCATCATTAGAAGTGACACAGTCCCAACTTTTGCAGAAAGAGGATTCCAGGCCTCCGCACTATTTCTGATATGACCTGAGCATACGTAAAAACCATACCTCCTGGCCTCCACCTGGCCTGTTGCTCTATAGCCACAGTTCAGATCATAAAAGCAGAAATATAGGCCAGGCCACCAGGTGTTTAATGGGGCCACACGGGTAGTCTGGCACAGAGTTTCGTATGACTCTCCATCCCAAGTCAGTTTAAAGGGTCCATGGGGATTGACTTCTTTAGCAGGAGCAGAGGGAACCAGCATCAGCATCAACAGGATCAGGAATGACGCCTGAGCTGGACCTTTAGGGGTTGGTGTGGTGTTTGGATGCCTAGCACAAAATAGAGCTGGTTTTGTCCCTTCAGTTATAAACAAACTTTACAGATCCTGGAAAACTGAAGCTCGAAGACTCCTCAGGCTCCTCCCAAGGATATAAAAAACAGAAAGGACTGCGAGGAAGGAGACTCTAGTATGTTGAGGTGCCTGCAAGTCATGCAGAGGGAGCTCAGGGTTCCAACTTTCATGAACTGTCACCTACACTGGGGTGGGCTTGGGCACTGCAGCTGCCTTTAAGTCTGAGATCCTGTATGTAACCCCTCACCCACACTCCTTCAAGTTACCCCAATTTGGTTCATAAAATCAGATATGGTGGTATTGCTGCTTTGATCTTATCTGCGGTGAGTAGGCATTTGTTCACATCTCCCTAGAACTCACGTCACACAACATGAGTGAGTGTGTGTGTGGTGTGAGTGCGTGTGCATATGTGTGTGCATGTGTGCATGAATATGTGTGTATGCATATATGCATGTGTGTGTGTGTGTGTGTGTGTGTGATGTTATCCCTAGTTATTCTGTAACCATATCAGTCTGGCTTCTACCCACCACACTACAACACTGTTCTGGGTCAGGTCACGTGCTAGGTATAGTTTCACAGAAATAGGTTGATTTATGCCAAGTGTTTCCAGTGATCTCAGCACTTTGGAGGAGGAGATCGGAAGATCAGGAGTTCACGATCAGCCTAAGGCACAGGAGACCCTGTCTAACACTCTATACCCCAAACAAGGGTTTATCCACCCGTTCATTCTTATAAGGTAATATCACAAGCTCTGAGGTCTTCTGGCAAATTCAACAATTATTTCTCCACCTTCCTTTTGCCCAGTCTCCTAGCAACAAGCGACCTGATTGTCCATTCCCTTCTTGAAACTCTCCCCCTTGTTGTAATAGTCTGAGTCTTAAATTCTCCAGATGTCGGAGGGTTGCCATTCTGAGTACTCCTGGAAGGTGATGAAGCCTTGAAAGGAGGGGCCTAGTTGGGTTTCAGTTATTAAGGGAGTACCCTTGAAGGATCTTAGCAAACTCTAGACCCTTCCTTGACTGTTTTGACTCCCTGGTCATGAGGTGAACATTTTTCTTCTAGCCTGTACACCTACCGTGATGGCCCCAAAGCAGCAGGGACTAGGACCTCCCAAAACCACAAGCCAACATAAAGTACTTCACTTGTTATATAATGAAAAAGTTGGTGCAACACACACTGAATAATCTCTGCTGTTTCCACCTCTTTTTGAAAGACTTCTGAACCATAGGGCATCTAAGAGCCGGCATCCCTGCTCTTTTCCACTCTATCCTCTGTTAGCCTGGGGCTCAGACATCCCTGTGCCGGTTGATCACTATCCCTGGATGTTTGATGGGCACCTAAACACTGTTTACAGATCAGAACCCCCAAATCTGTTAGTTTCCTAAAAAACAAACAAACAAAACAAGACAAAACAAAAACCTTCTGTCTACAGCTTCCTTTTGACACTTCTCACTCATTAAACCTCTGCCTTACTCTTCTTCAGTGACCTCAGGGCACAGCCAATTCCCCCATCGGGAAACTGTCCTCCTTAGACACACCCGTTTAAAAAAGACATGATATTTTTAATTTGTTGAGATTTTCACATATGCATACAATGTATTTTGCTCATATCCACCCCTATCTCCCCTCTCCAACTCTCCCTGAATTTCCCCCACGCCACCTCCCAACTTCACCTTCTCTTATTTTTTAACAATAACCCACTGAGTCCAATTAGCGCTGCCCACACACGTGTACCCTCAGCTCACCTGTCACCTCCTCTGGGTCTCTGAGGCCTTTTCTCTCCATCCCAATTTATCAGGCTCTCGCTTCAGCAATGTCTGATGTTTTTTTCCCAGCATTCATTATCATCTAAATTTCTAATGCGTACTGCATTTGAATGTTTTTCCCCCTTGTGCTTGGCTTTAATAAGCATCCAGGCAAAGGTAGAGTCTTGCCTGAATGTGTGTCGGCAGCATCTAACAGTCCCGGC
Organism: Bramus lutescens; assembly: GCA_001685075.1. Classification (NCBI taxonomy): domain Eukaryota; kingdom Metazoa; phylum Chordata; class Mammalia; order Rodentia; family Cricetidae; genus Bramus; species Bramus lutescens. The sequence goes on along the minus strand of LOEQ01000413.1, from coordinate 80,294 downwards.
ACAGTGATGGCTCTCAAAAGTATTTATTAAAAGAAATGAAGGGATGCATGTAGCCGAAGAAGAGTTATAGGAACAGGGGGAGTGGATCCTGCACATACGTTTATATCTAAGCCGGCTCATATATAAATTCAGTAGCTGTACTCCACAACCCAATTCTGTCTCCAGCTTGCCATGGGGACCCGAGTCACTCCCCTGTCCCAAGTGCCACACTCATTGTCACTCCAGATTTCAGTCTCTCAACCCAGTTCCTCCCTGCCCTAATTCTGGTGGCAATGAAACTGAATCCAGTGGCAGCAAACACGGTTCCCCCTAACCTGGCATGGTGGGCGGGGCATCCCTGAGGTAGAGTCATCCAGCCTGGTAGTCCGTCCACCTCGCAGTAGAGAGCCAGACCGGTTAGGAGTATGACTAAATTCAGGATGAGAGTATCCACCGGGGAGGCCTGCGGGGCTGGCACCTGGGACAAGGTGTCTGTCAGCATCGTGGGGACCCAGGGAGAGAGCCCTTTAGTGCCTTTGGACCGTCTAGGCAAGGAGTTCACTGCCGGTGCTGTGAGTGTCTGGGGGAGTGGGCAGTGGCGGTGGTGGAGGAGGGGGCCGGAGGGACCACCCTCGGCATACTAAACATTCCTTCCTAGGAAGAGGACTTCAAGGTGATGCTCCCCCAGGATGTTGGCGCTGTGCTGACGCTGCGCGCACACAAGGCATCCCCGAAGCTGACCCTCCCGCTTGGGTCCCTCAGGCCTGACGCTTGGTTCTGCCGCAGGTTCCAGCTAGAGTGGCTGCCGGGGCTGCACTCTGCTTCCCATGCTATCAGTGGCTGGAAGGGGAGGGGCACCTGGTGCTGCGAGAGGGAGCAGGTGAGGAGGCCAAAGAACTGACTGGGGCTACTGCAGGGGCACAGCAGTATGGAGGAGGCTAGGGTTGGGACTGGAGTGGCCAACTGGTGTGGACACCAGGAAGGGACAGAGGGGGAAAAGGGGAGGGGAACTACCCAGGTGGCAGCAGCCTGCTGCTGAGAAACGCACGCGGGGTGAGGGGACCGACCAGTGAGTGGCCAATAGTAGAAGGGAGAAAGGTCAGGAGAGTATCATTTCAATCCACGTTCCCACCCTGCGCTCCAGCACCAGCGTCAAGAAGAGCTGAAGGCCAGGAAGGAGATGTACAGGTGAAGAGGGAGCTACCCATTCTTACAGAAGGACTCACTTAGGGGTGGGAAGCCTCCGAAAGAAGGACTAACATTGAGCCTGGACCCCAGGCCCAGCAGCATTAGCAACAGTGGGCACCTGCGACTCGAAGGCTCTTTGACTCTAAACTTGTGGTTGAGTAGGAAAACTCTTCCCAAGCCTTTGAGGTGACTCTGGCACCCACTCAACTTTGAAAAACCGCTCTGTTAGCCGTGCCCTGTGGCTTACTCCTTGTCCACCTTCCTTTGAGGCTGTTGTTTTGTTTCTCTCTTTCTCTCGCCTGTTGGGTGCTTGCATTCTCTCATTAACACAGGCCGAACTCCAGGCATCTCCTGGGGAACTTTGAACACGTCCCTAGAAATGAGACACCCCCCAGATGGGGGTGCTTTCTCTATTGTCTGCTCAGTGCGAAGAGGTAGAGGGGAGAAGAGCTACAAGGAATGAGGGGCTCCTGAAAAGTAAAGTCAGCAACTCTACTCCGGGTGGACATTCTCAAAAGAGCTTGGTGCTCTTAATCTTGGCTGCTTTCCAAGTCCTGAGCTGCTTGCTTTTGCCCCAGGTCTCTGGAGACCAAGCAAGCATTGGCTCATCTGTGTCCTGGTGAGTCTACATTTGTCATGAAAGCCATGACAGTAAATCTCACAGAGACACCCAGGTGGGAGAGGGAAGATATTGAAATCTACCTCATCCTTGATGATGCAGTGTTAGAGAAATCATTTAATCTCTTTGATCTTTATTTTCTTTTTATTTGGGTTGTTAGGGAAAACAAATGAGGAGCGGTTAAGAACACAGCTAAGAAAGCCTGGGAGTGTAATTCTGTACTCAGTCAGGGCTCTGGGTTTATTCTTCAGCAATGCATTTATTATAAAAAGAAAAAACAGGGCTGGGGATACAGCTCAGTTGGTAGAGCACTTGACTAAACAAGAAACCTCGAATTTGATCACCAACACCACATGAAGCAGATATGGTGACATTTGTAAGATGGAAGCAGGAGCATCAGACATTCAAGGTCACCTCACCTCTAGCTGTATTGTGAAGGGGGGGGGGCTTAGTATATATGAGACCTTGCCACCCTTCCCGAAAACAAAAACAAAGCAAAAAAACACTCAGCAACAAAATCTCTAAACTCTGAGTAAAAGCATGCTGTTAGTATTATTCCTGTGTCTGGTCTCTCTGTCTGGGTCCTTAATACTATAAATAAAGCAAGGTTTCAAACCCCAGCATTACCATCGTCTGGGTGCCAGCTAGAGAAGGCAGGCTCTCAGCCGACCTCATGCCACTGAGAACCTGCCGTCTACCAAGAGACCTCAGATGAATCAAGTACAGGATTGTTTGAGACAGAGTTTGGCCACCATCTGGTGGCAGTATACTTTAACTGCAAACTGTCCTTTGATGTCAGAAGCCCAATCTAAAAGTTTTCCATTATTAAACTGTTCGGTTTTGATAGTGGATTAAACCCACATGCTTTGTGTTCTAAGTAAGCGCACATTCATGATTTAAATCCCCAGCCCTTTTAATCTTTTTATTTTTATTTATTTTTTAAAAGTTTATGCCTGGTTGTGGCGGTACATGCCTTTAATCCCAGCACTTAGGAGGCAGAGGCAGGCAGATCACTGAGTTCGAGGCCAGCCTGGTCTGTAGAGTGAGTTCCAGGACATGCAAGGCTACACAGAGAAACCCTGTCTCAAA
>LOEQ01000413.1:63472-77404 GCA_001685075.1 Bramus lutescens | reverse complement strand
GCCGAATTGTAATTACATTTTTCTTACAAGTGTATATCTATGTGTGCACAATATATAATATTCATATGGAGATCAAAAGGTGACTTACAGAGATTGGCTCTCTCTTGCCGTGTGGGACCTAGAGATTGACCCCAGGTTGCTAGATTGACAGTAAGCAGCAATTTTTAATATCTAATTTTATTTATTTATTTTACTGGGGATTGAACCTAGGGCTTTGTGCATGCTAGGCAAGTGCTCTACTGCTGAAGTATGTTCCCAGCCCTGTTAAAGCTTCTATATGTAGAGAAAGGGCCTCGCTACGCTGCTGAAGTGTGTCCCCAGCCCTGTGAAAACTTCTATATGTAGAGAAAGGGCCTCCCCACGTCGGCCTCAACTCCGACGAGCTATTTTCTGAACAATCCCAAAAGCTTGTTCAGCTTGTTGGGACAGAATGTTATTATTCCACCGAAAGGTCTCTGGTTGTGGCTTGCATGATCGTGGGCCTTAAAGACAGCCACCTTGGGCCAGAGAGGAGTAAACTGATAGCTCCCCAAGCTGTGGAAGCTGAGCCAGAGTGCCTCTATATACTATGTCTGCCAAAGCAACTGACTCCTTGGGGCTAACCCAGCTCAGGACCACATCCCTTCCCAAGATGCATCTCCGTTAGGCTTCGGGTACTTCAAACAGATTACAAAGCAGGTGTGTCAGCTGAACTCAGGGTACTTGCTCAAGTACTAACAGGGAAAATAGCCACCTATCAGGCCATGAACCAAGGCGATTCCCTCCCATTTCTGGATGCTCTTCTCCTCTCTCCTCAACTCTCCCTCCATCCTTGTCTCTCTCCCTCCTTCCCCTGCTTTCCTAATTCCCAGCTCCCAGTATTCACATCCTATAATCCAGATACTTAAGACACCCTGTCCATCCGTTTGACTCAGCTCCGACCTCAAATTCCTTAAGGGGGACTCTAATTGGCTCAGAAGTCTCCTGTGAGGACATGTGGCTTACTTAAAGCCCAGTGAGCATGGGGGAAGGGTCTCAGGAATGTCCCTGTTGGCAGAATGAGGCTAGCTGTGCCGCCCCCCCCCGGGACAGGACTCTTCTGTTTCCATCCAAGGGCTCCCCCCAAAGCCTTTGGCTGATCATTTGCCTGTCACCTATTCCAGCTGGAAGACTTATGCTGACGGTTGGCCTCGCTGCCTTGACCACGCGACTGTGAAAGGCTTGGACCTCAATATCAAGTACTCCGCGGTCAAGAATGCCAAATTCTACTTTAAAGTTCATTCTGCGTGAGGATGCCACACTGTTCATTGTCCCCACCTCTATATCCTCTCTTCTATTTAATTCCCTACCTCAGTATAGATATAGCTCACTCAGCCCTGCTCAAGGCATAGTTTCCTGTCCCGGGACAATGGCTGCCTTGGGGGCACTGACTACATCGGGCAGACAGGGGAGGGTCTCCTGGAGCCCTGTGCCTTCTCACACTTCACATGTCCCATCAGGTTTACAGAGCTGAAAATCAAAGGGTTCCTGGACCGCACAAGACTCTGGAGGAGTTTGAGGGAGATGAGAAGGATGTTTAACTTCCACAAGACTCCTGCAGCAGGTGAGGCCCTGGGCCAGGATCCGGACCTCTTTTCCCATCACTACCAGGAGGCTCGTAACAAGGACCACTTCACTTTGTGGCTTTAGGCAATCTCCTTGTCCTTCCTACTAGACCTTAAAGTACCCACTGGAGACAAAAGAAATGGTAGGCAGAGGGGACCTGACCTAATCCAACAGTTGTCCAGATAACTGACCATCCGTTTCTATAGACAAAGGGCTCACAGCGAAGTTAGGCTGCGGTTACTAATAAGACTCAAAACCACATCATTAATGTTCCTTGGAATATGTACTTATTGGCTTCAGAAATGGGTAAAGGGGGACCCACCCTAGCTTTCAGGGCACCCTAGAAAGCTCTCATGGAGGGGTAAGTAGGCATTAACACTGACGGTGAGGCTAGGGTGGAGAGTGCTCCAGGGCGGGGGGACAGAGAGATGAAGGCCCTGAAGATGGAAGAATAGGGCACCCATAAGAGGAAGAAGTTGCTGAGGCCTGTGTGGACTGAGCAAGGGAAGAAGGAAAGTCAGGGAGAAGTCGTGCCCATGCTTGTGTGGACTGTGGCGGGCTGGATGCTCTCCTAGGCTAGTGACTGGCAGCCAGTTAGGGAACAGTGTGACTGGATGCACACCACTGGGTGGGTTGGCTGCCTGAGGACAAGCACAGAGATTGGCCATGGGGCTCCAGCTGAGGTCAGCAGGGGATGGTGGCTTCATCATCACACACGGCTGTGGCTGTGTAGCAGTGAAGTGGACAGAAGGGCCAAGAGACGCCAAGGATGGAGAGTTCATAGGAATTAGCGGGAGGGAAAAAAGTTGCTTCCTACGGAGTTTCTGGGCTGTGCTACGGACAGTCAAATGGCTATACATGCCATTCCTTGGGATGCCAGGAAGGGGGTGGAGGCTGAGCTGGAGGAAGAACCCACACTTGGGATGCATTTGAGCCTAGTGAGTCACCCGGGATGGTATCGGGGAGATGGCATGATGACGGGCTGAGACTAAGATTTGATCTTTAGTGAACAGGCAGTAACCAAAGCCAAGGGATCAGAAGGCCACTGTAAGGAATGAAGAGGTACCCAGGATGGACAAGAGGGAATTTCATCATTCAGGAAAGGAGAATACCTGTATGAGCTGTGGTGACTGGTACCCATGTCCTCCACCCTCCTGCAGAGTATGTGTTCGCGCACTGGCAGGAAGACGCCTTCTTTGCCTCCCAGTTCCTAAATGGCCTCAACCCAGTCCTGATCCACCGCTGCCACAGCCTCCCAAAGAACTTTCCAGTCACTGATGAAATGGTGGCCCCAGTGCTGGGCCCTGGGACCAGTCTGCAGGCTGAACTGGAGGTGGGCATAGACTGCAAGCCCTGCCAACCTACACGAGTTTCTTTGCGCTCATTCCCCTATTAGAGACAGAGGGGACAACTATGTGTTACCTAACGAGAACAACCTCTCTCAGAATGCACTCCCCTGGCAATCGTGGGTCCTCTTCTTTCTGCCTGCCCCCTCCTTTAGAAAGCCAGGTACAATCATGGCTCCCCTTTCTCCTGCAGAAGGGCTCCCTGTTCTTGGTGGATCATGGCATCCTTTCTGGAGTCCAAACCAATGTCATCAATGGAAAGCCTCAGTTCTCTGCAGCCCCAATGACCCTGTTATACCAGAGCTCAGGGTCTGGGCCCCTGCTCTCCCTCGCCATCCAGGTCTGTAAGAAGGCAGGAAACAGGGGGAGGGTCCCACTGAGTGATTGACAGACACTAACACTGCCTTCCTCCCCGCTGGCCCTACCCACCAGCTCAAACAGACCCCTGGACCCAACAACCCCATCTTCCTGCCTAGCGATGACAAGTGGGACTGGCTACTGGCCAAGACCTGGGTGTGCAACACCGAGTTTTCTGTCCACAAGGCCCTCATGCATCTGCTGCATGTGCACCTGCTGCCAGAAGTCTTTGCCTTGGCCACGCTGCCGCAGCTGCCCCACTGCCACCCTCTCTTCAAGGTCAGTGGTTCAACAAGTTGACCCAAGCCAGGCGTGATGCACATGCCTTTAATCCTAGCACTTAGAGAGTTGAGGCAGGAGGATCTCTGTGAGTTTGGGACCTGCCTGATCTATATAGCAGAATGTCAGGACAGCCAAGACTACTACATGGAGAGATCCTATCACAAAACAAGGTGGTTCCATCCATAACCCAGCCTGCAACCAAGTCTGTGGAGCTATGGGCTTTATCCTGTACCCTGTAGTGTCTCTTCCTTGTGGTCATTCCTCAGTTGGCCTTACCCTTCCAGGCTTGGATGCAGGACTCCCATTCTGACTGAAAAACGTAGAGTAGGGTCTACAACCAGGGCCTAGGAGAATATCTAAGCTGAAATCAGAAAGTATAAGCAGCCATGGAGAGTGAGGGGAACCTTCTCAGAGACGTCTTAACTTGATGAAAGAAACAAGTGTATCCTGCGAAGGCTCCACAGGCCCTGCTCTATGCTCTTCAGTCGGACTGCGGCTCCCAGCACCTGGTTCCCAGATGTAGGCTAAGGGGGACAACACCACATTGCCAGGTGCCAGCCCTGCCCCAGGGATAGGAAATCTCAGGAAGTTTCCAAGGTCCTCATTTGACAAAAAGATCTGATGTTCAGAGAGACAAAAAGGCCTGCCTGAGGACAGAGGACAAGATGCTGTGGGACCTTGTGCTCAGCCCTGAGCGGGGAGTACCGTCACAAACTACAGCTCCTGGCCTTGCTTACTCTTTCTGTGCTACTCACATGGTGGGTGCCTTTGTGAGGGTAGGTCCGGGCTTCCCCAACTTTGCCGTCTCCTACCCCTTGCAGCTGCTGATTCCCCACATTCGGTACACACTACACATCAACACGCTTGCTCTTGCTCGCAAGCTGCTCATCGCCCCTGGGCAGGTGGTGGACAGGGTAAGCAATGCCTTTGGTGGGAGGAAATTCTTCAATTGGAAGAATCTGAAATTGTGGGGTGGGAGTGTCTCTGCTTCCCTAACAACCAGCTTGCCCCTGCTTTTGAAAGGCAAGGTTCTGATGTGCAGGAGTTCTTTCCCTTAGTTCACAGGCCTCGGCAATGGAGGATTCTCCGAGCTGATAAAGAGAAACATGGAGCCGTTGAACTATTCTGTCCTATGCTTCCCTGAAGATATCCGAGCCCGAGACGTGGAGGACATCCCAGGCTACTATTACCGGGATGATGGGATGTAGATCTGTGGGGCGATAAAGAGGTGAGGGGATCATCCCCAGAAAGCCACAGGGACAGGGGAGGCAGGAAGATTGGGCAGGAGATGGGATGCCCTGGAGAGGTTTACGGTGAGGAGGGTTGGCGTGCATGACACTGGGCAAGGAAGCTTCTCGGCATGGCTCGAGTTTGGAGCCAGTGACTGAAGCCAGCTGCACCTTGCAGCTTTGTCTCTGAGATAGTCAGCATCTACTACCCAAGTGATGTGTCTGTTCGAGAGGATCAAGAGCTGCAGGCCTGAGTGAGGGAGATCTTCTCTGAGGGCTTCCTCAGCCGAGAGAGCTCAGGTACAGGGACCTCAGCCCTTGGGCCCAGCCCCACTCTCTGGCCTCTCTGTGAGGTCCTAAGATCCCCAGCAGCACCCACCCCAGCCCAACTTTTCTACAGGTATGCCCTCCTTGTTGGATACCCAAGAAGCCCTGGTCCAGTATGTCACTATGGTGATATTCATCTGTTCAGCCAAGCACACAGCTGTCAGTGCAGGCCAGGTAAGGGACTGTCCGGGCGAAAGGCATTGCCATGGAAGGGCCATAGTCTTGTTCTCACTTTGTACTCTCTGCCTTCAGTTTGACTCTTGTGTTTGAATGCCCAACCTGCCACCTACCATGCAGCTGCCGCCACCTACTTCCAAAGGCCAGGCTCGCCCTGAGAGTTTTATAGCCACTCTCCCGCCAGTCAATGCCACATGTGACGTCATCATTGCCCTCTGGATGCTAATCAAGGAGCCCAGAGACCGAGTAAGTGTGGAGCTAGGAGGCAGGTCAGGCCAGGCTGGATAGGAAGTACGTGTTGTTTACCCCCCCCNACCAAACTCAGCCCTGACACCATCGAGTCCCCCACCGCACTCGCACCTCACTAGAAGGGAAGACACGTGACCCTTGGCCATCTCACAGTAAGGATCAAGTGTCCAAATCAGATGACGAAAACTGTCACTCTCAGCAGCAACAGTAACATGGCACTAAATGTTCCTTTAAATATTCAAATTAAATGGTCAAAGAACTTACAGATCACTGTCACTTGGGACCATGTTTAGGATAGGGACAGGGTGAAGCTCAACCAAAGAGTGTGCAAGGTGACTGGGTCGGGGGACAAGCTGTGGATATAGCCAGCTCAGGTGGGTTGCAGCTGCTCAGAAGGTGGGGACCTCAACAGCTCGACCCTGTGATTGGTCCCCAGAGACCTCTCGGCCACTATCCAGATGAACACTTCACAGAGGATGCCCCACGGTGAAGTATGGCTGCCTTCCAGAGACAGCTGATCCAGATCTCTAAGGGTATTGCGGAGCAGAACCGAGGCCTGGCGCTGCCCTATACCTACCTGGACCCTCCTCTCATTGAGAACAGCGTCTCTATCTAAAATCCTGGAGAAGAGGGTCCCATGCCACCTACAGACCCCTTGACCATATCACTCCAAGCTGAGTGTCACCCAGAGAAAAGTGACTTTCAAAATGTACGGGACCCCCAGGTGCTTCTCCTGGACAGCCAGGCCCCATCTAACTCACCTGTGAAACACATCTACACAACTAATAAAACCAAAGCAGACAAACCTAAACTCCTGCAGAAGACAGGACCTCCCAGGACAGGGACACCGAAATGTCTGGAGACACCGAGGCTCAGCTCTGATTAAGGGCTTTGCAAGTTCACTTTGTTTGCGTCTCATTAACAATGAACTGTCACAGAAGCATAGAATCCTGTCCCACTGCCACACAGTCAATGACACCTCGTAGTCATCACCTCAGACAGGCCTCTCAACAAAACAGGAAGCAGCCCAAATTAAACCTACCAAGAGATCCATCCTCACCTACAGGCTGGCCTTAAAAATGAACAGAACACTGAGAAGGGTTATTGAAGGTCAGGCGCAAAGAGAAGGATGGGCTGAACACATGGCTCTGTGGTTAAGAGCACTGACTGCTCTTCCAGAGGACCAGGATGGCTCATAATTGTGTGTAATTCCAATTCCAGGGGATCAGACACCCTTTTCTGGCCTCTGAGGACACCAGGCATGCAGGCATAATATCCATATACATAAAAATTAGGTTTGGGGTTTTTGTTCTTAGAGAGCCATGGTGGCCAGCTTGGCAGAAATTGATACCCAAATAGTTCCCAAATCCCTCTAGTCAGTTTCTTAAAGGAAGAACTAGAACTTACTCAATTTTAGATGCCATATGCCCAGAAACATCCAACCACTGTTTGTTTTAAATAATAATAATAAGTGGATGGTAAAGATGGATAGTCTCAGGGTTGGGGCTCAAGGAGAACACTTAGACTGTCCCTTTGGGTAAGATGTTTGTTAGGAGAATTCTTAATGGTTTGGACAGACAGTCGCAAGGTGGGGGCTATGAGGAGAGTTCAAGCCCCCATACCATCAACAGCGAGATGGGGACTTTGATGAGGCAGAGTGAAGGTCCCTTCCTATATGCCTCAGGACGAAGGGAGGGGTTTTATGCAGCCAGGCTGTCTGTGATTCCTGGGGCAGTGGGGTGGGGGGAATTCCAGGTAGGAATGTACAACACTGAGAAAGTACAGGAAGTGAGGGGGAGAGACACATCCAGTTGAGGTGTACTCATGAAATGAGAAGGGGGAGGGGATGTGTCACCACTGCCACCAACAGCCCTCGGGTATCCCAGGGAGTCCGCCAACCTGAGTTCTGTAAGTTTCCTCGGAGAAGTGAGAATGAAAGTACTTGCCATTCTCTGGAATCTGGACCCCTGACTCTACTGACTCAAGGACAGGCTCTTACTAGGGGCTTGCCTTTCCTCTGTAGCAGCTGTCAGAAGAGGCCGCAGGTGGGCGTGGCCACAACAGTCCATACCCTCAAACCTAACCTGGGCACATGGATGAACTTGTGAGCACTACTGTGTTCCCATAATAAATAGATTATTTTGATGTTTGTCTTTTAAGTGTGTGTGTGTGTGTGTGTGTGTGTGTGTGTGTATTTCAAGACACAGTTTCTCTGTGTTGCCCAGACTGTCCTGGAACTCACAGAGATCTACCGTCGCTCTGCCTCCTGAGTGCTGGGATTAAAGGTGTGTGTCACCACTACCTTTAACTTATAATAAAATTATATATTTTAATTATGTATTTATGAGTATATTGTTTGTACACCTAGGCGCAGTGCCCAAAGAAACCAGAAGAGGGCATCAAGTCCTCAGGAGCTGGAGTTACAGTGTTTGCTTGTAGCCACCAGACCTAGGTCCTATAGAAGAGCAGCAAGTGCCATCGCTCTAGCCCCTCAGCATGTCTTTTGGGGTGAACTATCATGTACGAGAAGGAAAGAATCCAGTGCATCTCAGCTGTAGGAATCCAGGCAGGCAGTGTCCACCCAAGCTTGAAGAAGCTGCCCTGCCTTCAGTGCAGGCCCTGTGAGGCTGTGGGCCCTGTTACAACAGCAGTGGAGGAATAAAAAAAACCTGGCTTTGTCTCAGCTGTCTTCAAAAACCACTCATTTTGGAGGACACATAGCTTAGCAATACATTAGTAGTCTCCCACTAGCTTGCTGTGGACTTCTCCTTTGCCATGTGTGCTAGGTAGACTCAAGCCTGGGTCATCAGAGAAGAGGGAATGGCACCTGAGAAGATGCTACCATCAAATTGGCCTGTAGGCAAGTCTGTGTGCATTTTCTTGCTTAGCAACTGATGTGGGAGGGCCCGGTCCACTCCTGGCAGCATCATCCCTAGGTCCTGGGTGGTACAAGAAATGCAGCTGAGGGGCTAGAGAGTTGGCTAAGTGGTTAGAAGTACTTATTGCTCTTGAAAATGCCTGGGGTCTGAGTCCTAGCTCCCAGGTGGTGGCTCACACCTCTCTGCAACTCTAGTCCTAGGGGATTTGACACCCTATTCTGACCTCAGCAGGCACAAGTCACACATGAGGTGCACCAACATACATGCAGGGAAAAGACACATACAAATGAATTTTTTGAAGGATGAGCTGATTGGGAGCCTGCAAAATAAGCAGCATCCTCCCTGGTCTCTTCTTCAGTCCTTGCCTCTGAGTTCCTGCCAGAGTTCCTGTCCTGACTTCCCTCGGTGATGGACTGTAATGTGGAAGTGTTAAGATGAAAACCACTTTCCTTCCTGAGTTGCTTTTTAGTGTGGCATTGTTCACAGCAACAGAAAGCAAATGAGGATACCACGGTAATTGTTGAAACTATTTCAGGGACCCGGTAGCCACTTCAGTTGCTGGTAGTAAAACTTTATTTGGCCCTTTATTTACATCTGCTCAGTGGGTGACTGGAACAAGTGAGACGGGTTAGCATCGCTGCCTTCATACTGTGTGTTTCTTCTTTGTTGTCTTAACCTACACTCAGATTCCAGTCAATTCTGAGTATACACACAATGATCATTTGAGAAATGTTTGCCCAAGATGAATTCGGGCGAAGCTTGACCTAACTCTGTCTTCTCTCTCTCTTCCCAGGTCAAGGCTGACAAAGCACCCCATCAATCAGCTGCCAAGACGGGAAACAAGAAACCGTGGGAAGGAGCAAAATGAGATAGTACCCAAGTTCCCGGAAGATCAGCACCTAGCTCCAGGAAGTACGAGAATATTCCTCACCCAAGTTCCCGGGAGATTAGCACCTAGCCCCAGGAAGTACGAGAATACTCCTGGTCTTTATTAGCCTTTTCTCTCACATCATTCCCCACTCCATGGCCATGAGACAATTTCTCTGCAGTTCAGAGTCCAGCTTGTTCTTTAGGTTTTTTTCTCTTATTTACACGTATATGCCACAATTGTGCTTGCTTACCAAAGCAGAAGGGTGCCAGGTCCTCTAAAACTGCAGCTATCGGCAGTGGTGAGCCACCTGTGTGCTGGGAACTGAACTCAGGTCCTCTGGAGGAGCACTAGGTGCTCTTAACCACTGAGCTATCTCTCCAGAGTCTGTCTGGAAGAAAAGTTTCCATTTCTCCATTCTTTGGTCATTCAAAAAAGTCTTTCTTTTCTCACTTTTTTCTTAGACATTGATTTCTCCATGGTATAAATTTCTGGACCTGAGTTCAGTCACTAAATCTCTTACAAACACACACACCTTGGGCTCTTGGCTGTGGGAGAAGAGAAGGTTGTTACAGGTAACATTTGCCCAAGGAAATGATGAGTTAACTTTTCAAATTGGTGGGCCCACGGGAATAAAGATATTCTAAAGAGACTTGTGCCCTCCTTTTGACTGTCAGACAATTGAAACAATGGTACCAAAGGAATTTCAGATTCCCCAGGAATCTCATGCTGGGAGAAGGAAAGGGCTGGAAACTTGGTGCAGCCAGAAAAGGAACTTGTCTACCAGGAAGGGATTCACACAGTCTGACAGCTTGACAGACCACCTTGCAAGAAAGACAGAGCTGAGACAATGAAGGCTAGAAGGACCACTGGACCAGGACTGCGTAGGTATGCTGCTCCTTGCCCTAAACCTCTGTCTGGATGCCAGAGATGGACTTGGAGCAGTGCTCGACACATTCATTCGTTCTCTTCCCGACGTGCCACAGTGGAGATGTAAATCACCCCCTCCCCGAGATTATTTATTTCATTGTATAAGACAAGACAAGGTCTCTCTATGTAGCCCTGGCTGTCCAACACTTACTGTGTAGACCAGTGTCTGCCTCCATAGAGCTGGAATTAAAGGCATGCGCATGCGCCACCACACCCAGCTCTTTCTGGGGCTTTTAAGCAGTACTACACAACAAACTAGGGCATGCTAAGTGTAGGAAATGGGTCTGGGATCACACACACACACACACACACACACACACACACACACACACACGACCATACACTCCAAAGTATTTCAGCAATGTAAATGGTTTGACTTCTGAAGGGCACAAGGGAGCAAGCGCTCCCAGCAGGGTCTCACCAGCCTCTTATCTCTAAGGCAATGGGGATTTTTATACCCACGCTGAGTGCCAGAGTATGGCCTGCCCTATTCCTATATGACTGGCTAACTTAACACAGTGGTTGATCAAGGGGAACGCAGCTTTCGAGCTCAGCATGCAGTCTTGAACACATATTTTGGCTTCAAGAAAATGCTGTCGCGGGAGGATTTTCACGGCGGTGTTTTTACTGTTTTATTTCAGTGTGGCGCGACTCTCTTCTTAACTGTTCACAGAAAATCCAGTCTGTTTCTTTCACTTTCCCCACACTGAGCAAGCACTTTCCAATTTAGCTCTTCCCTGGCCCAATAGCGCTCTTTCCCCATTTTTTAAAAATATTTCTTTTCTCTTTAATTGAAGACAGGAGATCAGGCCCAACTTTTTGGGACTTCCAGGACTTCAGCTCTCTAGTAATAGTGAACAGAAAGGGAAGACTCATCCACAAGTTTCTCGAATCAGGAAGTCTGACGAGGGGAATGGTTGGGTGCAGAAGCCAATCATAGGCTCCTTGCCTCCCCAGGAGATAGTGGGTGCCAATACTGAGGAGAAAAAGGTCAGGCTGGTGGGCACAATGCGGCCACACATCCACTGCTCTGCCTTGCTCCAGGAGAGAGGAGAGTGGGGGCTGAGGGGAGTGCTCACAGCTTATGGACGCTTTTTCCCTGGGTGAGGTATCAAGCCAGAGAGAATCGCTACAGTAGCTTGTCATCCTGACAGACTATGGCAGGCTGCCTGTCCTCTCTTTTTATCTCAGGCTCCACCAAACAGCTGCCTTGACCACGGACCTTCAGCTGTGAACAGGATGTGACACTTTCTGCAAGATGCTGAAAGGAAGCCCTCAGTTGTCAGCATCTAGGCCTGCAGTTCGGATCAGCGGATTGCCAGAGAACACCAGCTGCCTCTGGATCGCACAGCAGCTGACACGAGATCAAGAAATGGCTAAGGGAGGAAAAAGGGATATTTCCCTCATGAGGGGCAACAAAATGCCATGTAAAACAGTGTGTGGAGGAAGCCTGGTGGCACGACCAGTAAAAAGAATTTACTGACACTTTGAGAGACAAAGAGAATCTGTTAAAGTGAGCGAAAGAGCAAAGGCAAGTTCCCAGGGAAGGGGTGGGGCGGGGCCAGCCACAGCTGTGTTAAAGACTCTATGAGGCTTGAGTGGTTGATTGGCACTTCTGTGGCAGGCAGGTGCCAAGTTCACTTCCAGGATGGGTAGCTCATGACTCTGGTTTCAGAGGATCTGACTCCCTCTTTTGACCTTTATGAGTACCCACAGAGTCATATCCTTAATAAAAAAAAAATCTTTTTAAAAATTTAAGAAAGGGGGCTGGAGAGATGGCTTAGAGGTTAAGCACACTGACTGCTCTTCCAGAGGTCCTGAGTTCAATTCCCAGCAACCACTTGATGGCTCATAACCATTTGTAATGAGATCTGGTGCCCTCTTCTGGCATGAAGGTGTACATGCAGGATGAATATAATAAATGTATACATAATAAATAAATCTTTAAAAAATTAAGAAAGGAATATTAAATCTACATCAGCAACCTTCACAGCAAATGTAGGAATCTTGTTTGTCAAACCATGAGAAGCTTCAGCCAGACTCCAGGCTGTCCATCCCCCCCCATAATTCCCCTCTTTCTATCCTGTCCTTAAGACCACTGAAGAACCTCCCCCAAACCCCCAAAAATTAAGAGGACAACTGCTTGTCTTTGTGTGTGTGTGTGTGTTTGCCTGCACCCCTGTGTGTCTACTGCTGGTGGAGGCCAGAGGAAGGTATCAGATCCCCTGGAACTGGAGTTACAGGTAGTTGTGTACAGTCATGTAGGTGGTGCTGGGAATCAAACCCCTGACCTGTAGAAGAGCAGCCAGTGCTCTTAACTGCTGAGCCATCTCTCCAGCCCCTGCTCTTCCTAAGGACATCTGTTTTCTAGGGAAATGTGGCATTGTTTATCTTTGCTGCTCGTTATCAAAAAAGACTTCAGACTCTGTGAAGCTCATGTAAGACAGGTCCTTCAGAAAGTCAAATGGGTTCTATTCAGTAAAATAGACAACTTAGTTGTCTAGTGTCCAGTAAAGCAGTAATAATTAGTTGTGTTTGTAAACCCAGTAATTTGAGTGTTTGTTTTCTGCTTTTCTAGACAGGGTTTCTCAGTGTAGCCCTGGCTGTCCTGGAACTCACTCTGTACACCAGGCTGGCCTTGAACTCAGAGACCCTCCTGCCTCTGCCTCCCGAGTGCTAGGATTAAAGGTGTGCACCACCATGCTGGGCTTTCTTATCCCCCAACGATTGGTCTGAGTACCCCCCCAACTCCATGCCTAAGACTTTTCATCTTCCTCTGTCTGTTGCTACCTTATTTTTCTGGCAGATTGAGGCTGAAGCTGGAGCTCACAGACTGGCCCCCGAAATCCCTGGGGCCCTCCTGTCTCCACTCACAAGCACACACTGTACCAGGCTTTGGATGTGGGTCTGGGGATAGGAACTCAGGCCCTGTGCTTACACAGCAAGTGCCTTGCCAACTGAGCCAACTCTTCAACTTGCGTTTAATTTTTTGAGAATTATTCTTTAATTGGTTGGAGGGAGGGGTCCATGTGCCACCTAGATTGTGATCTAGGACCCCGCCTCTTCAGTCTTCTCCTGTTAGCTTCCTCCCTGCCTTTACGTCCCACTACACCACCCTACCCCATCCATGCAGCATTTCCTACCCATGATCCCACACTTGAATTGCCTGAGGCCTGGGACAGGAACAAAAACTGGCAGGGAGTGCAGTGTCTGCTACTCCAAGAGGTTCACAGTCACTCCGCCTACCAGGCTGGGGGTTCATAAGATGGCAACAAAGAGGAGGCCCTATTTTGGGTGGCAAGGGAGCCAATCCGAGCCAGCTGGACAGGGACCACAGAGTATCCCTAAAGCAGAAAAGAAACCCAGTCCTCCCTAGGCCCAGAGAGGCAAGCCCAGAATGTCAAGGTGGCAGCCAGAAAGAGTTAAGGTTAGCTGAGGGCTTGGGGTTGAGCTATAGATAATAAACATCTCTTCAGATCCCACCCACAATCCCTCATGCTCTGGAGCAAGGGGAGGGTTTGGGAATGGGGCTGGCACAGCACCTTTAAATAGATACACCTCTGCAGGGCACAGTTAAAGTCAAAGTTAATTAAGTACACAGGTTTCTCCAGAACCACCTGCCCTTGGGCTAGGAAGATGGCTCAGTGGTCAAGAGCATTGCCTGCTCTTCCAAAGGTCCTGAGTTCAGTTCCCAGCAATCACAT
>LOEQ01000413.1:49541-63263 GCA_001685075.1 Bramus lutescens | reverse complement strand
AGTACCAGGTGGGTGTGGCCACCAGCTCCTGCCAGGGCTTGGGTACCCAGGACAAAGGTGTCTCCCACAGTCTCCATCCTTCAGCTACTGAACAACTGCAGAAAAGACTTAATCTGTGTAAGGAGAATGCAAGAGCCCCTGGGCCTACTTACCGCAGCTCACCATCCACTGTCGCCTACTGCCCCCAGGAGGAGGACTTAGAGGTGACCCATCACCAGGAAGAACCTGGGGCTGTCACGTGTGCATACACATAGGGCCCCTATCTCCAAGGGACAAGACCCCAAACTATCTCTGGTTCCAGCTGGGATCCCAGCTCTCCTATCAGGCTGCTGTTAATGGTTTGAGGAGGAGGGGACTTGATGATGGGGAAAGGGGACAGATGAGGGGGCAGGGCCTAGGCCCTATCTGAGAGGCAAAGCAGGCCAGAATTACCATGGGTCTGTCTGACCACATAATTGAGGGTATGATGGGGAGCAGAAAGAGAGATATAGACAGGAGTGGGAAGTGACTTGGGGGTTTGGACAGGAGGTGTTCGGGGTTGGATTCTCAGTACCCACATGGCTGCTCACAACTGTCTATAACATCAGTCCTGGGAATCCTCACCTCACAAGGACTCGGAGGGACAAAGGAGAGTCGGGGAAGGTAAGGAGTGGATACAGTACCTCTCATTCTGTTCTTCCAAAGTCATCTGATGGGGCAGCAACCCTGTGCTCTGTGCCTACTGCAGCACGTGAGCTAACAAAAGGTGGCAAGAATATCGGTGAGCTGTTTGGGAGGCTGCTGGTCCCTAGAGTCCTCAGCTCGTGCTCAGCCTGCTCAGTTCTCCAGAAACAAACAAACTCTCTTACAGTTGCCCTATGAAGTCAACAGAACCTGAGGTCTGGCCAAGAACAGCACTACCCAGCCAGACTCAGACTCTTTTCTCCATCTCTGCCCCAGGCTAGGCGAGTTTTCCCCAAGGCTGTTCCAAGTCTGTCTGCAGAAGTCAAAGAGAATGACCCTGACATGCACTTCCATCACTTAAGAGATGGACCAGAAGTCCCACATCGTTTTACCAGCCTGGGTTCTGCTATGGTTTGTACAGTAACTGCTGAAGGGGTGTGTGTGTGTGTCCCTGGAGAAGCATGGTTAAGATTCAGTGCACCTCTGTCTTCCCCATGTCCCGATGGCAGGTCTGCAATGGCAGGGAGAAAGCTATGGCAGAGCCACGGGGTCCTTGGCTGCCAATTGTGGGATGGAGAACCGGACAATCTGAATCAGAGCATTCTAGTATCCCAAGATTTGTCAAGAACCATTACCAAGTCGCTTCCCAGACCTGAAGAGAACCTCATTTCTGTCTGAAATAGGCTCATTCTGTGTTCCCTAAGGCTTCTTGCCGGAGTTACTTCTTGGTGGAAAAAGCAGACTAAGGGAGTCTAGAGTATGCCTCACCAAAATGTCCTCCCTCATCGCTTGCCCAGGCATTGCATCTTACAGGTTTTCAAAAGTATGGCCCAAACACAGTCTCGCGATTCCACTCCTTCATGGTAACTGGGGTCACACACACTTCCTGTGGCACAAGCTGTTAAGTGTCACCACTCGAATGGAAAGGGATCCTGGCAGTCAGGAGCCAGAGAATACTGAGTGTTGGAGCTCAGGGAGAAGAGTGTTCTGTCTGTCAGGAGCCAGGGAGTACTGTTACAGCTTAGTTAGGAAGAGTGTTCTAGAAGTTGGAGCCAGAGAATACTGAGTGTTACAGCTCAGAGGGTGGTGCATTCTGGTAGTCGGGAACCAGGGAATAGCACAGGCCATGGTAAGCATAGGAGCTTACAAGCCCTGCTCCTGGGAAAGGTTATCCCAATGTAACAGCTCTGCTCCAGCAGGGGAGGGCATCTCTGCTCTGCGAGGGGAAGGTTTCCCCAGCTAAAGTGTTACAACCCTGCTCTGCTCCTCAGTCTCCAGCTTCCCTGGTGAAGTTCTAACAATTCGGTTGGTAGGGAAGGCTCCCCTAGCGAGTTACAGTCCCGCTCTGCTCCAGTGAAATAAGGTCTTCACCCAAACCTCAGTCAAGAGATTTAGTGGGAGGGAAGAATACAGGAAAATGGCTGCCTCTATCAGGGTGGAAGAAGAACAGCCACAGATGGCACAGATGCAGGGTTTATATGGAGCTTCTTAGGGACAGAGTTTTCCCAGGGAGACAAGGGATTGGTTAGTTTAGTTGGTCAGGGGCAGAGATGGCCGATTTCAGGGCCAAACTGTTTCTTTCACTGACCTTTTTTTAACCTCTTGGCTCTCATTTCAGGGCCAGGGCATATTTGTTTCACTGGCTCGAATTCTAGGGCCAAAGTGTGTTTCTTTGGCACTGGCTTCAGGGTCATGGTGTATTTCTTTGTTTCCGGGTTCGAGGCTAAAGTATTTCTTTCACTGGCTCAGGTCTCAGAACCAGGGTGTGTTTCTTTCACTGCCTCTGGTTTCAGAGCCAGGATGGGTTCCTTTGGCTGGGCCTTTTACCCTACACAAACAATACTCCTTTTCCTTCTCTAGGTACCTGTAACCTCTGCCCCTGGCAGCAAGCCAAGTGTCTAAAGCATAGGACTGAGTCCGGGCTTTGGAGTATGCTCACCACCTGGATCTCTCCATCCTCTGTATCAAGTGAATGACGATCATCCTCCCAGGGTCCTGTCCCACCGTCATTAACTGGAGGCCTAGCTCTCACCCCAACTCCACTGCATCAGCATCATCCTCTAGCAGGGCCTTCATCACCCAGGTCAGCAAGTCAGGGCCATGAGTGCTGGCAGATGGTAGAAGACAGCACATCTCAGGATAGGCACAGTTGCTGCCGGAGTTGCAGCTCCTAGTGCTTGCTAGCCAGGGACCTCTGTTGCCCTCCCTGGCCCCTCCCTGGTTTGGATTTTCATTACTTGTTTTATTTTGTGGTTTTTAGCCTGTATCATCTTGATGTAAAGGTTTGGGTCGGATAGCACTGTCCACCCTGCTGAGGTCTTTGGCGGTTCTATAGTGACTCCTGCAGTTACAAAGTAACCCTTCTAGGTGTCCCCTGGCCAACCCTTTGCAGCCTTTTGGTCTCTGTCTCACTGGACATCTGCATGACATTAGGCTGGCATAGAGGTGATGGCCTTGTGGTGCAGGAGAATTGTCTGTATTCTGTCAATCATGTTTTAAATAAATGCTGGTTGGTCAGGCAGGAAGTATAGGCATGTCAACCAGACAGGAAGTAGAAGCAGGGGGGTGATAAGAACAGGGGAATTCTAGGAAGGAGGTAGCCCATTCCTCGGCAGTCCTGCCCAGACCAAAGAAGCAGGATGTGACCTGCCACACTGAATAAGGTACTGAGCCACGTGGCTGACATCGATAAGAATAATGGGTTAATATAAGTTTAGGAGCTAATAAGAAGCCTGAGCTAATGGGCCAATCAGTTTATAATCTTATGGAGACCTCTGTGTGATTTTCCTTGGGGCTCACTGCCAAATCCTGTGAACCTCTGCTGCTTCCTCTCAAAGTTCCTATCTCTCTCCGGAAGTCCCACCTATCATCTCCTGCCTAGCTATTGGCCATTCCACCCCTTATCAAACCAATCAGAAGGTGCCTTAGGTAGGTGAGGTTAAAAAAAAAAACGAGACGTCTTCACATAGTACAAAAAGATTATCTCACAACACAGCAGGAAGACTAATTAACTTTCCCAAGGTTACAGAGCTAGATCATGTGCTTAGCCTTGTGGCAGTAGCACTGAGTTAGACTTCTTCGGTTTCTGTCTGATGCTTTCCTGTCCTATCATCCCTGTTCACTCAGATAACTAGCCCAGATAGTCCCATCTTCCTGCCCAGTGACTAGCAGAACACTGGTTCCTCTCTAAGACCCCGGTACATCACTCAGAGTTGCTGGTGCATGAGATGGTCACACAT
This sequence comes from Bramus lutescens, assembly GCA_001685075.1. Classification (NCBI taxonomy): domain Eukaryota; kingdom Metazoa; phylum Chordata; class Mammalia; order Rodentia; family Cricetidae; genus Bramus; species Bramus lutescens. The sequence continues at coordinate 59,361 of LOEQ01000413.1, read as the reverse complement.
CTGCTCTGAACACAGCACCTTTGTAGCAGCTACCCATGAGCCACCCATGTCCCCATGCCCAGAGCTGCAGAAGACTTAGGCTGCCTCTCCTGACATCTGGCTCCAGCTCCTGGGGCTACTCCCTCCTTATTTCTGCTTCCCCTTCCACATCGGCCCCCAGGGAAGCTCTGAGACAAGCAGAGGACTCTCTCGCCTTTACAGTCCATGTCGCCGGGATGGGATGACATAGAGCCAGTCACCAGAAGACTAGTGGCCTCTGCCTGTCCCTCCAGCTGTCTGAACTAGAGGTCCAGGATTTCTCCCACTACTACTACCAAACTGTTTGCTGCATATCTGAGCCACTGTAGATCGGCCCTTGTGGCCTAAGGGCTCTGAACAGCTCACTCTCTGCCACACCTGTTGAATTGTTTACCCACCTCTGGATTCTCAGGATCTTCCCATCTCACCTTTTATTTCCCAGCTGCAGGACCTTGGGTGCACACGCCTGTGTATACACAGAGGCCAGAGGAGGACATCAGACCCCTCGGATCTGGAGTTACAGGCCTTTGTGGGATGCCCAGCTTGTTACATTGGTACTGGATCCAGACTGCAGTCCACATTCCTCAGCAGGGCGAGCAATGTCACTACAGAACTCTCTCTCCAGCCCCTCCAGATGTTTTGTTTGTTTAGCTTTTGTTTTTGTCACATCAACTGAAGAGTTGATAATGTCTCACCCCGCTGGAATCGTCCTTCTCTTTCCACCCTTTCTCTACTTCAATGTTGATAAATCATTTAGCTAAAAAATAAAATAAACCTTGCCAGCCAATCCAAACACACCTGCAGGCCAACAGGGCCTGATTTTGCACACACACCCCCCAAGTGAGGAGCACAGTCTCCAGGTCACACTCCAAATGATCATGTTTTCTCTCCCTGGCTACCTTTCCTCCTCTTGGGGCAGCTACTTCCACCCCTCTTCTCCAGGCAGCAGCAATGCCTTCTGACTGTTAGTCACCAGGGCCTCCAGGATCCCAGACTTGCTGAGTGGTGCTGTCTATTCCCCAGTAACAGTGACCAGGGACTCGGAGCTCCAGGCCTGGCCAGTTTGGGTTTTTTTTTCTTTTTTTGAATTCATTTAATTTTATATGTATGTTTTGCTCACATATGTCTGTGCACTTCTTGTGTGCCTAGTGCCCGTAGAGGTCAGAAGGTGGCATCAACTCCCCTGGTACTGGAGTTCTGGATAATTATCAGCCATTGTGTGGCTTAACTTATGAGCCATCTCTCCAGCCCCCTATTGTGGTGAAATTTCCTGGGGAGATACAACACACACACATACACACACACACGCACGCACACACGTACACACGCACGCTCTCACCACATGCCTAGTCACACAGAAAGGAAGCCCAAAGAACAGACTAAAGAACAGAAACCACCAAAGTCAAAGTCCAACTTGGTAAACCAATGAGTTTTACTGGGGTTACTTACAGGAGCAGAAGTGACTCAAAGACACTTTGTCACCAAAGCCCACTGCAGCATGGGTAAAAACTGGGAGCCTGAAACACACTGCACAGACTGCAGGCAGCTCGTCGGGTTGGAGAGTGCCCTTTCCAGGCAGATCCTCTGGTCTCTGCTTTTTCCATGTGGCTAGGCTTACTTGAAAGTCCTCTTCCCAGTTTGGCTTCTCTGAGAGTGACTAGCTGGCCTCTTTATTGCTTGTATACTCTTGGGGGTGGGAAGGGCCTGAAGGATCTGGTCAGTTTCAGGGACTTCCTGAAGCCATTTTGAGTTGTTTACTTTTTATCCTAATGTGGAATTTCTAATGTGGAATGTTTCAGTCTTGGAGGAAACTGTTATACACCCCTGCAAATTCCGGTTCCCCAGGACAACGTCCCATCAGGCCTCAGCTGGGTTCTCTCCTCCTCCCGACTGCCTTCTGTGAACCCAACTGCGCTGGCCTCATCTGATCTTACTTGGTCATATTCCCTTGTTCAGTGGCCACATGAATCAGTATCACACCTAGGGTGGCAAACAGCATCCCAGGAGGGGACTGAGCACAGGCTCCAGTGTGAAAGAACCAAGCCAATGTCATAACCGACTGCTCATTTCTTCTCTCAGAGATCAGGTTTCAATTTCAGGTACCTGAGACTGAACAGCAGTTTCTGAGGAAAAGCCATGAATAAAGGACAATAAATCTCCAACACCCCCAACAGCAGCTCAAGGATAGGGCCTGTCCCAGGCCTTCCAAAAAAATGGAAAACTGTAGCCCTGACTAACCCCTGACTAGCCCGACTAGCCCTGACCAATTAAAGCGTACTAATTTCCACTTGCTTAAGTCAATCATAGTTAAAATGACCTAACTTCCTTAGACACCCCCATCAGTGAAGATTAAAAGAAGCCCCCACCTCCCTCTCGGGGTGATTGCCATCCTGCCTTTGTGAAGGATGGTCAGCTCCAGCATGCTGAAATAATAATAATGACTCTTTGCTTTTGCATTTGATCTGGTCTCTTGGTGGTTTTGGGGGGGGCGTCCTGACTCTGCGCACAACAAGTAGATCTGTACTGACTAACTTTGGGATGTCAGCTTGACTTCAGTCCTTGGATGTCCAATATTCCTACCCTCCATGCTGCTACCCTGACCCACTACCAACATGGCAGCCTTACTTCCTGAGCTCAATGCCATGACCCATGCTCTTGTGTTCTACCGGGACATCAGCCATGAAAGGAAGCAAAGTCCAAGGTGGGGATGGGATGGGACAATAGAGAAGAGATCTTGGGGACAGTAGGTTACTTGAAGAATGTCCTTGGCAGGATGGGTTCCTTGGAGTGACTTGGAGTGACTTACAGGAGCTTGCGGGTATGACTTAGAGTAATATGGATTCCCAGTAGGTGGAGCTGAGTCTTGTATCTGACTTTTGATAAGGAGGGTTGGAGTAGTTGAGGTTTCTTGTTGACTGATGGTCTTTTGTCCATTTTGGCTTATGTTTCAAGTTGGGCTCATTTTGGGGTCTGGCTCCCCTACGTAGGGATTGGGTAACTAAGTCTCTGTAGATAGGCACTTCGGAGGGACCAGAACTGTGAGTTGAAAGGTGGGATCCAGGTCCCAGTGTTTTTTCTTCCCTCTGCACCCTCAGCAGTGCAAGGGCACCTACCTAGGCAAGCATTCAGATGAGGACGCTCCGCCGCAGAAACAGCCTGGCCTGAATCTCTAGGGCTATTTAGGATTGGAACCTGGAAGTGGAACCTGGTGCTGCCCTATGCCTTACCTGGATGGCAAAGAACAGCATGGCCGTGCATGTGATCCCCCAGACCAAGGCCTGCTGCCCGGGAAACCAGCAGACACTCTCAGTGCGAGGACAGTGTTTGAAGTGATTTTATTGGAAAATAGAAGGCGGTGTGTGGAAAGGTAGGGCAGAACTAGATGGAGATGCTGTTCTCAATCAGCACTGGGTCCAGGTAGTAGTACGGGATGGTGAGGCACTTATTGCGTTGGCGGATGTTGTGAGAGATCTGGGCGAGGTTCTGACGGAAAGACTCAATACTCCTCCGAGGGGCCTCCTCTACAAAATGGATGTCTGGGAAGTGGCCAAGCGGCCGCTGCAGGACAAATAACCAGGTGCTGAGACAAAGCCAAGCCATCTTACCGGATCCTTTCTGTGACCTCCCACTTCCTGCTTCCGGTCCCTGACACCCCTCAAGCATCCTTGCCACGCCCCCGCCCATGCTCAAGAGCCCCTCACCCTGTCGTCAGGCTCCCGGCAGAGAGTCCAGAGTACTAAGAGCACGATGCACGTGGTCTTCACATCCGGCAAAGTGTCCATGTAGGTCTGCAGAGTAGTCAGCCCCTTGGCCTGCATGGGGGGGTTCCGCATGGATGACGGGAAGTTGGGCATCCAAGAGGTGAACTCTAGCTGGATTGGAGGAGAAGAGGTGTTCTGGGTGAGAAAATACCCGGTTCCCGCCAACCAAGCCTGGGCGCCCTCTCCGGTGGTTGACATGGACCCCTGCCCCAGAAGACCCTGGGTTGGATCGGTGGAGCTGGTATCACTGATGGGCCTGCAGGCGGGTGGGGCAGAGAAACTGGGCCGAGGCTACGACTGGCACTGAGGTCGAAGAGGGAATCTGTTGAGACAAGCTGGGGTCGGACCAGGGATAGACTGAGTGTGGCTTGAGTTTGAAACCCACTGTTTAGGGGGACTGGGGCTGAAGCTGGTGAGCACAGGTACCTGGCCCGTGTTGACAGCTGCATGCCTGGCAGAGCAGGTGTACATGACCATCGTGACATACTCGATCAGCTCAGGTATAGTTCGCAAGCAGGTGGGAAAGCCTGAGAGATGGTGGAACAGACCGCGCCATGTTAGTCCCGGAGCAGGCTGGTGCCCAGCAGAGGGCGCCTATACTCCCAGCTCACCCTATCTTGTCAATAAATAGAGCGGCTGGCTCTGCCCTCCTGTGGCCAAAAACCTTCTACCCAATCCAGCCCAAGACTACGCTCTGTCTTCTCCAGTCCTTAGCTAGTTCTGGGTTGCAGCCTCACAGCCCTTATCTTACTTAAGCCCTCGGGTCACCTCCCTCCTGGATACCAAAACATCATCCTAAACTGTCCAGCACATCTGCATGGTCCGATATTCTAACACATAAGTCTTATCTTTTTTGCAGAACTCTCAGTGACTCAGGAAAGTCCCAGACTCCTCAGCCAGGATACATGGCTTGGTATCTGCCACCAGAAGTCTGCTGACCTCCACCCTCAGCCCCAGCAGCAGGGGGACATATTCCCCATGCCCCCTCTAGCTTTTGGGTTTTTCTACATGCAGCTGACACTCAGTAGCCCATCCTCACGTGCCCCTCCCTCAGGAAAGGACACATGCTGACCTCATCCCACACAGCTCTTGCTAAATGGCACCCAAGACGCCCAATCTCAGCCAGACCATGACTTGCAGCCTCCTCACTCCCACTATGCACCCACTACTCCCCACTGGGTGAACTGCCTCCTTGGCCTCGTCCAGATCCTTCATTCTTGCCTCAGGCTCCCCTAAACTGCTCTGGTTCTGCCATAGTGGAAATGCCTATTCACCAGTGCAACCTCCAGGCCAGTCCATGAGCATCTCGGAGGTGACACCAGTATCTGTCTTGGTCCCCTTTGCAGCCTCAGTAGGCAGCAGCAGTGCGTCAAAGCATTTGCAGAGTGTGTCCCTAAGTGTCCCTAAGTATTATGACCTCATGATGCTTTCCACTCCTCTCCTAGAGCCCGCCACCCCCACCCTTACCCCAGCTCCTCAACCACCATATACTGTCCTTTCTCATTGAATGTCACAACTTATTTCCAAGTCCACAAAAGCTTGTTTCCAGAAAGAAGGCCTGGGACACTGCCAGGTCTCAGCAGAGACAAGGTGTAGCCCCTGAGCTCAGACAAGGCACAGGTGCTTTGTCCCCCCAAACCCAGCTGCTGCTCTAAGGCTCAGCGCAAGGTCCTGTGCCAATCCGAGACAGAAGAGTGCTTGGGCCTTCTTCAGCCCACAGGGAGAAGGCACAAACTAGGAAGGGACATGCCTGGAGATGTCCCCTGAGTCCCAGGTCCCTCTGGGCTCCCATGCCAGTACCTGAGCTCTCACGCTCCAAGAGACACTCCTTGAATATCTCCTGCACCCAGCACTGCAGTTCCGGGTCACCCTCCACAGCTGCGTCATTCGGGTAATAGTAAGTGATGATCTCTGTCACATACCTGCAAGGGAGATGGAGCCTCATTAAGAGTTTCTCCCACATCCTCAGGTCATACTGGCTTTGGCTGGCTGCAATGCCACCCCAGGCCTGTAGGAGGCAAGGCCCTTGGGGTTTATGGACAAGACCAGAAACTACTTAGACTTTTTGTAAAGTGTATACAAAGTTACTCTTTCTTTCCCAGAAAGAGCCAAGGGGAGGGGGGCCTCAAGCAGCTCCGAGTCTAGACTGGAGGCCAAAGCAAGCGTGATCCAGTCGAACAGGCACAGGCAGCAGATGGATGAACAACCCCAAGACCCAGGAAACACCCAAGCCCAGGTCCTTAAAGGTCCCCACACCCCTCCAACATTCCAGGTGTCTGTCCACCTGAGTACCACCTGCTTCTGTCCCCACCTCACCTCTCCATGGCGTACCACACCGCCAAACTGTCATCACGGAAATAATACCCAGGCAAGTCCTGGACCCCACGCTCCACAAAGTCATTGGGGATGCAGAGGCTTTTGTAGGTGAGCTCAGACAGAGCCCGGACCATCACCTGTGCAAAACCCTCTAGGCCCAGCGACATGGCCTTGAGGAAGAAAGAATTACATGAGCATTCCTCCGAGCCTGCCTCCTAAACGCTGTCCTATGTCAGCCCCTCTGGGACCCATTCTGCCCAAGGGTCAGGGATCTTAACCTTCCAAGTCACACAGCAGCCCCCAAAACATTCTCTCAAACGCTGCCCCTTGTCCCACCCCCAGAATCTTAAACAAGTGGCAGCTCCGCTTGAAGACTAACTACAAAGGCCAGAAGAAAACAAGTTTCATGCTGGAGTCAGGGGCAGGAGTCTTACCCTGGCAGAGAGGCCCCCCTTGTTGAGAAGGAGGGCCCGCCCAATGCTATTGATCTGGACGTTGTATCTGGTGTGAGGAATGAGGAGCTGGGCAGGAAGGCAAGGAGACAATGAGGAGAGTTGAGATTGTTCCCAAGGACCTCAGCACCCCTACTCCTGCTACATCAGACCCCCACACACTTTGGGAAGTTCCCACTATAGGCCCTCTCTGGGGAATCCCCCAGATGCCTCGCAGGGCTCACTGAACACCCTCCCCACCCACAGAATTGACCCAGGAGCTTTCAAGGTCCCCTTCCCCCAAACCTATACCTTGTACAGGGGATGGCACATGGGTAGGTTCCTCAGCAGGGCCAGACAGAAAGCTTCCCCAATGAGGTGGCTCTCCAGCAAGTGTGCGATGGCCTCATGACAGTAGAACTCAGCATAGCGTACCCAGGTCTTAGCCAATAGCCAGTCCCACTCAGAGTCATTGGGCAGGAAGATGGGACAGTCAGGCCCAGGAGTCTGGCTGAGCTAGGGGTGGGGAAAGAGGTGGGTTAGTAAGGGTAGAAACCTCCACTGGAGGAGGCAAAAGAGTCCTGTACTCCACTCCCTCTGCCTTTTGAGCATCCTGGCATCCTTCTTCTTTCCCTACATTGGCTCTTGTTGCACCCTGTGTCTAACCCATCTCCCTGAACCTGCCTCTGCCCAGCAGTTCCCACTTTCTTTAAGAAGGCAGGTGGATCTCTGAGTTTGAGGCCAACCTGGTCTGCTGAGCAAGTGCCAGGACATCCAAGGTGAAACCCTGTCCCGAAAAACCAAAGGAAGAAGGAGAAGCAGCAGCAGCAGCAACTCCAGGCATCAAATTGTGACGGCACATGCCCTGAATTCCAGCACTCTGGAGGCAGAGGCAGAGGCAGATGGATCTCGGTGAGTTCCAAGTCAGCCTAGTCTGCACAGCGAGTTATATACCAGCCAGGACTAGATAGTATAAACTTCTGGCTGAAGGAGGAGAAGAAAAGGAGGGGGGAAAGGAAGGGTGGGGGGAGAAGGAGAAAGAAGAAAGGGAGAAAAGGAAAGAGGAGGGAAGTCAGCCACAGCAGCAGGTTGGAGGGGGGGCTGGTTGAGAAACTCCCTCTTCTGATAACCCTTCCTACCACAACCTCCATAGCCACCAGGGCAAGCACTGGACAGCTTCCTGGGCCTGGGAGAGAGGGGACGCTATCACTAAAATTTAGCCTGCATTGTCCCTCCTATGAACTAGACCATCAGGGCTTGGCTGATGCCTCCAGAGAAGAACCTTTTTCTAATTTTTAAATGACCCTTGTGAGGATCTGTGAGGAAGGGACGCCTTGGCTGTTTCTCCTGCCAGACCACAAGCCTAGGAAGCTGCTGAGTGTCAGTCCCTCAGGGCTTCAGCAGAGGTGGGTCTGCAGGAGGGTGAGGGAATGACATCAACAGGACAAGCTCCAACCAACCGCCTGGCCCGTTGGCATATGGGCATCTATGTGTGCACACTCAGCATACACATTTTACACCTAGGACCCACAGGGCTCCAGAATCATCTATAGGCACATAATGGCAACAGCCAGGTGTGCACCTGCAAGGAGATGGTTCTCACCCCAGGCTCCACATGACCACATGTGGGTCAGGTTATGCATATACGTGGGAATATACTCAGTTGCACACAGAGGGTTGTACGCAGGACTTTACATAGGCATACACACTGACATGGACACATACCTGCCCACATATGCACAAGTAGTACACAGGCTTACACAACCATAAACATACAGAAGGACATTTAGGCACATGGGATCAGTGCTGGCCACACGCTCACACAGCAGCCCCACCCTCACCTTCCCTTAGTACCTGAATGGCAATTGGCATCATGTTGCCATCAGGACCAAAGTGCAGCAAGCAGAGAGGAGCACAGTGATGCTGCTTATGACCATTGAGCTCCACAGTGGGGATGCCCTCCAAGATGCGGTAGTCTGCCAGGTAAATGTTCCCCTTCTGGAGGGAAATCACAATGGGCAAGCAGTTAGTCTAAGGTAGGGTACCTTCAACCCAGATAACCGACCCCAAAGCTCAGTGGATGGATGGGGATAGGGAAGTGGGGGGTGCTGGCATGGGTGAGACTGAAATGGACCTTGTCGATGGAGAGGCATAGAGACGCCCAAGAAAAAAACAGGGACAATGCCCCGGGTAAGCCAGAGAGGGCCTCACCTCTAGCTCTGCTTGTAGGCAGGTTCCCTCACCCAGGAACGGGGCCACCATCTCATCTGTAACTGGGAATTTGTCTGGGAGCTGCGTACATCTTCGGATCAGGGCTGGGTTGAGGCCATTGAGGTACTGGTATCCAAAGAAGCTGTCCTCCATCCAGTGCTCAGCCACATACTCTGGGGGAAATAACACAGGAATGTCACAGTGAAGTCCGGTACCCTCTCAGAGATGGGGAGATGTAAGAAAAAAATAGTGGACATCAAGATGACTCTGGAAGGGACAGGAAGTCCCTAGCTTTGCGTTGAATGACCAAAGGGACACAGGATGATGATCTTCAAGAAGCCTCAAACTGGGTGCGCCTGCCTGATTCTCAAATGACCCTTCTGTTGCCCCCATCTGAACCCACTGACTCCATGAGATGAGTCTTCCTCTTGCCCCAGAGACCACCTGACTGCCTCATGTTCTCTTGGAGTTACCCTCTCCATACCAGAGACAACAGTCTTGGTAGCAGGAAAGATATTCTTAATGTCCTTTAGTCTCTTCCAGGAACGTTTGCGATCCACCAGGCCACGCAGTTTGAAGGCCAGCGCCCTAGAAGGTGAGATACAAGGAGCAGAATGTTAAAGGGGAGCTAGGTACACAGGGAAATGACAGGGCCATCTACTCGCTACAGTTTCTGGGTGACCCGTGTCTTGGGGTCTTTTTGCTCTGGTCTGTGAGTGTCAAGTTTTCCACTGTCACCCCCCACCTGACTGCCTCCTGCCTCCCCCTGAGACTATTCTGAAGTGGGGAGACGGGGGGGCGTGTCTCTACAGGTGCTCTCACTCATGCACACTCACATGGGCCCTAGGCGGTAGAAGAAGGAGGCTGTCTTGACGAAGGAGAAACGAAGATTTGAGTTTAAGAACCTGGTGGCCTTAATGTTGATGAGAATCGGGAATCCTGGGATATAACCATTCCACCTGTGTGAAGAGAGAGGGGCTGGAGTGTGGAGCCTGCTGTCTAGGGGACAGGGAGGGGCAGGTACTGGTCTTGTGGGAGGGGATAGGAGGGGCAGGTACTGGTCTTGTGGGAGGGGATAGGAGG
>LOEQ01000413.1:30799-42235 GCA_001685075.1 Bramus lutescens | reverse complement strand
AACAGAATGGAAGGAGAAGGGAGTCAGCAGAGATGGTTCAGTTGGTAAATATGCAAGTTTAATGACCTGATCTGAGTTTGAGTCCCCGGACCCACATGGTCAAAAGAAAGAACTGACTTATGAATGTTGACCTCTGATCCCCAAACATGTACTGTGGCTCTCACATATGTACACACACACACACACACACACACACACGCACATACACACACCAAATAAATAACTTAAAGAAAAAGAATGCAATAAGAAAGATCTGGAATGAGGGTTAGGATCTGGATAGGATTGAGTTGGTTGAGGACCTAGCTGTTCCTTACCTCCGTCTTTCTCTCACTTCCTTCCCTCCTCCAAGCCCCTCAGACACAAGGCAGGAAATAGACCTAGAACTTACTGAGTATCAAGAAGAGGAGGAGAAAGGAGCTGCAAGCTTATTTATTCACTATAATTTTGCATATTAAATGATCTAAAGATAATAAATCTGGAATAGGATCATAACAGCTTGAGTAGGGAAAGAATGGGTTGGGCAGGGCCTTGAGATAAAAGCCCGGGGTCTGAACCGAGAACAATGAAGAAGATCCAGCTTCTGCTCCCACCCATAGTGTTTGGGACCCAGAGAGAGTGAGGAGAGAGTCATGCCCCCGTCTTTGGGGACTGCCCTTTTCCCTTCCCCCTCCCAGGGCAGCACCTGCCAACCAGGAAGTACCAGCTCTGGTTTCCTCCCTGGTGGCACCCTCCTGTCACCATCAAGGGAAGGTTACACAGTGACCATGCCAAGTTAGAACTTGGCCTCTGAGACAAAGAGAAGGGTACCAGTCGTTCCAGGTTGGAGGTGATTGAATTTCGGCTTAGTTTAGAAATAGGAATGCGGCTGGTGCTAGGGATTGAAATGACTTTTTCATGACTCAAATCTGCTGATGTCACCCGGTGTTCCCCACCATGCCTCATCAAGCCTGGCAGCATCTCTTCCTTGCCTTTGGGATGATACCATGTGCATTTTCTTCATTCACCAGCCCCTGCTGCATGCCCAGCTCTGTATCCAGCTTGGAGAACATGGTGTAACCAAAACAAACTGTGCACTCATGGAACTAACATTCTAATGAGGGAAATAGATAGCATTACATAACATCCAAAGAAACTGAATAACATTAAGTGGTGATACGTGTTGAAGGGGGAAAAATAAATCAGGGGAGAGAAGACATAATGAAGTACAGGGGGTGGAGGCTAGGAGTGGTACGGGGCTTGCTTACTAGGTTTAAGCCCTGGATTTGATCCCCAGCACTGAAAACAAAAGCACAAACAAAAATAAAACAAAGCAAAAACAAACAAACAAACAAATTAAAACCACCCTGGGGCTTTTGTAAAGAAGGCTAAATTTAACTATAAATGGCTCTCAGCACTGTAGTCAACATCTTTGCTTTCTAGCCATTTACCCTACTTGATTATGCAATCTGTAATTTATTTGGTCTGAGTCTCTCTCCATCCCCTGCCATGGTACCTGAAATCAAGGAGACTCTTGAAACATGAGTTTTGTATTTGTTCATTTTTCAAGACAGGGTTTCTCTGTGTAGCCTTGGCTGTCCTGGAACTCACAGATAATGCCTGCTTCTACCTCCCAAGTGCTGGAACTAAAGACATCTGCCACCACCAGCTGGCTAAATCTTTTTTTTTTAAAGATCTGTTTCATTTTTAGCTGGGTTTAGTGGCATATGCCTTTAATCCCAGCTCTTGGGAGGCAGAATCAGGTGAATCTCTGAGAGTTGGAGGCCAACTTGGTATACAAAGTAAGTTCCAGGATAGCCAAGACTGTTACACAGAGAAACCCTGTCTTGAAAAACAAAAACAAAACAAAGAGATCATTTTATTTTTAATCATAAGAGGGACCCCTGTGGAGCCTAGAGGTGTTGCATGCATCAGAAACAGGCAGGTATGAGCCCTCTGACATGGGTGGTCTGGGAAAACAGCCCATGCTCTTAATCACTGACCCTGAGACACAATGCTTGGGTGGATTAGTAATAAGAAGATGATGGTCAGGGGTGGGGGTAGGTGAAATTCAGAGAGGAAAACTAGGTTAAACTAAATTAAGGGAGAATGATAGGTGTGGGGAATGAGTTAAGGAGAAGGATGAAGATGATAGAATGTTGAGGATGAAGGTCATGGCCCAATCTCTGGGTGACTGGCAGGCTGTCTCATCCCCCTAGGCACAATGCCATCCTAAGCTGAGGATGGAGCTGTCAGGCCGGTCAGGCCCGCCATCCTGGGCCCTGCTTGGCCACCCTCATGACTCTGCAGTTCCTGAGAACCTGAATATACAAATTTGCATCTCAAGAGCAATCCATGCAAATGTTCCTAGCCTAGTACTTTCTAGCCACTCCCCTACCCCGGAGACTATGCCTCCAGGGGGCTGCCAATGAAGACGCCAGAAGGGATAGATTGAGACATGGAAAACATCATCCCAGGCCCCTTGGGGATGCCAGATCCTAGGGCACTGAGGGTAAGAGGTCCAACTGTAACCTTCTAATCTAGTAATAAGTAAGATGAATGTGTGGGAGTGAAGAGGTAGGGGCTCGTAGGTATCCTAGAGGACTGGATAGGAGAGGGCTCGGGTGACAGATGGAATACAATTGAGGTATAGAAGAGGATGGGGTGACCGTGCATAGAGAGAACTGTTTCCACTCCCTGAAAAGCTGTCTCCCCAACAATGACTCAGAAGCAATAATTCTCATATGTGTATGTGTATATATATATATTCATGTCCCCTCTAATCCAACCCATGTTCCCCAGAAGCTAGGGTAACCGCTCTGGGTTTAATCCAGCTTTAAGCCTCAGGTGGGATTTATGTTCCTCAAGGGAAAAAAAGAGATAGGTTCAGTGAGGACGTGAGTGGGGCCAGGGCTGGAACTGGGGACTTGGATGGGGTTGTGCATACAGATATGGATGGGCACTCCCCAATTGTGACCCAAACTTGGATGCATAACTCTGGGTAGGTACTCACTGAAGAACTGGTTCTCCTGGACCAGGGGTGGGACCAGCATACATGAGAGGCCCTGGAATAGATGTGCATTGGCCAGGGAGGCTCCTGACACCCACCTACACTAGGAGCTAGGTCCTCACTTTTGGGGCACCCCCCCCCGACCTTGCCCCACCCCAAGCCTGAAAGGCTGGTAACACCTGGGGCCCCACTCCTCTGGGATGCAGAGAACGAAATCAAATCAAACGCATCTCTTTAAAAGCACAGCAATCCTCCTTCTAGTCAAACCCAAAGACTAAGCATAGATGGGGGACATGTATGACCCAATATCTCTTTCTACCCACCTTAGCTTCCTTTCTGTCCTGGAAGATGTGTCGTTACTTTGTAACACCTCCCCAGAACTGTTTGGAGAGTGTTTTGTTTTGGGGGTTGTGTTTTTTTGTTTGTTTGTGTTTTAGTTTTGGGGGGTTTTGTTTTTGTTTGTTTGTTTGTTTTTGTCTACCCTCCACTCACACCAGTGCATGCTATCTGACTGTGTCTCTGACTGCATTTGCCGCCATCTGAAAGGATGCCTCTGTTTTTTGTCTGTCTCTCCATCACCTGGAAACAGGAGTCAGCCTGGGGAATTCACAGCTACTTCTCTGGAGAGCAAAGGTATCATGAGTCAAGCAGATCCTAAAAAGGCAATTCAGGAAGGGACTTCCCAGGGCTTCTCAGACAGATTTGGACCTCTGGGGTGGGGAAACTTGTTCAAGGCTGGCAGAGAAGAGACTGGCATGTGTCTTACTGTGACGATCAGACTTCTCGACGAATGGGAAGGCATGGAGGAGTCCAGCCCACATGCTGGGAGAATCCCATTAGACAGAGCTGCAAAACAAGGCAAAATCTCTTCCCTACTTCTCACATATGGACGTGCCCAGAGTCAGGGCCAAAATCCTCCGTGCCTTCAGGTGTGTGTCTTCCCAATAAATCTCCTCCAAAGCTGGCTTTCTGAGAAACTAGATTCCAGTGATCCACCCTAGTCCCTCCCTCTCCTGCTCAGAAGCATTTTTCAGGGTGGATATGCCTTCAAATAAAGACTTCAAGCCACACAAGGAGTGTTCTTTGGGGATACAGCTGCCTCTGCAGTGACCTGATCAAGGCCCTGGTTAATGTCGTCTCCATTGTCCTCCCATCACAGCCTAGCTGGTCACAGGAGGGCACCCCCAGAATTTCTTGGTGCTAAAGCAAACCAAACCTGGTGGTTTTAGCTAAATCACTGAGCTCTTTAGACAAGCTATCCCCAAACACCTCTGCATGTGCAGTAGCGTAAGGATTCCATTCTTCCAGAATCAGAAGAGACAGTCCAGTCTTTGGCACAGTTCAGGTGCATCAACACACACACACACACACACACACACACACACACACACACACATTCCAATGGGACAGGGGTTTGTTTGACTAGAGAGGCAGTTCTCAGGCTAGAGAATGGGGAGAGGAGGCAGGTGGTTTTCCTGGCTCTGTGAGGCAGTCATTATTTGAAAACTTCAGAACAGTTGGAGGATCTTCACTGACTGAAGTTGATAGTGGTCTGGTGTGGAACCAAGTGACCCTGTACAGCCTGCCAAGTCCTTGGCCACAGAAGGCACTGGTAGAGGAGACAGAGCTGTCACCAATTATTCTGATTCTAAAGTGGATTCCTCTGTCGCCAGAACCGCAGGAACAGAGAAACAGTCCCTTCTGTGACCGTTCAAAGATTGATGTTGCTTTGTAACTCCGGTCAGACAGAAACCATGACTGGCTTTGGTCAGGCACCGGATCTGACTCAGGTGGCAGAGGAAACAGGTGTAATGGACAGTGCATGCCTGTGACCCCAAATTACAGGGGCTCAGGTCCCCGAAGGCCCTAGAAGAAAAGGGGACCCCACGCCAGAACTTAGGGAGCAGATGCATGATAATTAAAGGTTTGAGCCAGCAGGGGCTACATGATAAGACTCTGTTGAGGGGGCGAGAGGTACAAATGGTAGACTAGGCCTGAGTCAGACAAAACAGGAAACAGAGACCTGCAGCAATTGGGGGAGAATGTGAACAGCTGATCGATGTAAACAGCAAATCTTTATATTTTATTTATTTGTTTGTTTTGTTTTTCAAGACAGGGTTTCTCTGTGTAGCCCTGACTGTCCTGGAACTCACTTTGTTGGCCAGGCTGAATTCGAACTCACAGAGATCTGTCAGCCTCTGTGGGATTAAAGGTGTGTGCCGCCACTGCCTGACAGATCTGTGTCAGGACTGTGTGACTGGAAAGGAGAAAACCATTCTGTCCAGATTTATCCAGTTCAGTTAGGGAAGACTAAATTATGCCACAGTAACAGTCCCACAAACTTCAACAGCTCCACCGACAGCCAACTCAGGCATCAGAGCCTCTGTTCGAGTCCCTCAGACATACAGGTGCATGTTTTCGCCTCTAAATGCAGAAGCAGGGAATGCTGGACTGTCTCCGTGAATTCCGGAGAGGAAAACACCACTTCTGCCTGGAACTCAGCCCACAATTCTGCATGTAACTCCACCCATGTGCAAGAGGGCAAGGAATGAGTTTTCCAGGAGCAGAACTGGATTTCAGTAACCTCACTAATAAATAGTACCACACCCAGAACCTGGATTCTGGGACTTTGCAAAATGCTTAGTTCCTTCCTTCCAGTACCCTGTGCCAGCTATTCCTTCCCTTCTTGACAACTTGCTCCAGGAGGTAAAGGCATGAATATAGCCTAACTAACCAATAGAGTCTCCAGAAAATATGGCCCACAGATTCGCTCTTGCTCTTTGCCCCAGCACTTCTACACCCCGCCGCTATACATCATCATCATCATCATCATCATCATAATAGAGGAAATGGGAACCGAATATGTCAGCTTTTATTGAAGTCACTGGGCTCACAGAAGGAGAGGAACAACAGAGTGCCAGTGGGCAGGAGGAGAGCCGGAGAAAGCGACACATACAGCTAGGCTAGACTTCCTGTTCTCTGAAACTCAACTAGACATCCAAATGAACAGGGCTGACTCTTTCCTTCCCCTTAGAAGTGCTAGGAGCAAAGCGGAGTCCGTGGCAGACCCAGGCACACAACCCTTCCATTCCAGTTTCAGGGCTCTTTCAGAGAAGGAAGTTGAATTTAGTGGTCCTGAGCTTGGGAGAAGGGGTAAGAAAAGAGTTACCCTAAGTGAAAAACTGAGTTTGAGTGGGATGTGGAAGCAGAGCTCAGAAACTCAAGCTGGGCATCCCAGTGCGGAAGGAAGATTCCCACATAATAAGGGCAAGGAAAAGAACTCCTTTTCAAGGAGCACATTGTGCATTTGAGTTAAGTCAGCGGCTTTGACCCTGAACACTGCCTGTACTAATCTCTCACAGCTCAGGGCCCATTTATATAACATTGGGGCCATCTTGGTCCCATAGGCAGAGGGGAAGGTTCAAGATGAGAATAAGGAGGATGGAAGGCACTGGAAGGCCCTAGGAAGTCGGCCTTCCCCTTAGTTGGAACTTCCTTTCTTCTGGGATGATGTGAAGTGGGGCTTAAATAGAGACACTGTTCTCGATGAGAGGAGGGTCCAAATAGGCATAAGGCAGTGCCAGGCTCTCGTTACGTTCCCTGATGTCCCTTGAGATCTGTGCCAAGCAGTTCTGGAAGGCTGCAATGCTTTGCCGTGGGGCCTCCTCTGTGAAGTGTTCATCTGGGTAGGTACCCAGAGGCCTCTGGGAGAAAATAGGTCGAGATGTTAGGAAGATGTTCAAGATAAGATAGACAGTAATGAAGATTTACACGCCAACAGATAAAGTCAAGGTGTTGTCTAGAAACACAAATCAGCTTCCACCACGGAGAACACGAGCCCTTCAAATCACAAGCCCAACCCACTATCACTTCATTAACAATCTGATTCAGAATAGCCCCCTATGGTATTTTGAATGAGGATGTCTCCCATAGGCTCATATATATCAATGTTTGCTCCCCAGTTGATGGAACTGTTTGGGAAGGATTTGGAGGTGTGGAGGAGGTGTGTCAACTGGGGTGGGTTTTGAGGTTTCAAAAGCCCACACCATTCCTAGTTTTAAAACACTTTAAATTGCCAACTGTGGTGGTACACGCCTTTAATACCAGCACTAGGGCAAGAGGCAGACAACTCTCTGAGTTTGAAGCCACCCAGTCTACATAGTGAGTTTAGGACAGCCAGAGCTACACAGTGAGACCCTGTCTCAAACAAACAAAACAAACAAAACCCAAAACATCTTGAACTTGTGGATCAGATGTAAGCTGAGTCTCAGCTATTTCCCCTGCACCCTGCCTGCCTGCTGCCATGCTCCCGCCATGACAATCGCCATGACGATCATGGACTCTAAACCTCTGGAACCATGAGCCCCCAGCTAAATGTTTTCTTGTAAAACTTGCCTTGGTCATGGTACTTTGTCACAGCAGTAGAAAAATAACTAAGAACACCTCCCGGCTAGCCCTGGAAGCCTGCGAAGTACAGAGCAGACTGCGACTTGGGCCCTAGCCAACCTAGTTGGAGTGCTCCCCCTGCTGGCACCCCTCTTCATGGCACTCCGATTTTGAAAGTCCATTCCTGGATCTCAAAGAATGAAGAAAAGTCCAGCCCCTCTCCACCTCCTTCCCTGATCCACTGGGTTTGTTTGTTTGTTTTCTTTATTTTGTTTTGTTTTGTTTTTTCAAAACAGGGTTTCTCTGTAGCTTTGGAGCCTATCCTGGAACTAGCTCTTGTAGGCCAGGCTGGCCTCGAACTCACAGAGATCAGCCTGTCTCTGCCTCCCACCCAGCTGCCTGATCCACTCTTTAAACTCAAAGACCAAAGTCATATTCACCATTCAACAGCGGTTAACAAATTTATTCCAGAAAACAGGTCCAAGAGTATAGCTGGCACCACATAGGTTTACTAAATCCAAGCCCTGAGGACAGCCAGCCTCCTGGTTCTGAGGTCTTTACAGTCATCTGACATCATGAAACCTTTGCCGTACTCGCTATCACCACAACATTGCCACACTTTTCAATGTGAACATCCTTGTATAGGACCGTCCTTCCACAATCACCATCATAACATAGGTCACCGTCAAAAGGCATGGATCCAGCTTCCTAACCTTCAGGCAACACCAGGGCTACTGACGCCTTAACATGTCTTGTTCCCATTTGACTGCATTGGTGGAGGCCTTCAGACTACTGCTAAACAGCAGAAATAATAGTGGACATTGTTTTCTTGTCCCTAATTTTTCTTTTCTTTTTCTTTTCCCACTGAGACAGGGTTTCTCTGTGTAGCACTGGCTGTCCTGGAACTCAGTCTAGAACAGGCTGGCTTCAAATTTATAGATCCATCTGCCACTGCCTCCCAAGGGCTGGGATTAAAGGCATGCACCACCACCACCCAGCTCTTGTCCCTCATTTTAAAAAGACATCTATTTCCATCATAAATACAGTGTTGGGTTTTTGTTTTCGTTTTTAAGATAAATTTTTAGCACCGGGCAGTGGCGGCACGCGTCTTTAATCCCAGCACTCAAGAGGCAGAGGCAAGTGGATCTCTGTGAGCTGAGGATAGCCTAGCCTACAAAGCAAGTTCCAGGACAGCCAGGACTATTACACTGAGAAACTTTGACTCAAAAAACAAAACAATCAAACAAAAAGATATGCTTTAGTCAAAATTCCTTCATGGGGGCTTCATTTGAAACAAGCTTTTATTAGTAATGGCTGTTTGCACTAATCAAGCCTTTTTCACCTGTGTTGGGCTAATTATACACTATGCCTTGATATTGATGGAACAAACGATAGCACTACACTTCATAAGGTAAACCAACCTTTCATCCTTAGAATAAACTAGGCCTTGCCATGACACATTACTGTTTACTCCACAGTCCTCTGCCTTTATTGGCTGATACATTTTTAAGATTGTTGGAGCTAAGTAGAGGAGTTTATAATTTAATTTTCTTAATTACAGCTGACATCTAAGTATTTTATGTGAGCCATCACAACCGTACAACAACCCTGAAGACGGCTTCTTTTATCGGCCCCCACTTTAGAGATAAGGAAATTGAGGCTTGGTGTAGCCAAATTAGAGAAGTCATGGAGACGTTGAGTGTGACCCAGGAACTGGAGCCCTCTAATGAGGTCCACCTCCTTTAAGGTCAAGGCCTCTGCTAGCTGGAGGATCGGACTCCTAGGACTGAGAAGGATTGCGCCTTTTCCTTTGGCTTCCAGAAGTTTGAAAGACAAAGGAACCGGGCGTGGTTGCATTTCGGCTGCCTTTGACCCAGACTTCAGTGGGTGACTCTTCTGGGATCACCGGCCTGCACACCATACCTACCCTTAGGTCTGGTTTGCATGTCTTCGTAAATCTGTTATGTTTTCTTAGAAAGTCATTCCTTTCGTTCGTCCAGGTTTCCAGTTTCGTGTCCATGAAACTGTAAGCAGTATAATCTTGCAATTTTAAAACTTCCTCTGTATGGTTTCCCCTTCCTATTCCCAGGGTGTATTTATGTTCTTTCCTTTCTTGGCTTGATTAGAAGTCTTGGGCTGGAGAGAGGGTGCAGCTGATGAAAGCTATGCTGGCAACCAAAATGTTAACAATTGTTTATCATGTCTTTATAGTACTAGTCTTTTCTCAGGCTGCCTTGTAGTTCAAGGTTGGCCTGGAAGTCACTAGATAGCCGAGGCTGGCTTCAAGCTTGCAGCAATCTTCCTGATTTAGCCTCTGGAATTATGGGTATGAACTACCACACCCGATTTATTATTTGTTTTTCTTTCTTTCTTCTTTCTTTCTTTCTTTCTTTCTTTCTTTCTTTCTTTCTTTCTTTCTTTCCTTTTTCGGTTTGTCAAAACAGGGTTTCTCTGAAGCTTTGAAGCCTGTCCTGGAACTAGCTCTGTAGACCAGACTGGCCTTGAACTCATAGAGATCCACCTGTCTCTGCCTCCACCCAGGCCTATTATTGGCTTTTCTCTTTTTTTTTAAAAAAAAAAAAAAAGACAGAATGGGTTCAGTGGTTAAGACTATAAACTGCTAGCCAGGCACTCTGGAGGCAGAGGTCGGTGAATCTCTGTGAGTTTGAGGCCAGCCAGCTCTACAAGAGCTAGTTCCAGGACAGCTGGGGCTGTTACACAGAGACTACTGTTGCGGAGGATCGGAGTTTGGTTCCCATCACCCATGGTGTTTGGCAGCTTACAATCACCGATTACTCCCATCCACAGCATCTGGCATCTTCTTCTGGACTCTGTAGGCACCTGCCCACATGTGTGCATGTATCTACACCCATACACACATTACTAAGATAAAACACACTTTAAAAATGTATTTTAAAAAGTACAGCATGGTGGTGCACACCTTCAGTCCCAGCACTGAGGAGGCAGAGGCAGAAGGCTCTTTGTGAGTTAAAGGCTAGCGTGCTTTACAAAATGAGTGCCAGGACAGCCAGAACTACAGGAAGAGTGCCAGGACAGATTCCAAAGCTGCACAGAGGAACCCTGTCCTGAGAAACAAGAAATAAAACCAAATCATTTTACTATTGAGTAAAAAATATAATGAAAGAAAAAGTTGTTAAAGAGATTAAAAAAAAAAAAAGCTGCCATGTTTCTAGCACCAAACCAAACCAACCATGAGAAATGAGGGCATTCAGAGGTGCCATGTGACCCTGGCTTGGAGGCAAGATCACGGGGGCAGATTTGCATGATGGAACTATGCAGTGTGTGAATGGCCATGACGGTAACAGATGAGTCAATCGCTGCTCACTTTAGCCTAAACTCCTTAGCTGTCTCATCTCCTCTCTCCAAACCTATCCCTCTCAGCCACTGACACAGCCACAGGAACATCCTTGCTGGAACAAATTAAGTCGTGTAACTTCTAGCTTAAAAGCCTTGAGTGGCCTCATTGTCCTCTGAACAAATACTATGCAAAGTCCTACCTTACTCTTTACCCTGCCCTGCCAGGTCATTTCCCCGAACCTCTGTGATCATAAGAACACCCTAGACTCTCCCTTCCACTCCTGGGTGTCCCTCCCTTTGCCTAGAAACCAATGTTGCCCCTCCTCTGCCAAACTCCTACTTGTCCCACAGGTTTTAGCTTGTATGTTACCTATTCCATGAAGCTTTCTTGGGTTCTCCCATGTAAGTTTCCCAAGGACCTATCCTTGCCTTGGGAATAACAGTAGGCATTGCTCCCCACCAATGCCTCATATACCAAAAGTACTCAGGAAGTGATCTTGAATGGAGGGTTAATATATGAGTACTTCCAACAACACTCTGATGTCCGATGTCCCTCTTCATTCACCTGTATGTCAGATGAAGGCATCAAGAGGGTGGGGTGGGGTCTCATTCAGCTTCATATACCTAGTATCAAGCACTATGCTGATATGGAGGAGGAGCCCCACATTTAATGAGTGAATTAATGAGTGGTTGGTGTATAAATGCATGATTAGATAGATGGCAGGATGGATGGATGGGAGGATGGA
>LOEQ01000413.1:15423-27791 GCA_001685075.1 Bramus lutescens | reverse complement strand
GTGTAATTGATACCTCTCAGATGCCAAGGGACAACTGTACTTTTTTGTTTGTTTTGTTTTTCCAAGACTTTTTTTTTTTTGTAACAGCCCAGTCTGTCCTGAAACTTGATTTGTAGATCAGGCTGGCCTCAAATTAGAGATCCTCCTGCCTCTGCCTCCTAAATTCTGGGATTAAAGGCCCAAGATACCACGGCCCAGTTTGTTTGTTTGTTTGTGTGAATACAAGGTCTCTATGTAGCTCTAGAAGTCCTGGAACTCACTCTCTAGACCAGACTGGCCTCAAACTCATGGAGGAGATCCACCTGCCTCTTGCCTCCTGAGTGCTGGGTTTAAAGACATGTACCAACATGTCTGGCAAGACAGTTGTATTCTTTATCCAGCTGGTGCTCACGCCTCCTCTTACCTCACATTGTACATATCAGCAAAGACTCCCAGAAGCCCATCTTCCCTGACCGCCACACTTTCCAGCCACCGTCTCTCCTGTCACTTCCACCTTTTTCCTTTGTGGGGCTAAATCAGGAGTTGGAGGGGTGTAGAGCATATCAAGGCCCTGAATTTGACCCCCACCGCGTGCATGCACACACATCATAAGTCACATGATGTCACCTTTCACTAGAACCTTCTAAAGAGACCCTCTGTTGCTCACTTTCTCTGCTCCTTCTTTCTTCCGTTTACTTACTCTACTCTGGCTACCTAGCCTTTGTGATATTCCTCAAACACACGGGTACAGCGAGACCCCAGGGCCTGACACTGTACTACTACCTGAGTATTCTCATCTCAATTAATATCCTCAACCCCTTAAGATCTCCCCAAGCTCTAGCTCCACAGTCAGTCATTCTTTGGCTCTCTGTATGAAATATTCTCCCTAGTGAGATTCTGGTTTCCTCACTAACACTCATAGTCTTCTGACATGTTTGTTGGCCATCCCTGTCTCCCTCCAAGCTCCATTAAGAGCAGAAGTTTTGCCGAGTGGCAGGGGGAGCACACCTTTAATCTCAGAACTCAGGAGACAGAGGCAGGAGGATTTCTGTGAATTTGTGGGCAGCCTGGTCTCCAGAGCTAGTTCCAGGATCGGCTCCAAAACTACAGAGAAACCTTGTCTTGAAAAACAAACAAACAAACAAAAAACTAACTAGAGTAAACTGAGCAGTGGTGGCACTTTAATCCTAGCCTTTAATCCAAGCACTCTGGAGGCAGAGGCAGATGGATCTCTCTGAATTCAAGGCCAGCCTGATCTATATAATTTCCAGTTCCAGGACAGCCAGGGCTATGCAGAGAAAGCCTGTCTCGGGGAAGAAAAAANNNAAACAGGGCAAGTTTGTATTGGAAAAGCTGTCACCACTCTGAAAAGCTCTGTAGTGTATAGACTCGTAGACAAGTTTAATACAGAGGAGGCTGACCCAAAAGTAATTAAATCTCAGTTTGAGTCTATAGGAAACAAATATGCCAGGGCAACAAAGCAGCCAGGATCCTGATTAACAGTAAGTTTGCAAAACACAGGGAAAGATCACTCTTTAAAATACCCGAGAGAAATCTGAGTGTCATCACCTTAACCTAGAAATCACTCCTGGTCTTGTCACTGTCGAGACAAGCTGACATCAGCTGCTTCGCAATGTGATGCAAACCGCCAGGACAGCATCGCCTAAGAAATATTCTTGCCAAAAATGTGCAACCTTTATACATTCCTTCCCATTTACAAAAACCACACAACACAGGAGAGAGCAATTAGATACGTTCAAAGGTGACACACTGCCCAGCACAAGTCTGGGGTTTTCCATAGCTCCATGTTGTGGAACTATAAAAAAACAGGGTGCCATGCATGCACTGCCATGAGGATGGGAAAGGCAGGCAGATCTCTGAGCGTTTGAGGCCAGCCTGATCTGCATTCAGAGCTTCAGGCCAGTAAGAACTACAGTGAGACCTTGTCAAAAAAAAAAAAATCAAAGCAAATAAATAACAAAAGAACTCCAAAAACTGCTGCTTTAAGTTAAAAGAATCTTTAAATAAAATGTGGTACTTGGTTGGCTCCTATCCCAACTGGATCAGTGGAGGAAAACAGGGCAAAGGGGGAAATGTGGACTAATTGCGAGGGTGACATTGATGAACGCCAACACTTCTATTAAGTGTAGGGCTAAGTGTGCATAGCTCAGTGGTACGCTTGTCTACCATGTAGGAACCTGGGTTTGAGCCCCAGAACTACAAAAAGTTATCAGAATGGGACCGTGGGCTAAGTGTGGTGCCACATGCCTTTAACTCCAGTACTCCGTAGGGCACAGAGGCAGGCAGAGCTCTGTAAATTCTAAGCCTGGGCTACCCTGATCTACATGCAGAGTTCCAAGCTGGTTAGGGCTACATAGTAAGATGCTGTCTAAAAGAAACAAACTCCAGAAGTCAGAGCAAGAGATTAATCAAATGTGGCAAAATATTGTAGGACCTGGTAGGTAGGTAAAGGGTCACTAAGGTATACTCTGCTGTCCTATATGATTGAAAAACTTTGTCTAAAAAGATGAAAGAAGTACAAAGTCCCTTCTGGATAGGACTGCAACCTCTGTCTGTTGGAGGTGACTTGAAACAATCAGTCATCTAAAAACCACTTCTCTACTGAGAAGACTCGGGCTAAGGTAAAGGAAATTGGTGGGTGGGCATTTGAGCCACTTTAATACAATACAGACAGAAGGCTCAGTGGGTAAGGGTCATCAGGGATTGATCCCTGAATGCAGTCCCTGGGATCCATGCTGTAGAAGGAGGAGCTAAGTTACCTACACATGCGCTGTTGTGCACCCTATACACACAAAACAAACATATAAAAAAAGGATTAAAAAAATAAAAACAGCTGGCCATGGTGGCACAGGCTTTTAATCCCAGCACTCAGGAGGTAGAGGCAGGCGGATCTCTGTGAGTTTAAGGCCAGCCTGGTTCCAGGCCAGTAAGGACTATATAGTGAGACCCTGTCTCAAAACAACATGAAAGAGCATTCTTTGGAAAAGGCGGAGTTGGTTTTTGAACCTGGAAATCCACCATGGAGGAGTAACAGAAGAAAGGTCTCTGCCATTAGAGGTGCCTAGACAGGAGTCTCAGAGCCAGGCTAGCCAAGAGTTAGGTCCATAGGGAGCAAGGGGTCTCATCTTCCCTAAGACTGAGAGAATACTAAGGAAAGAAGAGTGGTGTGTGACACCTGCTTGGCACTGCATTTAAGGAACAGAAGTTGATGTTTTCGGGGGAGGTTGCTTGGGCAGAGGGAGGATGCAAGGGGACAAGGTAGATATGTGGGATCAGAATGCATGATGTCAGATCCACAAAGAATCAATTAAACAAAAATAATTTTAAAAGTTTTCAATAAAAGAAGAATAGAAAAAGAACTTAAAAAAAAAAAGGAACAGAAGTTGAGAGGAGCCATGTCATGCTTAGCATGAGTGACGCCCCGGGTTCAATCCTCAGTACCACATTAAATGCAATTGAATAGTGTGGATTTCAGTAATAAGAACTGATTGATGCAGGAGAGGTGGGTGAGGATGAGAACTGGATCAGCAAGAGCTTGTGAGTGGTGTGGATGAAGACAAAGAGGGGTACCTGAACTCTCCCGGCCGAGGAACGCCTGAGCAAAAATCTCACCCACCCAGGCCTGCAGCTCATAGTCCTGCTGCACCGACATATCATCAGGATAATAGTAGCTCACGATCTCTGAGACAAACCTGCAAGACAAAACTGCTGGTGCCTCTGGAGTGAGCGGGAGCCTGGGCCAAGGCCAGCTAGTGAGGCCCACTGACATTCAGGGAGGGCAGAAGCAAGTGGCCAGTCTACTATGAGGAGTCCCCAAAGAGAAGTGAGTTCAATGGACTCCCAGATCCAGCAGGAACCACTGCCTAGACTTCCCGTAAGTCCCCTGCCTCCCAAAATCAAGGAGGTTTTGGGTCTCCTCCCTGGGTGGCAATGAAGGGGAACATCATTCTGTTCCCTCCCTGTTCACCACTCTGGAGAAGAAGCCCTGCCTGCCTCCACAAGCCCTGACCCTCTGATCCCTCTGGACAAGGTGCCCCCTCCCTTCCTCCATCGCGACTCACAGTCACCTGCTATGGCACAGGGGACCAGTCTGCCAGTTCCTACTCTTGAGAATTTCTTATGCTGGGTGGAGTCTGAGAACACCTAGAGACTCAGGCCTCAAGAGCGCCAACTGACATGAACGCGCAGGAGTCCACACTGCCCCCTGGGTCCCCAGACCTTGGTGGCTGGAAGGACCTGAGGGTCCCCACACCTCTCAATAGCCGCCCAGATCTTCAGGCCATCGTCCCGGTAGTGGTAGTTGGGGATGTTCAGGACCCCGCGTGCCCGTAGGCTATCCGGAAGGCAAAAATCTGTGTAGGTGAAGTGGGCCAGCCCTGTGCTCATGAGGTAGATGAGGCCGCGCCTACCGATGGAAGTGACCTGGGGACACAGCACACAGCTGGACTTCCCAAACGCCCCACCCACAGTGCCCGGAGATCTACTGGAACTAATGGCTCAGCTCAGGGACGGGCGTACGCGATTTATCCTGCAGTCAAGGACCACAGATCAAATACTCATACGGGCCTGCTTAGACTGAGGACCTACAGTGTGCGTGGGAGGGGACCTTGAGGTACTGATAACTACAAGAGTGACCACGCAGGAGAGGTGAGATCTCAGGATCACCCGGGAGCAGGGCTGACCTAAGGTCGACTAGCCCATTGAACCTACTTTTGAGGGTGTGTAACCCACAGCTGGGAGTGGCCAGCTGGGTCAAGGCTTAGGGGCGGGGCAAACAGAAGACTTGCAAAGAGGCGTAGCTTATGGGAAGAGGCAGGAGAGGATTACACAAGGGGTCTTGCGAGCGGGAGCAAAACTGTGGGCGGGACAAAACACGCTTAGGGCGCGGGGCCTTATGGTCGTGGCGGGGAGACTGTACCTTGTCCACGAGGCCTTCTGGGTTGAGCAGCGTGGCCCTCGCGATGGTGTTCACCTGCAGCGTGTAGCGAGTGTGGGGAAGCAGGAGCTGCGAAAGGAACGAGGTCACGTGAACCGAAGGTCAGGCTAAGCCTGGATGCCCCGCCCCCTTTAGTACGGACCCTGCGTCCCGCGGACCTTGTAGATAGGGTGGCAGAGCGGCAGTTGACGCAATGTGGCCATGGAGAAGGCCTCGCATAGCAAATGCGTGCACAGAAAGTGCGTGTTGTTCTCGTGCACCAAGAACTCAGAGTTGCGCACCCAAGTCTTGGCCAGCAGCCAGTCCAACTCGCAGTCAGTGGGTAAAAAGATGGGGCTCTCCGGTCCTGGTGTCTGACTGAGCTGCGGGCGAGTGGAGTAAGAAGTGTGGCTCAAGCCTATTAGCCTGAGGCTCCACCCCCCCAAAGTCTCGCCCCAGGCTCACCTGGATGGCCAACGGCAGCAGAACCCCCCGTGGGTTGAGCCACAACAAGCAGAGCGGAGCTGCTACGTACTGTTGGCGACCGTTTAGGCAATGGACAGGGGCCTCCGCCAAGATCCAGTAGTCCGCTAGGAAAACATGCCCCCTCTACAGAAGGCACACAGAGACTTAACAAGTCCTCCGCCCCACCCCGCCCGTCGCGTGTCTCTCTTCCCTCTCTGCTCTGTGCAACAGGAGGAGGACCTGAGGTCCCCAGCTTGAGATTCAGCAATTCTTACTACCTGCACTAAAGGCCAACGCTCAGTACCGCACCCTTCCCAGAATGCCGGGAATGAGGTCTAGATGAGTCTGTCATTGTGGAATCCCTCTTCTGGCCTCTGGGTTTGGACAAGCCGACTTCCTCTGCTCCTCCCCCAATACCTTGTCCATCCTACTCTCTCAGCTTGGAAGGAATCCCCTCCTGAGACCTGACCTCAGTGTATCCAACAACAGGAAAAACAATACTCAGTGAGTTTACCAACCATGGCCTCAGCCTCGGAGAATGTCTGAGGGCTTGGCTGTCACAGAGACTAGGCTGTCATATGCTCAGGTCCTCAGAGTTCCTCGTTCTTTGTCATTGTTCCTGCTACNTACGCCTGCCAGTCTTGTGGCTGTCCTGTCCTAAAGCAGCGATCTTTGTCTTCAACACTTGGGATCTCTGAGACCCTAAAACAGGCCTCAAACCATCCCAAATCCCACCTGGGCCTCCTCCATATCTGTTCTTGAAAAGTAGACAGGTCTGCCCTATGGATGGGGCCCACAGACCGGGACCATTCCATCTCTACCCTCCACATACAGCCCTAGTCCACAATGGCAACCCACCTGCCTCCCTCCTGTTAGGTCCACTGCCAAGGCCCTCACCCACCTCTAGCTCTGTTTGTAGGCAGGTGCCTGGTCCCAGCAAAGGTGCCACCATGTCATTGGTGACAGGCAGCTTGCTGGGCAAGCTGGAGAGGCAATGGAGCATGACAGGATTGACACCATTCAGGTACTGGTACCCAAAGAAGCTGTCCTCACACCAGTGCTCTGTGACGTACTCTGGGGGGGTGGCAAGAGAGGGAACCAGTAGGTCTGGAAACTACCTTCCAAACTCTGGTCCTGCCCAGCCCTTCGCTCCTCATTATGGCTTCAGTCCCCCCCCCACAGGAACAGTACGAGGTGCACAGATCTACATTTTCCGTTGAATACTGGACCCTGAGAGCCCGTATGGCGGTGTGGCTTGCCCACTTGAGTGGCAGTGCTGGCAGAGAACCAAATTCTCTCTCACCCCAAATTCCAGAACACCTGGCAGTAGTAGGGAAGGGAGTCACGTGGCCCTGACCAAAATCAGGACTTCTTAAATGACCATGAGTCTCTTCTGGGTGAATAGAGTTTCTCTATATCCTCTCTCCTATCCTTGCCTAAGCAGGTTCCTGGGCTCCTGAGGGAAATCTGAAGGATGCCAGTGATGAAGCCAGGAGCCCATCCTGTTGGAATCCATCAGCTGGCATGAGCATTGGCATACAGTAAAAGACCAGCACCTCTGCCTGGCCCTGCATACCTGAAGTGAAGGTCTTGTGGCACCAGAAGATGTTCCGGATGTCATCCAGCTTCTTCCAGGAGCCCTTCCTGTCTAACAGACCACGAATCTTCATGCCCAGGGATCTGAGGGACAGAAGAAGGTGAGAGCTGAGCTGGGCGGGGGGCGGGGGTGGCAGTAGGAGTCACTATGCCCCAGCCTGGAGAGAGACATTAGGGCCATTTCCCAATTTTAACCCACACGGGTGAAAAGTCTAGCATTCGAGGGAGACCCTGAAGACTTCAGGGCCCTGCTTCAAACCCAGCCATCCCTGGGAGGAAGGAGGGAGTTTGTGGGCAGAAGTGGCCTGCTGTCTGTCACTGGGGTTTTGTCCTGCTTTCTTCAAACTTCTAAGATCTCTTAGACCTTCCATAATTCCTTTCTGCCTATAAGACAAAGCCCCACATGCCATGAAACTTCGCAATTCCCTGTGTATCTGTTACTTCCCATCCTACTGTGAGTTCCTTAGGAAAAGGATTCAGCTCTGAGTACCCTGCCATGCCCATCTCCTCATGGGCACTCACCAAATGAGCTGAACTAAGGGAAAGGGAATGGAGCTCAGAACGGGAAGGTGTGTAGCAAGGGGTCACTAAGACAGCTGTGCAAGAGTGTGGACAGCTGAGGAAGGCAGAGGGTGGGAGCAGATTCATGACCTTACAGACCCTAGGTCAAGGTCATCTATGCTCACTTTAAGTTCTGGCACACTTACTGCACAAACATTTGCTGAGTACTTTCCAGGCACAACCAAACAAACTAGGCAGAGTTGAGCCTAGTAGCACAAACATATATATAGTTCCGGCTACTCATCTGGCTAAGGCGGGAAGATCACACTCTAAAGGCCTCCCTGAGCTATGGAGAAAACCTGGAAACACTCAGTCATGAAGGCAGAGGCTGAGGAGGCAAATAAGCAAAACGACACTTTCTCTCTCAAGGGCCTGCCGCAAATGCCCTTCACAACGTACCTTGATCTTGCCCTTCATTTGACTCCCCCTAAACTCCTGCAAGGCTGCCTGAGAACAGCCCCTCTTCCCTCTGACCTTGCTCAGAGCCCCCAACTGGTGACCCCATTCCTGCTTAGACCTTCACAACCTTCTCATCTCTACATCCCCCGATGCTCCATTGTCCTGACTGAGTTTGGTAATACATCCTGGTCCTGGAGTCTGAGCTCCCTGTGGCTGCTGGACAAGATGTCCATCACAGACAATCTTTCCTGCCTCCCTCCACCTTCTTCTACTTGTCCTCTTTTGAAAGAATCATTCTAGACACACATGTGCAGGAACATTCTAGACACACGTGCGCCAGAAAGTGAAGACCCGGTTCTTGTCTTGTCCTCCTTTGGGCCTCCACATGCAACTCCAGATGAGTTTTCTCACAGAACTCTTGGCTCATTGTCCCCACCCTGGACTCAGCTGTCACTTGCTGTCCTCTCATCTCTTCCCTGCCAGGCTTGTTTCAATCCAGCCCTTCTAACTAAGAGCCACACCCTAAGCCCAGCTAGCTTCCACCTTCTTCTTGTACCCAGGGGCTACCGGACTCCTCCCTCT
Source organism: Bramus lutescens (assembly GCA_001685075.1). Lineage (NCBI taxonomy): Eukaryota > Metazoa > Chordata > Mammalia > Rodentia > Cricetidae > Bramus > Bramus lutescens. Next base: position 19,273 of record LOEQ01000413.1, on the reverse strand, counting down.
GGTCCTACACACTGAACATCCTAGCCATTGACTTAAACTGATCATGAACGCCCCGACAGCTCATTAACCATATGCATGCCTCCTTAGTGGTCCCGTGGATTCCCTCTACCAAAAGGCATCTCCTTGAAGGGACCCTCTATCGAGGGATTTTGTACTTGGCATTATCTCACTTGCCTTTTCTTAAAACTTACAATGGCTCAGTGATTATGAGCGCTAGCTTCTCTCAAAGAGCCTGGGTTCAATAGCCAGTACACACAATGAGCAGCTGGCAACCACCTGTAACTGATCTGATGCCATTTTCTGGCCTCTGTGGGCACCTGCACACTTATGGCAAGCACTCACATATACATACACATACATTTAAAAAATAATAATAAATTTTAGACTTATGATATCCAAGTAAGTGGATCATTTTACCCTTCAGACAATTGTCCAGAGACTATGTAAAAATTACAGTTACATTAGGCAGGACATGATGGTACAGGCCTTTAATCCCAGCACTCCTTTGTGAGCTTAAGGCCAGCCTGGTCTACACAGTGAGTTCCAGGACAGTCAGGGCTATGTAGAGAGACCCTGTCTCAAAAAAACAAAACAAAACAAAAAACAAAAATAAAAAAATAGACTTAAACATCCAGAAAATATGGGCTTTGGAATTGAACCTGACATGGTCTGGCTTCACCTCCTCAAGACTACCCTACTTCTTATGGTCCCTGAGGCCCATGCTCTGCCCACAGGCCTAGGGCAGGAGACCGAAGGACAAGGCAAGGGGAACCTAGGAGGAAGGAAAGAGGACTGTGAAGATCTGTGGGAGGGGAAATGGGCACAGAGAGAAGGGCTGGGGCCTGTCCTGAGAGGGGCCCATGGCAGGAGCAGGGAAGAAGGAACAGTGGGCAGCAGGGCAGGGGAGGCAACGTGCTCACGCAGGGATGGCATTGAAGATCAGCGAGGCCGTCTTGGTGGCTGAGTAGCGAATGTTGGGCTCCATGTGCAGCAGGGACGGGATGTCAACTTTCATGGGAAAGCCAGGCAGGTACCGGTTCCCAGAGCTGCGGAGAGGCAGGTAGAGAGGACCAGTCAGTGGGCCTGGAGCCCTGTCCCCCTCAATTCCTTTTCTCAGTCTCGTCCCCGGATGTTCTAATTCTCCATTCACTATGCCTCAACCCGCCCTTTCTACTCCCAGTCAGAAGGAAGGGCTTTTGTCTCCACAAACACTTCAGGACCATCACAGTCTCCCCCACCGCCCTGAGCTCCTAAGAGGTAAATAAACTGTACTCCTCATGGGGTCCAATACCCCCTTCCATGACATCGAGCCTCATCTCAGCAACCTTCTGCATCCCACCCCTCCACCCCCTTTCCAAGCGTTGGTTCTCACTTGTCATCCTGGTCCGCACAAGGTACTGTCTTGGTTAAGGCAAATTTCTGATCTGACTCCATATCCTCAAAGCTGCTGACATCCAGCATGCGAGGGAAACCGGGGGCATAGATCTTCCAGCTGCCCAGGGGAGGAGGCAGAAGAGGTAGGATCATCTTGGGATGAACAGAATCCTTAGCTTCTAAAAGTATGACTTCAGGTGACCACTGCAGCTTTCTGCTTTCTGGCTATGTGACGAAGAATTGGATTTTCTCTGCCAAGGCACTGAACCTCAGATAGGGAGCAAAACTCGGGATCTTCTGCGTGCTAAGCACATGCTGTACGGCTGAATCACATCCCTAAGCCCCAGAGATGGGCTTCTGTTATTATTAAGATAAACCGAGTGTGATGGCACACACCTGGAATCCCGACAATTGAAAGGCTGAGAGACAGGCCAGCCTGGGATACCTGGTGAGTTTGAGGGGGCACTAAGATTGGTAAATTTAGTGCTGTTTCCAATATGGGGACCTGGGTTCCATCAGGGCCACTCAGAGGATGAGAATGGCAATTTGATGGTCTTGGATAAGTATTGGATTTGGGGGTTGTTTTGTTGTTGTTGTTGTTAGTGGGAGGGGTTTTTTTGGTTTGTTTTTTGGGTTTTTGAATTTGGGTTTTTTTTTTTTCAAGACAGGGTCTCTCTGTGCCTTGCTTATTGTGGAACTCTCTCTGTAGTCCAGGCTGGACTTGAACTCACAGAGATCCACCTACCTATGCCTCCCTAGTGCTGGATTAAAGGCATGTGCCACCACTGCCCGGCAGCTTTGAGGTTTATGTGAGTGTGTGAGGGATCAAACTTGAGACCTAGAGAATGGTAGGCAAGCTCTCATCTCCTGAGACAACAGCTACGTTCCCAGTCCAAGGTGACTGTTGATATTGGTAGTCTGGGTCCAGACTCAAGATCAGTGTTAGAGTGGAATTAAGTTTGAGAGACGATGCTTATCAGAGTTGAGGTCCCATGGTTTTATCTGAAGTCAGAGTTAGGAACAATCTGAGTAAGGCTGAAGTCAGAATAAAGATGCGGCTAAAAGTCAAAGTAGGGTGTCCTCACCGATAGCATTCTTGGCGGGCCTGGAGTTCCCGTTTCCTGTGATCCAGAAGGAGGGGGAGGGAATCCTGGCAAATGGTTCTTGCTGTAGGGAATGAAAACCAGTCTTCATATCAATCTCTTTTCAAACTGCTTCCTACTGGCAATGTGTCTGAACTCTCTAAGTCTTGATCTATGCTATCTCCATGTGCATTACTTGGGGAATGTCCACACACTCTTTGTCCATCCACCATGGGTTTGACCATTGCCATATTCCTAACTGCTCATGTCTGTCTCCTGTCTAGATAATGTTCTCCTTGAGGACAACAGTCACGTCACACTCATTGTTTGTCCTTCCAGGGTCTGACTTGGTGCCTGGCATCATGCTCATAGCATATACTTGATAATTGCTGAATAAATACATTTTAATAAAGCCACCATGTTCTCTGATAGCGAACGGGGATTGATAGTAAAGTCATGAAAAATGCTTTGTTGGCTGTGGATAGTGTGAACTTGCCTCACTTTAACACAGAGTACCCATCTCTCACCTCTGAGACATCTCTCTCTCTCTCTCTCTCTCTCACACACACACACACACACACACACACACACACACAGTGCAACCCTAGTGTTGCCTCTGTGGAACAGACAGTTCTAGAAGCAGAAAGAGTTCACACCAGTATCCTTGAAATCCAAAATTCAACAAGAGAGCCTAACTCACTTCCCAGACACTTCATCCCCACCAGAAAAGCTAGAAGGAAGTAGGGCACAGGGTCTTTGCAGCTAAATTCATTAAATACCCATGACTTTTCTACCTGTCAAAATCTAGCTTGTAAGTTAATTACTTTCTGAGCTCTAGAGAAACATATTCTAGAGAAATGCAGTAGGATGCCATGGGTTTTCAGCTGCCTGGTGTGAGAGTATCTGTCTGCATCTGGTGTATCTGTCTATAAGTGCCTGTCTGTGTGTGCCTGCTTGTGTGTGCCTGCCTGTGTGTACCTGCTTATGTGTGCCTGTCTGTGTGTGCCTGCCTGTGTATTCCTATGTGTGTCTGTCTGTGTGTACCTGTTTGTGTGTACCTGTCTGTGTGTATTTGCCTGAGTGGTCTGTGTGTGCCTCCCTGTGTGTGCCTCCCTGTGTGTGCCTGTTTGCGTGCATCTGTCTGTGTACCTGTCTGTGTGTGCCTGCCTGTGTGCCTGTCTGTATGTGTCTGTGTGTGCCTGCCTGTGTGTGCCTGTCTGTCTGTGCCTGCCTGTGTGCACCTGTATGTGTGCCTGTCTGTGTGTGCCTGTTTGTGTGTGTCTGTCTGTGTGTGCCTGCCTGTGTGCCTGTCTGTATGTGCCCATCTGTATGTGACTGTCTGTGTGTGTCTGTCTGTGTGTGCCTGCCTGTGTGCCTGTCTGTATGTGCCCATC
>LOEQ01000412.1:475073-493351 GCA_001685075.1 Bramus lutescens | reverse complement strand
GGCCTTCAGGCATACACACAGACAAAATATTGTATACATAATAAATAAATTTTTAAAAAAGTCAACATAGTGCCTCCCACATAAGCTACCATTATTGTTGTTCTACTTGTTATATTTACATATTATAGCCACACAATTGGCTACAGTTATATCAACACTACATTGTATTTATTTATTTACTACAACAAAAGATAAAATGAGGCCACGTTGAGATTTTGAAAACAAGAATCATGCCTGTGAGAGAGTAGCTTAAGAGATAGAAGACTCCAAGTCAGATGTGATAGGAAGCCCAGCTTGGACTTGAACGCTGGCCTAGTATGTGAAAGACCCTGGGTTTCACATCTATCACCAGAAAGTGAAATAGAGAAAAAGGAATGATTTACAAAGTCATTTTTTACTTCAAAGTCTACAATGCTATGCAGCGTTGGCGGAGAACATATTCTGACCTCTTTTGCTCCCTGGGGCACGGTCTTGCTGAGTGGCTGCCCATTCACTAGCCTGGTACTCCTCATCCTCCAGACTCCATCCCCTGAGGACTAGGATTACTGCCTATCTTGACCATAATAACCACCATGTGATTATTATGCAGCAACATTCTTCCAAAGGCAAGTGGGACTTTTGAAGCCAATCGTTTTAACACAGCCATATCACACTGACCAGAGTGAGCAGCTTGTGCCCATGTTTTGCTTATGGTCAAAGATGCTCTATGGACAGACAGTTGGCTTTGGGTTGTTAGATCTGTAGCTCCTATTTTTATTCATGACTTATTTAAAGCATGCAAGAGTAATTTGAGTAATTTGTATATCCCCACTCAATCTCAGAGCATCCTTCTAGGACAGAATCAGCATGTATCACTGTTCTTATCTACGTTTCTGCCCAAAATATGAAGAACATTGACTCTGGAGTCAGTAAGCCCAGATCCCATCCCATCTCACTCCTGTCCAAATTTCTGTGCAACTATCATACAAGATGGAGCTCACTGTGCAGCCCCTGAATATATCCTCACAACCACCATAAGAGGTGGGTGCAGCTGTGAGCATTGCAGAGATGTGGAAATTGAGGATGATCAGTGTATCACTATCTTACTCAGCCCAGGCTATTGCGAAAAAATTCCTTAGAATGTATGTTTTAAGCAGCAGACATTCATTTCCCACAGTTCTGGCAACTAAGGAACCCAAGGTCAAAGTTGGTAAGAGTCTACATCCTGACTTCTACATAGCCACTCCTCCATTGTCTTTGCATAGACACTTTCTTGGAGCCTGTGATAAGAGAAAAGGAATATTTCTGACTCCATAGAAAGGCTCTACAGCCCCTAGGAAGGCCCTTTAGGGCCTGAGCTGAGTCTAATAACTTCCAAAGCCTCCCATCTCCTAGGGGATCAACACATGGACATGACAGATTTCAAGAGGAGACAGACGTCCAGCATATGATAGAAATTTTACCCAAGGCTGCCTCCTAGAGGACATCAGAGCTGGAGTTCCCACTCCCTCCCTTCACTGTGGGGAGGGGGTCCCAGAGATGGATCCAGGTCTAGTGTGTGATCTAGGAATCCAATTTCACAAAGTCCTTTGGTGACCCTGAGCTAGTGGTTAAGAACCATTGAACACCCACTTCAAGGAGGTAGGTCTGTTCCCGTAGGACCTCATGTGTTCCAAGGACAGAGGACACAGACAGACTCTGCCTTCTGCCTTCTCCAGAGTTGACTCATCCCTTTCCTTTACCTTTATTGAACCACAGTTTCTTAAAGTTGAGTTGTCAGCAAGAATTCCAGTGTTATCTATTGAATTTCAGCCTAACTGAATTCCCTTGACGTACACTGCTTACTTGAGTAGAGTTTACCTTTGACTCTCTCTCTCTCTCTCTCTCTCCCCTCAATCTATTAACCATAGTAGTGCTAAATTTGCACACACAAACACACATACTTTTATTGCTTATAAGATCTATTAACCACAGTAGTGTTAAATTTGTACACACACACACACACTTTTATTGCTGATAAGTTCTATTAACCACAGTAGTGTTAAATTTGTACACACACACATGCACACACACACACACTTTTATTGCTGATAAGTTAAGGGTATTGATTTCCTCCCAATTGTTTCTTCATGTATATAGCATGCATATGGTATGCTACAGTGATCATTGAAAATATCCTAATACATACAGTTTTGTCAGGGACAAGGAAATACTGCTTATCATATGATATCGGATACGATGTCATGGAAAATATTCTCTGGCCTCCAATGACTGGGATGCAATGAGGACAAGGGCTGTGAGATTTAATAATGCCATGGTTACAACTGTAGTTTAAACCTATAAACCACAAACTCATGTCTAGCCAGAAATAAAAAAAAGAATCTGAGTGTTGCATCCTCCTAAGTGAAGTCGTCCATAGAGGAATGTTGGAAAAGAGTCTAGCCCCCAAGTGCTTAACTTTACAATTCAAAAGACTTGTGACTTAGCTTCCTTTATATAACATGGGCAGCTTTTCATTATGTTTATTTGATGCAGCGTTATTGAGGCAATATTTCATATGAATAATTCATTTCAACTCCAACTTTATCTAGCAAAGTCAAAAGCAGAATCCTAAATTTCAAAACAGATCAAAGAGTTTCTTAAATAAAATGGAAATGCCTTGAGTTGCCTGCTCTACTGAATCTCCCTGTCTTGTCTAGGCATTAAGCAAGCACTTACTATGGGCAGTTGGACACCAGAGTTATTAAACGTTCACAGCTCTCCCAGCATTTTCTTCGGTGACGATAATTTCTTGTGCCCCAGTTTTGCACTGCTTCCTCTTGTTCTTATCCAGAAATTGAGTTCTCTAAGAGCAAATCACATCCCAGTAATTTTTAACATCTTTTTAACTTTGGTTTCGCGTGTCTGGCTTTCTGAAACGGCCTCGGCCCTGATTACCTTCTGTGCCACTGGGCAGTCTGATGAACACAGCAGGCAGACTGTGCTGAATAAAATAGAGCAATTACATGTGGATGCTCAAGACTCCCAGCTGCCTGGGGACGCCTTACCACAGCCCCCTCCATTGTGGCTATCTTCCCTTCAGATCTTACCAAGTCATGCAAGAAAGTCGCCTTTCAAAATGATTGACAACCAAAAAATTGCCCTGGCTTTATCCCAGCCACTGGAGCTACAGACGAGAGTGCAGTAGTCAGCGAGGGGGAAAAAATCATGGGAAAGGGGAAAAAAACAGTACTAAGAATCAGTGGATCATACCTGAACACACTTTCTTACAAAAACTGATTTAAGGTCAATGGGAGAATAATAAAAATAACCAAAAAATCTTTCAGGTCATCAAAATAAGCTCATTCATTTGTGACTGCGTTGCATGAGGCATCGGAGGTAGTAACTGGGCCTACCTCCAAGAAGACCAGCTTTCCTGGAGAGGCTAGATGGATGGCGCAAAGAGTAGGAGTTGGAGAAATGCTTTTGTTTCTGTCTGGGCCACTTTCTAAAGGGCTTTTGATAACTTTCTAGGCACTTCTGTGTGATGGGATAATTCTATCTCCCCCACAAGATGTTGGAAGATGTTTTGTGTGTGTGTAACGGTGCCTTTTATTTGGCAATCAAGAGAAACTCTTCAAGCTTACATGTAAATATGTTTCTCTGCTATCTATCTACCAAGCCTATACATGATAGATGAACAAAGAAGAGGAGGAAGAAGAGGAGGAGGAGGAGGAAGAAAAAGAAGAACCAACACCAACAACACATTCCCTCAACCACCTGATTCTAAGGTATCTTATAGTTCTCTACCCATAAGTCAATTCTCTCCTCTAGAGAAAAATCTTTGCCTTTGTGATGGGGGCTTGAAATGTCATGTACTATTCACCATGGTCCCTTGTGGCTAAGACTAAACCAAGGCTGATGGATGGAGATGTTTTGAAGGGAAATTTTTCTGTCTTGGTTTGTAGATTTGTTTTAAAGATGAATGTGAGAAGAAGCCTTCTTCCACTCTCTGTCCTCTCTGCCATTAAAGGGTATCCTTCAAACTACCCTTGGTATCTGAAATCCTGGGAGAAGGTTCAAACTGGGCTCTGGCCTTGACCATTAACACTGTTGAGCACCTGGCATAGCCTGCATAGCATCTGAATTTCAGTCACGAAGCATAATGAAGGGAGTTGTTTTTATTATTTCAAACATTAAGCATGATGCTTTAAACCTGCAATCCCAACACCTGGGAGGCTGAGGCAGGAAGATTACTAAGAGATTGGGGACAATAAAGGCTACAGAGTAAGCCTCTGAATCAAAACAAAACAAAATGGAAAAGAAAAAAGAAAAAGAAAGAAAAGAAAAACTTTTCACACTATCTACAATAGATCCAGCCCTCATTTGTGTCCCCAGAACATCAAGACCACTTTGGGCATGCGTGGTTGAGCAAGACAATGCAGATCTTAAACGACGTGAGTTCAGTTTTATGACCCCTGTGAGTTAATTTTGAGGAAGGTCACTAACTCATCCAGTGTCACACAGTCAAGAAATGGCAATAAAGGGTGGAGCCCAGGCTGTCTGTCTCATAGGAGCACACTGCTATTTCACAAGCATGTGTTAGGGCAGCTGAAAGGAAGTAGCTTAAGTTCTGGTGTCCCCTCTCTGCATTTCTTTTCGGTTTATAGCTGAGCTATGTAACCCCACATCTCTCAAACCAAGATCTCCCTAAGCAACCATATCCTCTCATTTCTCACTTCTTCATCCTCCTTCCCATCCCATCCTGGGTTCCATATCCCACAGCAAGCTAATGAAGTTGACTAGATCATCAGCGAAGCCAATTTCTTTTCATGAGCTCCCCGTTTGCATAATGCTTTCAGTTGAAGTTGTCCATGTTCCAAGGACCAGAAGGCAAGATGATTCAATCATATCATGGGGCCATAAATCCCTCATGGCCTAAGGGCTGGTTCTGTCAATAAAAATTACCTATGGTCTGAAACATGACCACATCTTACTCATGACCCAAATAGGTACTGACTAAACTACCTCACTGTGTTCACAGGAGTCTAGGTACTAGGAGCACAGCACTAAACACAGCACATAAATTCTCTTCTTTCCTGAAATTCCAATTCTAGTTTGGGGGAGATAATGAACAAATGCGTGTAGCATTTTCAAGTGTTTAAAAACTATAGTATGCCAAAAACCAAGTGGGGCAAAGAGATTAAGGCTAAAGTAGGTCATCTCTGCAAGGGCAGATTATATAAATGTGAAACTATTAAGCAGGCATGGTGGCTCAAACTTGGAATCCCAGAAGCTGGGCGACAGAAGCAGGGAGACTGTGAGCTGGGGCCCAAAACACTGTCTGAAAAGATAGAGAGTAGCTCGCAATGTGGCAAGATGGGGAGTGTGTGAGAAAGAAAAGTAGGGTGTAAAAACAAAATGGAGCAGACGTAAGACCTTTAACAAGTTTCTCACACGCAGAAAACCAAGCGGTCCTGTTAAGGCTTGATTGAGCCAAAAGATGAATTCAAAGATGATCGGTAGAAAACCAAGGAATCTTAAAAGATGGAAGGGAGGGAGGAGAGATCGCATAAGTGAGCTAAATCCTTGGCATTCCTGGGAGTCAATAGAAACTTCTAAATAGGTGCTTGCACATACTGATCTGAAGTGGCTGGCTGGGCCTCTCCTGAGCAGAACTCCACGTACAAAGCCTATCTCATTAAGAAAGCATGTTGAGATCAACTCGTGTTGTCTGTCTTATGTTCAAAAATAATCAAGACCACCCACCACAGAGGTCATCTCTACCTGATGCAGCACTGACTCTCTGGGTATGAGGTACTGAGCAATATCAAGAATGAGTTATGACAGAAGACAGAAATAAAAACAAACAGCCAAGGCCTTGATGAAATGCTAGAGCCTTGTGTCAAGCTCCCTGTTCAAGCTGACAGCATTCCCATGTGTGCAAAGAAGGAAAGATGCTGACAGACGTGAGCTCACCTCTGCCACTAATGTTAAAATGAGTGTGTCCAGTTTGATACTTTATCTTTCCTTAGTCTTGTTGTTTTGGTTTGGGTTTTGACTTTGTTCAAGAGAGGGTCTCATTCTCTTGTCAGGCTACTCTGGAACTTTCTATGTATCTCAGGCTGGCCCCATATTCTTGGCAAGCCTTTCTACCATGAGTTCTTGGAAGCTGTGTACCCCCATGCCTAGACTACCTTACTCAAGTGTTAAAGAATAATTTACACAAGAAAGTTTCCGAGAGCTGTCCTTCACTGGATTGTATCCAACAGCTCGTTTGTGGTCAGTGAAATGTAGTCAGGATCATCAAAACATTCAGTAGAGAAAGCCTACCATTGAATCAAGAACTCCTAGCACCCTCCTGACATACCAATTATCTAAACAGGGGAAGCCAAGATGCCCAGTCCCAGCTGTGCCATCATGCCAAATCCTGTGGACAAAAACAAAGTTTGAAGTCTTGTCTCTAATTAAACCATTTGGAGCCCCGTGACTTTGCTGGCCTCCAGCTCAGCAGTGAGTCGTGTAAAACCCTGAACGTGCTCCCTTGGTGGCTAATGTTCCTAATAAAGATACAATATCTGGCCTTCGTCAGAGCTCCCCAGGACTGGTACCAAAAGAAGGGGACATGAAGCCCTGCAGTTATCACAGGGTATGCCCTGAGACATGTCTGCTCGCTAATCCAAGTGAGAGAGGACTTTCTGCGTTCCCCAGCATCCCTGTCCTCTTCATGAAGAAGCACCTAGAGAGGTGGCCACTGCAAGGTTTCTTCCCCGGATGTCTCAGTGGTTCATAAGCAACTCCAATGCCTTTATTCATCCATGCAATCAATATTCCTCCCACTCTCCTGAAGAATGAATAACCCAATCACCCCAACTCCAATACCCCAGACTCAATCAGTGCTCAGGGCATCTCATTCTATAGTATTCATCCCAACAGACAAGAGCACTAAGAATGTAAAATGGCCGGAGTATCCCTGACCCCAAACACCTCTTTCTTTTGGTCCTGGAACTCTAAACTTCTGGGAGTAAAGACTCTTTCACTGGGTCCCTTACTTAATGTCTCTTTGGAAATGGCTTGACACAGTTAGCTGCCAACACTTTTGCATGATTTGTTTCTAGATGAGATGCCATTGTGTACAGAGAACACTATTAGGTGACTTATGTAGACTCAGCAATCATCAAAATATTCTATCAGGATCTGACCATTCAAAACACATACATACACACACACACACACACACACACACACATTTTTGTAGTGTACACTCAGTGTTATGTTTAGGTGCTGAGCAGGTAAAAAATGATTTGGCACAAGATGAATAAGGTAAATCATGCACAGCCCTGAGCACTACCTAATAGCAGCAATAAGATGCACACATTAAACAAATATAATATAGTGTACGGTGAATTTATTGCCATGACAAAGGCACTAAGTATTATGTTTAGGATTTAAATGTGCTAAAGAGCAGAAAGGGTATTGCAGGCTGGAACCTAGCCATTCATCCACTGTGTATTTATAGAGTACAGATGTCCTCGCTCACACTAAAAACTCCACTGGAGCAGAGATTTTCAGGTGAGAAATAACCTGGTCTACGTGGGGCATCTGCATAGACAAATGGTGAGAAAAGACAATGTGTGGAGATTCATAAGCAATTTCATTTAGATGAGAAGTGCAAAAGAAAAATGGGATATAAAGCTGGAAAGGCAAAGTAGGTGCAGATTATGGAAGATCTAATGTGACCTTACTCTGTAGTCAATGGGGAGCCATGAGAAGATTAGAACTAGATACTTGTGTGATCAGAACTCTGCTTTGTAAAAACTAACCTGGCAAATATGAGGCAATGAAATTAAGCAAAAGAGTGAGATATGGTAGATCATTAGGGAATAACTGATCTCTAAGAGGAATGGTGTGTACAACAGGACATGAGACAATGGGAACAGGCAAGGAAAAAGTATTGATGCTCTTAAGTCCTGAGCAATATGAGCACTGATTGTCTAAAACATGGCCCAGGTCACATCCCTACTAAGTGGATCGCACAGTATGAGTATCAGAGTGAATAAAGAGATGGATGGAGGACCAGACAGAATTAAAGAAGCCCAATGTTTCAGTGAGACTGAAGTCTGTGAACAGCTTTGTAACAGGCTAGGATTTGCAGGTCATCATAGTCCATGCTGTTGAGCAAGGACTATGAGAGAGGAAAGGGTATTTGGAACATGAAGCTTAGGGACTTTAACAAATGAAAGGCAGGATGTGAGAACCCAATGAAGCAAAGCCTTGCTGCTGGGTTGCCTCCCAGAACAGTGTGGGAAGACTTGATGGTCTTGTCTTGGTAGATAGCAAAGAGAAGCAAAGAGAGGTGATGAATTTTGCATTAGAAAGAGTCCTGGAAAGGTTGGGAACAGAGCTTAAATAGCACAGGGATTGCCTGGTGCATGCCAGATTTCAACCCCCAGAACAGCATAGTAGGAGTAGAGGAGGCATCTACCTGTAATCCAAGCACAGAAGAAGTAAAGGCAGGGGATCAAAAGTTCAAAGTCATCCTCTGCTTCATAAGGAACTGGGAGATGGCCTGGAATAGAGATCTTGTCTCAGAAACAAAAAGAAGAAAGAAAGAAGGAAGGAAGGAGGGAAGGAAGGAAGGAAGAAAACTGTCTCTGTCTTTATCTCTGTGTGTGTGTGTCTAAGTGTGTGTGTGTGTGTGTGTGTGTGTGTATACTAGCATGAAGCATTCATTGCAGAAAATTGTTATGACACATACTACCCAGTCATATCATTGGAACACTGAAGGTTTTAATGTACCCATCAATAAATAGATGATGATAATCTCTAATAATCTATAGTTATTCAGAGAATAGATGAGATAGACTTTGTCCAAAGTCTCACTCTTGAAAAGTGTGAATTTTTACTTGGAAGCAGCAGCCAAGCCAGCATATTTTCCAGATCCACTGGTGACCAAGAACTGCCTTCTTCTCCAGGCTAACATTTATTGAGTACTTACCAGGAGGAGATAAGAGTGCTTGACTGACTTGGATTTTCAAGGACTGGGGGTGTGTGAGTTTTTCTACCTGCAAACATGTGCATGCACATGCACACACACACATGCACACACATACATGAGCATGCAAGGCACCTGTATGCAGAGCAGCTTGGGCTCTCAGGCATAGTGAACAGCACCATGGAAAGAGCCTCGGCCTCAAGGCCTCAAACAATGCAGTTGAGGCAAACCACCCTGGGATCAGAGCTTCAGTATTAGAAGGTCATGGGAACGAGAAATAAGCCTCCGTGAGGTCAAACCACTGAAATTCGGTGATGTATTTGTCATGGCAGGAGGCCTGGTGCTCACTAATGCAGCAGAGATTATAAGATAAATAGCGCATAAGTCAGCAAGCACTCTTATCTCCTCCTGGTAAGTACTCAATAAATGTTAGCCTGGAGAAGAAGGCAGGCGGGAGAGAAGGGGAGGAGGGAAGAAAGGGAGATTGAAGGGAGTGGGGGGAAGGGAGCAAATGGGAGAGAGGGAACCTATGGTGCTGAGCCATCTGAAACCCATGGGGCTGGGGTTCTTTTTCTCTTCCTTCAGACCTCAGATTGCAACCTAGTAAATGAAAATTTTCGTGTATATGAAGAGAGGTATACGTCCTTAGAAATAATTTAATGAGATGAGAGAGGGGGTGGGGAGGGAAGGAGAGAGATCATGAGCTTCTAGAACCCAAATGTTGTAAATCTACAGCAATCTATGCAGACACATCCTGGTCCTTGGTGCGGAATTCAGAGCTTCTGGCAGTCTCCCTAGCTCCTGGTATGCAGCTCACCAGATGGGCCCTTTCTTAATGAAGGCAGAAGGCAGAGAACATTGGTCCTCTGAAGAGATCCAAATCTCAATCTCTCAAACCTGTGACCATGTCACCTTCCACAAAAGGAACTCTGTAAACATGATAAGGATTTGTGAAATGAGACTCAAGTGTCACCCTCAGATATCACTGCAAGCCCCATGTCATCACAAGGAAGAGAATTGAGTGGGAGAAACAGTGTGGTGATGGAAGCCAAACTCAGAGTCTCAGAAAAAGATTGCAGGATGACCTGCTGCTGATTGTGAAGATGGAGATACAGTCACCAAGGAACACAAAGACCTACAGACACTAGAAACAATAAATTGACCCCTGTGGTACTTCATTATAGCAGGAACCAGAAACTAATACACTTCTCTAGAGCCAAGCCCCATGGTTCAGCTGCTTGGTTTCCTACACAGGTCACAAAAAGATAATATACCTGTCCAGGCTCTCCAACCAGAGCCCCTGGAGCTGAGAAACAAGTCCCTGTTCTGATGTGCAGTGCCTCTTCAGGGCACAACTGTCCAGCTCTGTCATCCAGCTGTTATCCATCACAAACCAAACCAGCCATGACAGTGCACTAGATAACTACCAGCTCTCTTAAGCCAGGAAATGACTTCTCAGCAACCTAAAGGATTTTACAGTCGTCAGATTACTAATCCATCACTGGGGAGGCTTGAATTTTTTTCCCTTAAATTTTTCACCAGGTAGCCAATTAGGCAGAGGACATCATCAGAGAATAATATTTTTACTGCAATTTCTATGTCTACTATAATTTTTCCATGTGTTCACAATTAAGTGAAGGGGGCTTCCAAGATCACTTTGTGTTTTGTTAAAAAAAAAAAGAAAGATAATAAAGACTGAAGACTGGGGGAAATGGCTCAGTTAATACTGTACCTGTCGTCTAAGCCCATGAACCTTGGTTCAGATCCTCTACAGCCACATAAAAAGCCAGGGGTGGCAGTGCACATCTGTGACTCCAGAGATGGGAACAGAGACAGGAGGATCCCCTGTGCCTGTTGGCCAGCCAGCCTAATCCAATTGATGAGTTCCATGTTCGGTGAGAGACTCTGGCTCAAAAACTAAGGTGGGGAGTAACTGAGATCTCTGGCCTCCATATACATGTACACATATGTGTGTCTGTATTCACAGCCACACATGTATACACTCACATGAATAGGCAACATGTACATGTACATAAATAAAAAGATAATAGATAAAAAGATAGAAGATATATAGATAGATAGAAGATAGACAGACAGAAAGATAGATGGATAGATAGATAATAGTTGAGAGAGAGAGATAATGGATACATAATGGCTCCTCAGATGAAACCATCTACCCTTCCTTTTGCTTCATTATGGGGAGCAGGGTAAGAGGATCTGGAGTAATTGTGTATGCTCTCAAGTTCATTTGTTGAAATGATGACCCTAATACTTCAGAATGTAACTTAATTTGGAGGTGCAGTTTTTACAAAGGTACTTAAATTAAAATGAGGTCAGTGGTGTAAATCCATGTTCGCTACAACTGATGTCACAAGACAGTGTATCCATCGGCTTTCCTGTACTCTAACAGTCAAGACAGGCTACCTACGAAGATGAAAGGTTAGTTTTTGGCTCATGGTGTTGGAGGTTTCAAGCTCTTACTGACTTGTTCTTGGGTCTGTTGTGTGTTTCCACGTGATGGCAAGAGTGTGTGGTAGGAAAGACCTACTCGATTCATGGCAGCCAGAATATAAAAAGGGAAAAGAGCGCAGGATCCCTCTCTCCCACTCAAAGGCACTCCTCCCCTTACTTAAGCCCTCTCACTAGCCATGCTTACTAAAGATGTCTTCCGCCTTCCAGTAGAAGGTGAAGACCAATCATCTCACACATGGGCTTTTTAAGACCCCAGGCATAGAAGAAGAGGTGGGGGCATTGGCATCCACCAAGGAAGACTGTGGGAAGACACAAGAGAGATCTCCTGCAAAGACAGCCAAAAGGCCGCACAAGGAAGCCAATGCTGATCTTGAACTTGCAGCCTCCCTGGAAGTAAAGCAAGTTCTGTGTGGAAGGGCCCAATGTGTGGTGCTTTGTTATGGCGGCCTTCCCGCCCAGAGAAGGGCGCTGTCCATCTCAGCACCATAGGCGATTCATCAAAGTTCCATCCACCAGGCAGACCTATGAAACTCATGTAGGTGGATCTCATTTCCGGTGTTGTGAGCTCTTTTATACAAACACCAATGCAGTATCTCAGATTTTGCTCACCACGCCACCAGCTAAGCAGGTATCAGAAACCACCATTTTCCTCGCCCTGTCTCCTTACCGGACACTGCCGTGCCTGTCACACACTCTTCACACCTTTTACTAATAAGGCATTATTGTTCCTTTACTTTCTTTCTTTCTTTCTTTCTTTCTTTCTTTCTTTCTTTCTTTCTTGAAACCAGAAAACTGAGGCTCCAAATAATAAAGTGGGAAATTGGGGGCCACAGTCACTCTATGGAGTCTGTATCTGGGTGGCTCTCATGGTCATCCAACTTCCTCAAATCTTGCAGGCTCTCTCTGTGGCCATGTGCTATTTATACCTTAGTGAGAAGAGAAACAAAGATGAACAGAATCCCTTTAAGTTTCCTCCAATGTAGCAAGCTCTTTCTTGGGTGACAGTACAGAGCAGACACAGGACAAGAGAAAGAAAATACATGCTTCTCTCTGTCTTTACAGGAAACAGGAATGTGGCTGCCTGCGGAGTGGATGCTTGCATTGTTTCCCCTCCCTTGGTAACTCTGCCGCTTCTGCAGCCCTGGACTGTGATAAACAAGTTGCAATATATTAGCAAGAACAGTGTGCTTCCGTAGCTGGCAGAATTCCTGAGAAATGGTTTTTATGGCACCGATCTCCTTGGAGACCTTAAATAACAGCCTAGAATGTATGGTACAGAGATCACAGGGCTTATTACGTTAGCCGCAGCCTGGTCTTGTGCAATTTATAGTTTCTCTGATAAATTGGGATCCATTCAGCTGGTGCATCTTATGTAGCATGGTAGAATTGTCTTTTCTACGTTGAAGGATTAGAAATGGGCAGATGGCTTGATTGGGTAGTGAGGGTGCCAGCCCAGGGCGTATGTGCATCACACAGGGTTATGGTTTCCTGTTGGGAAAACCACCCTCCTGCTTCTGTTTCTCACTACCTCTTTGTCTCATGGGGGCCAGACTCTGAAGTTAGTTATTTCACCTTTTATCAGGAAGGTGAACGTTGGATGCCACTGTTTGTCCCTTATTTAAGGACTGGTGAAGACGCTACTAAAACACATAAATTCAAATTTCAGAATTTATTTCAGAATCCAGAAACAAAATGACCACATTGTACACAGAACCTCAGGATATGCCATTCGCTGTCTTCTTTGGGTTAAATTAAACTAACATCTGTTTTTAGTGGCTGCGGCTAGAGCTGTTCTCTATACGCCCAGCAAATCTGATACAGTCAAGAATCAGATTTTACAGGTTGTGAACAGAATATTCAAGAGAAAACTGGGAGTTTGTGCTTCTGACTCTTAGGCAGATAAGTGGGGTTATTGTTAGCTTTAAAAGGTAAAGATCCTTCTTTGTAAGCAAAGGGTCATCGATGGGATTTCATCTTTGTCATTATTCCAGCAGAGAGTGGAAACAAGACCCAAGCCCCGGAAGGAGCTGTCACATTCTTTCGATTGCAAATCTGATATAGATTTTAGCATTTGGGCACTGGAGCCCTTCCAAGTCCCATCTGACGGTTAATCTGCAAAAGATGAAGGATTTACACGAGGGCCTTGACTCTGGAGTGCCATTAAGTTCTACTGGGTCAATAATTCCTAAAAATGAATTCCAACAACAAAGTTCAGTATGCTTAGGGACATTGTTAACCTGATTCATTGGGAAAGAAGTGGAAAGTAACGAACTGGGCTTAGGGAATAGAAATCGGGGTGGGGGGATGCTTAGAAAAATCACTCAGGGAGGGGGAGCTTGAGCCATTCCTTTTAATCCCAGAGGCCACCCAGTTTTCTGTAGCAGGCAATGCTTTCTAATGTGTGAATATACGAAATGGCTCACCGCTGAGTGATCAGCGTTCTTCCTGTCAAGTGTTCCTATGACAAGTAAGTACCCATGATGTCATTGGGCTCCTAGGAGGGCCATTAGGCAGACAGTAAATAGATTGTCTAGTGCTCTCAGTGAGAGGTAGCAACTGGTGTCTCAGTACTGCCAACTATTCTGGCAGAGGTGTCCAGAGCCTTTTCTTTTGAAAGTCAGTGGTGAGTCAGGTACAAGGTCATGAGCGTACTCTTGGGAGTGTATATCAAGGATCAAACTAACTGCTCTGGGAAATGGAGAGTCACCTAGCCTGCTTGCTGACTGCTTTATAGCCTTTGACAAGATTCCCAGGCATTTGTCTCATGGAAAAGAAGCACCCTGGAAGCAACTCTCAGGATTGCAAAGGTCCCATGGGCAGTGACTCTCCAAAAAGAAGCAAAGAGGGACAAATTCACAAGGTGGTACCTAAAGATTCGGGAGTTGACCCAGAGGAGCTGCCCAATAGCCCAGGCAGGAAGCCCTTCTTCTAGGTTCCTTTGTTATCACTGTGACCCCCCAAAGTGGAAATTGCTATGAGTCCCATTCTACAAAGTTTGAAATGCAGTAATGTTATTCTGCATTATGCCTGTTGAGCACTGGGATATAGACCTAAATGGAAAAGCTTAGGTTGATAAATCACTCTTTCAAGCCAGTACTCAGCTATCAGAACCTGCTGCATCCCTCAATAGGGACAGATTAAAGATGAAATCAGACATCAAGACCTACTGTAGTAGCTGCCATAGGAAGTCCAAGGACCTTATAGCTGACAGCTAGATGATGGACCATGGCCATTAAAATGTGCTGTGAGGCCCTCAGAGGTGTCACTGCTCCTTCAAAGGCATGTGCCTCTGAGCATCGCTAACATCCTCTCATTCCTTCTTAGCCCTCACTCAAAGCTGTCTCTCTGTAGCTAATCTTTTCCTCTTGTCACTGGTTCTTTACACTATGAAGCCTTCTAATACTGAGTTGCTACTGTATTCTAAGAAGCTGTTTTACTCATTTATTCAGTGCGAACCCTTGCTGTCAGTTTTCTGCCTGTGATGCCCTTCGTGTCTTTCTCCACTGAAGCTTGAGACAGTACACTTACACAAAGGAGAGGTCAGTCAGTCTCACAGAGAGACCCCGAGTAGCAGAGTTCTGGTGCTCACATCTGTTCAAAAGACAGACTTGTGACCCATTTGTTATGGTGCTCGAGGTCAAAGAATGCAAAAGTACATATATTTTAAAGTTCAAATGGTGAGAAAATACATGCCCTAAATCCCAAACATCAACAGCAAAGAATTCCCAAGGCTGCCAGGTTCTTTGAAACGGTGGCGGCATTTATGGCATTTGGTTCACTCTAAGAAGTGAGACAGGAGACAGTGAATGTATGTGTCTGGGCAGGTAGCCACCATTAAAGCCACATTAGTACGGGGGTAGTCCAGGGACTGTGGCCCATCCCTGTCAGTACATGATCCAGAGAAGGATTCACTGCAGTATCTCCTAGACATCCATCTGGTCTTTCCTTGTTGTCCTCATAGCTTCCAGAAAGTGAGCACATTCTTGATCTCAGCTAGAGTGATGGGTGCTGTTCATATGTGTTCCTGTTTATCTGTCTGTCTGTATATCTGTCTTAGGAATACAGCTTTAACACTTGCTTGCTCCTCTCCTTTCACACATCCTTTTTCTACAACACCCATGTCACCTTGTCTACTGATCAGAATTTGGGAGAAGTTTTGCCTTGGGCTTCCTTTTCTAGGGAAGCAAAGAGAGGCAATGGGGTGTGTGGGTAAGAGACTCTCTCTCATGGTGCTGCAAACATGCAAGAATTCCTAATTCAGCAGAGATTGGACCAGTTTAAAAATTCATGGTGAAAATCACCCAGTCTATGCATGTCACCCACTCTGGTGTGTAGATGGGCATTTTATAAAATATGAGACACATTAAATAACAACAAAATATCATTTTTTACTCAATACAGTGCATTAAGTCTGGGGATATCAAGGACTGGCGGACCAGTGCTGGGCGAGAGCTCTTGGACATGCTGATGGGCTTGCTGAAACCTCCTTGGAGGGCTCTTGGTTCAGCAGTCCCACCTCTTGTCGTCCATCCTTGAAAGACACACAGGTGTACCCAAGGTGCTCTTGGTAGCATTGTCTGTCACATCAAACCACTGGAAGTGATCTCAAGGCCCATCCATCTAGGAATGACCAAATAAATTCCACCATCCTTTCTCCCTAGAGTCCTACGGGGTCGCTGGTAAGCACGAGACAGATTACTTGTAACGTCTGAGCAGATTGCCAGTGTGACCTCTAGGAATTCAGGAATTTGGATGGTTTTCTGTTAGTTGTTCAGTGTACTCTCAGTAGTTTTGAATGGCGTCTGGCATCTAATAGCTACTGAAAAATTGTTTGCTGAGAAGTAAAGATGCGGGTTGCAGAATGCATATCTGCAATTTGAGGCTTTTGTGACCATTTTAATTTACAAGAGAAAAGCAATAGATTATGTTTTCCATAAATACCTGCTTGTGTGTTAACACTCGGCCAAAGATTCGTAAGGCTACAAAGTGGAGAATTCACTGTGTGCAAGGAGAGAGAGCAAAAAGGGATTTTAACCTTAACAGTCATTTTTATAAAGAGAACATCCACTTAACTAAGGAAAATCATTTTGAGAATTTAACTGAATGGTTAAAACTATAGTTCTTCTTATTGATTGAAAGGAAAACAATACGTAAGTGTGACCTGTTCTTAAATTCTCTTTTGTCCAGAAATACGAATCCCTGTGCAGCGAACAGAACTCAATCTGTAGATTCAAGAGAGGTAGAATCCAAGAGGGGGAAGGCGAGGTGTCTGCAGATGTCAGGATAAGAAAGTCAGTCCGTCTGTCCTTACTTAGTTTTCAAAACAGTGGCCAAAGGAGGAAAGGGGTAACAAGGAGAGGGGTTAAAAAGGGACCCACAGAGATGAATGACGCTGCTAAATGACAAAGAAGACTATTTGGTGAAGGATCTTATTTCTTATGAAGACCAGTGTTTGTTTTCTATGAATTCTAGGGTTGAAGTGATGAGATGCCCAACTAGAAACACCCAGTAGGCTTGGGGCTATCTGCGGAAACAAAACACGGGTGGTACCAATTTGGAAATCATTTGGGCAAAGAATAACGGAGCAGTGGGGTTTGAAAGAGCTCCCCATGTCAGGCGACAGTGTAGGAAGCAAGGACAGGTTCGAGGGTGCAGTCACCTCCAGGCAGAGAAGTGCCCAAGTATTGTGTGACTGAAGTAGCTGACCCAAGAGGAGCCATCTACTACTATACTTGGATGAACCTGAGTCAGCAGGAAACTTCTATCATCAGATTATTAATAAGAGCTCTGAGTATCCGTCTGTAAGCAACCGCAGCTGAATGCCAAAATGAAGACAACCTTAGCTGGTAGCTAGTCTTGCCTGTCCAAGATACAGCTTGTGAATATGCACCAAACTTGATTTCCCGAGAGAGGCCGCTTGCCCCTTGGAGGAATACAGAGCCAGCTGCTGGACAGTGCTGCCTGCAGAAGTTATGATCAGGAAGAACCAGTCCCTGAACCATGATATCAGGATGAAGGGTTTTGAAAAGCAGCATTGAGGCCCAAAAAAGGCTAAGCTCCTTCAATTTACAATTGTTCTTGGACAAAGTCTTCATGGTAAGGGACTCAAGGAGAGTGTACAAATGTTACAGTCTTCTCAAGCAAGAGTGAAGCTTAACTTTGCCTCTCTAGTTCTTTCTACGGGCCTCTTTCCACATCTGTAAAATGGGGTCTTGCAGATTTGTGATCAGAAGTTAAGGAGGTGATGTGTGTAGGCCACATGGCGCATGATAGTCCCAGATAAATATGAGCTTCTCTTTTCTTCGTCTACTGTCAGCAGGGGCAAAGGGGAATAAGCTCTGAAGGACCTGTGAGTGAGAGAGACACAGAGGCCCTGTGACATGGATGGGCCTCTCCAGTCAAGCCCACACAACGCCACATGGTGGCACCGCTAATGACTAAACCTTGCTGAGTTTCTTCTGTGACCATCAGGATGTTCACAATCAAAGCTTATTCGATGTCTGATACTAAAAGAATAATACACCAAATGAGCGAAACCCGAGCCCGGAGGAAAGGAAAACCGGCCATGGTCGGGGAAGAAGACTGCTCTCTCTCTCTCTGAAGAGGCCCTTCCCAAAGCTTCCAGCATTGCACCTGCAACTTCCAGCCCACTCAGCTTCGCTCCTTGCTCCCCGTGATGGGAGCCACACGTGCAGCGAGTAGGAGAGATTTAGGAAGACAAGACGGTAGCAAGAGCAGAGATTTGAGTGGAGCCGGAAAGCCAGACCCTGCTGTCTCTCTCACTGCGCCTGCACGGCACAAGAGCACCTGGGCATGCAGTCGGAGAGCTTGGCCCTCCGTGTGGCCCGTCCAC
>LOEQ01000412.1:451018-461285 GCA_001685075.1 Bramus lutescens | reverse complement strand
AATTTGTGTGTTGTTATTTCAGGGTATAAGCTAGCTAGCCAGGCAGCTGGGAGCCAAGCAGCAGCCAGCCACTCCTATTACTACACATACGTGTATGGAGAACCATGAATACATGTATATGCACACACATGCATACATGTGATGTGTGTACACACCCATGAATATATCTGAGGAAGCATGTACATGAGATATACAGGTGTACATTTACACATGCAGTTATACACATCTGTGGACAAACATTCCCACACAGGGACACACACACACACGTATCTATATATCTATATATATACACACACATATGCAGGCATCCATGCACACACTGATGGACACATACATATAACCCTCACAGACACATGAATTTTCACACATATAGACAAGCATAGACAAACACACAAGTATATGCACATAGATATACATGCAAAATATCCATATGCACCCATTTAAATGTGCATGAGCACACCTGCACACGTGTTCTGTGCACAGACACATGTATGCACATGACCATTACAGTGGCACACATATTTGCACACACACACACACACTGACATCTTTGTGCTATGAATATAGAGAGGGAATTAATGAAACCTCTTATGTCTTCCATACCTTGACTAAGCCTATTGTAAACTCAGAATGTTGTCCTTGAGTGGTACACTGACCACAGGGATTTTCCCAAGGCAATGAAACAAAAGGCAGTAATAGAGACAAGCTGAACATTTGGTCCAGGGGTTTGAATGAACTTGCCTCTCCTCTGTAAATAAGTGTGCTAGGATACATTACGAGGACATTTGAGTTCCAAAGCTGTTTCTCACATTTCAGACATGACAGAGGAAAGTGCTCGTGACAGGCTCTGATGAATTCCTGGAAGTTCCGGAAGTTGAAATCACCTCTGATGGTAATGCTGACATCGTTAGGAAGAATGACCAGCTGGAAGACATTGCTAATCAGTGACCCCTTTTCTGTTCATTTTCTATGCGTTCGCTCACTAATTTCTTCATTTCGCACTTATCTGTGAGGCCAGCCCCCATCATGCTCTCTGCTCACAGTGTGTCCGTTAGCTGGACTGATGCAATGGCGTCAGGTAAAACTGAAAAGAATGACTCAACATGAAAATTCCTCCGTTGATGAAGAATAGAAAATTAAAATGTCATAGTACATGTTATATGATTCTTTATATTATTATGTCTGCTTCTTAAAAAAGAAAGGACACTGCCCATGTCTTCCAGAAAGGGTACAATGGACATATGACAATAAAATAGTAAGAGGAGACTGAGGGCAGGCACTTTTGTCCATTCAGTAATTCTTCTTCCCTTTCATTTTTGTAAATTTGTATTTTCTTCGTTTGTTGTGGGTTTGTTTATTTATTTATTTGCTTTTTCTTTTGTTTCGAGGCACTATGCTTCTCTGGCTGGTCTGAAACTCTCTACATAGATCAGGATAGCCTCTGGCTTACAGAGATCTGCCTGCCCCTGCTTCCCAAGTCCTGGGTTAAAGGTGTACACAAAAATACCTGGCTCTCATTTCTTCTCTCAGTAACAAAGTTTCTTTGAACACCTATTTGATGTTGGGCATCTTGTAGGTGGTGGAGGAACGGCAGTGAACGAAATTGAGAACACTCCCATCCTGCTCCAGCTTCACATTCTGAAGAGTCACTTCTATATTTATAATTAAATATTAACCTTAATGAAAGACTGAAATCTTTGAAAAATGGGACCCTGAGTGTCCTTTCCCCATTTCCATTCTGAAACATTACCTTTTTAAAAATAATGCTAACTAGACATTTCCCCTCCCTCGCAGTCCCTGCATCCCTTGCTGATCAAGAGCTCTTTGTGTCTTATGTCTTATGCAGTCAAATTTCAAGCCTGCTATGCAATTGTCCTATGGATTAAAACTGGGGGTCAGTGCTGGCTTCATCACATGGGAACAGGTCTCTTTGTTGTAAGACATCTTGGAAACATTGGTATTCCACGCTGTATGATGAGTACCTCAGAGAAAGCATTTTCCTCAAAATATTTGATCCAGGGCTACACATCTCCGAGAACTAAATCTGAGGTTGCAGGATGTTACGTTTGCTCTACCTGTTCCTCCAGTACATCAGCTGAAAGAAATGGGAGAAATGACAACACTCATTTCCCAGCCTCCATGGCTGTCGGTGTGGCTAAGTGGCAATTCTAGTAAATAAGATACAGATAGATGTTCGGAAGAGCATGTTCCTTCCAGCCTTCTTGCTCCTCCTCATCCCCCTAGAGTGAACATGTAGGCTGGAGGTGTGGCATCCCTTACACATTCTACTAATGAGGAAGACTAGGAAGGTGAGAGGTGTCCACAGCTATGACATTACTGCCCCAAGAATAGGAAAACCAAACTCTTTTTAATTATTATTTCTTCATGTTTTTGAGGTTATAATGACATCATTTCTTCCTCCTCTTTCCTCCCTCCAAAAATATTATAGGCATCTAGGAAATTCTGAGAGCGGGAGAAATAATCTTCCCCAGGGAAAACCACACTTATTGGTTATCTGATAGCAAATGGTCGGCCCAGGGTAGCTTCTTTTTGCAGTGTATGGCTGTGAAGGCAGACTCAGAACTCTTTTGAATACAGACAGTAAGCTCAGCCCTAAATCGAATAACTACAACGCCAACCCCAAGATCCAGGAAATAGCTTTTTATTTTTTTCGGTGTGATGATATTTCTCCTTTTTCTTTTGTTTTTGAGATTATACTATAATTTCGTAGGTTTTACCTTCCTTTTCCTCCCCCCAAACCCTCCCATATACCCCTACCTTCCTTTTTCAAACTCGTGGCCTCTTTTTCATTAATTATTATTGCATATATGTGCATATGTATATGCATGTATATTACTAAATCTAACCTGATTGGTCTGTATAATGTTACTCACATGCATGTTTTGGGGGTTGACCTATTGGTATTGAATAAAAATTGGCATGCTTCTCCGTGGAGAAGGCTGCCTCTACCACATTTGGCATTCTTTAGTTGCCTGTAGTTGTTTATGTGAGGTTGGAAGACCAAACTCTTACACATAAATTCCTGGATTATAGGGATTTGTGCTACTTACCGTGATTGCAATCCTACTGAATAGAAACATCCCACAGACATTGGCCACAGTTGGGGGAATAATAATAGTTTTAAAAGTTTGGCTCTAAGCACAGCACACTGCTTCCCAGATATCTCCCTTGCTCCCAATTCTTCAAGGGTATTAAAGTGCTTAATATTCCCTAACATTGCTATGACTTCATACAATGCACAAAAATATGTTTGTCACTTACAGGTCTGTCTCCTGTGCACACCACGAATCACTAGCTTTATCCTTCCAGCTTGAGTGGCTTTCTTCAACAGCACATGTACATCACTTTTATTAACTAACTGTAACGATGTCTGTCACTGATAGTGATTACAGAATAGTGCATATCTGGGGACTTAAAGAATCCATCGCTCTTTGCCTGCTTACTCTGAAAACTACACATGCTACAACTGTAAAAAGCATGCTTCCTATTCCTTCCCAAGTTAGTAGCTCTGCCGCTTGCTCACAGTCCTGTGCCATAGACTCTGGAGCAGGGAATCCACCAAGAGTGTCTCGGGGAACCCGCCAGGTGAAGTGGTGAATGGACGCTTAAAAGAAATCCCACACTAGCTCAGAATTGAGAAATGGATATTTATTTAGGGGTAAACTCACAAATCAGAATCCTCTGCTTGACCAGTTGAATCATGTGATCCAAAACAAGCGACCAGCGGAAAGGAGCAAGGGGAAGGAGAAAAAGGGATGGACGCAAGTTTGGTTTCCCCGTGTACATAGTATGAGGCCACGCCCCAGAAGGCGGGTAATTACAAGCTGTAAATTTTCCTACAGCAAGGCCCTTCTAGGTTGAGCCCTGCTTCAAAGTTCCATTCTTGCTCCTGCTGAAGTTCTGTTTATAGCTCTCCATGTTCATTGGCTTCTTCTCTCAGGCTGACACACCCTTTTATTCATTCACCTGACCAAGGATTCTCCATCCGAAGGACATTTCACGTCTTCTGTGTGGTTTTATTTTTTAAGATTTTATTTATTTTTATTTTGTGTGGGGGGGGGGAGGGGTTCACCTGCCTGTCTGGTTGTGTATCATTTGCATGCAATGTCCTCAGAGGCTAAAAGAGGACATTGAATCCTCTGGAACTTGAGTTACAGGCAGTTTAAACTTCCTTGTGGGCACTGGGAACTGAACTTGGGTCCTCTTGTAGAGAAGTCAGTGCATAGCATCTCTGAGCCATCTCTCCAGTCCCCTATGTGGCTTCTGTCATTGTATCCAGAGTTAGACTCTTTAACCCATCTCCTCCCTGGAAGGCTGACCGTGTAACTCTACTGAAGTAGTGTCCACAAAGCAAGGTGATCATCTATTTATAGGACTCTCCATTCTAAATGTCTTTAAATGCCCTAAGATACTACATCATCGTACATTTGAGCCTATGCAACGTCTGACACATTAGATGTTCAGCGGATATTTCATTGAATGATGAGTGAATGACTCAGCCAGTGAATAGCACATGGTTGGCAAGAATACCATGTCTATGAAGACCTTCATTCAAGCAAAAGTGAATCCCTTCCCTTTCTGGTACTGTATTCATGGCCAGTAAGAAAAAACTAGAACCCAACTCTAAGCTGGCTGCATTGTCTTAGTTTCATCGCCATATGTTAGGCAACACTCTATTTTGAATAAAATTGTGGAATGCATACAGATTGCTATAAAGACAGGAAAAGTTTCCACTTGCTTGAAACTATGTGTAAATTACAGGTTGGAATATAAATTCTGTTAAATGCCACTGGTAACAAAAATGCACCAGAAAAAGTAATAGTGCAAATAAAATGTCATTTTTCATGGTTGCATACAATAATTTGAGATCATATCTAACACACAGGAAAGGTGATGAGTCTTTCCTCATCAAGGTGTCTCAAGCAATCATCCAGGAACTGCCATAGCCTTCCAAAAACCAATCCCATCTCCTTTCCCAGACACACAGAGAGCTCAGCAGGACACTTGACCCAGTGCTGGGCTGTCATTCCCGCAACATCAGACTGATGTTATGTTCACCCTCCAAGTCCTTCACTGTCCCATGCCCTGTGAACTAAGTTCATCCTATGGGAGGCAATTTACCAGGGTCCCATCCTCTCACCGCTCCAAAGCCTAAATCTGGTGAATGAAGTGCCCGCTTCCCTAAGGCACAAGATGGCTGGAGAAGACATGAATCATGCCTTCCCCTCAAGGGAATGAAGGCTATGGCATCTCTACCACTAAATCCAACTCTATTTTCTGAAGAAAAATGAAGCTTCTGCCCTACCACAAAATACAGGAGTCTCTATATACTTCTTTCCTGACCATTCGAGCCCATAGTATGCCCAGATAATGCTGCCTAGAGAAGCTGTTGATTTTTCTAAAGGCCCAGAAGCTACCTTTCTATTAACTAAATTCAGCAGCCTCACGTAGTTTGGTCCCTCGCAGATGACTTCAATATCGAGAGAATTTAGGTGGAAAGAGAAGCAGGGGAGTGGCCAGACCTTTAGTCTCAGGCTTGGCGTTCCCAAGTAAATCATCCAGCTACATAATAAAGAACATGAATTCTTGGAGATAGTTGGGCTTTGTTCCATAACCGGCAAGAGGAAAACAGAACAGCAGAGTAAGAGGTGATGTGGTGAGCCTGTGTCTTCTTGATGGTGCAGTATTTATAGGTCTGTACATTACGCAGCATGTTAACTTTGGATGGGGTTCCTGCCAATAGTGCTATTGACCTATCATTTTTGGAGCAATCAAGCCTACCCCATTGTTTAAAAATAGTAACGTTCTCATCAGCATCTAGTTGCCCCTGCTCAAATCTGATTTAAATTGCCTAGAAACTGAGATTGTGTGTGAGACACTGATAT
Organism: Bramus lutescens; assembly: GCA_001685075.1. Classification (NCBI taxonomy): domain Eukaryota; kingdom Metazoa; phylum Chordata; class Mammalia; order Rodentia; family Cricetidae; genus Bramus; species Bramus lutescens. The sequence continues at coordinate 455,379 of LOEQ01000412.1, read as the reverse complement.
GTATCATTATATTCGGTTTAGTTGTCATATCTTTTGTATGAAAAAATAGAATTTTTTTCAAATAATAAGATACAAAATGGAGTTGTCAATATTTCATCCCCTGGTAAACATTGATAATTTTACTATCCACAAATAGAGCCATCAAGACAGATGCCCTCAGGCGACTGAAATCTCTCTGTATGAAATGTTATTTACTGGCTGAGCGGTCCTTTCAAATGATTGTGTTTTTAAGCCCTCACAGGTGAGCCAACACCCAGAAGCTACAGGCTGCGGAAGGAGGATTTTTTGTGTCCGTCTGACAATGCTCCTCACAGTTGGTACAGTGCTTCATTCCAAAAGAATCCTTTTGCCTATTCCAGAAATAAAAATTGCCCCCAAAATAGACCCATGTCCATTCTCTGTATATCTCACTATGTAGCTCTGCTTTCTCCATTTGATTTACTGTTTTAATAGTTCTTTTTATTATACATCTTTGTGCATGTGCACATGCATGCATATGCACAGATGTGTGTGCATGCAAGGGAGGGCTCCTGCCCAAACAGTCCAGAAGAGGCCATCAGATCTGGAGCCGGAGTTGCAGGCAGTTGTGATTTGTCCAGTATGGGTGCTTGGAACTGAATTCCATCTCTCTACAAGAGCAGAATATGCTCTTAACCACGGGGCTACCTCTCCAGTTCCCTGGCTATTTTCTTGAATAAGACTATTAAATTCCATCCCTGTCAGGCCTCTGAGTAGGAACAGGATAGGGTTTTAACCTTGGTAATTATTGAGCTCAATGTGGCAAATGAAAGGTCTCAAAACACACAAAGAGGTCATGATTGTGACCTCTTTGAGGGCTGTGACAATCTTCATAGCCCTGGAGCCTCCTCTGATCTGAAGTTTTCCTGTCAATCACTTCAGTTTTCTACGGACAACTATAACCCCCAAAATAGTAAATGAAAAATTCCATAAACATTATTTGTGGGTGCTAGCTGTGACTCATCGGATCTAAGTGTATAACCTGGAACAACATGAAAGTAAAAAGGAACCATACAGGGGGAGGAGCTCCAGAGATGGAAATAGCAAGGCACAGGTGCTATGAAGGGAGAGATGGGGGGGAAGGAGGGAGTTTTAAATAGGGAAAGGAGAAGGATCAGAGACAAATAACATGATAGGAATCATGAATCCTATTACATTATGATTTTAATGCTATATACAATTATATATGTGTGTGTGCATACATAGTTATACTTAACACCATAGGGAATCATATTGTTATGAATGTAACACTATATACAGTATATATAAGTGGGTGTGTATGTACATGGTTATACTCCCCCAAAGAATTATAGTCTATCAACAAAAATTCTAGTACCAGACATGAGAAACCACCTTTTGAGTTTTGGTCAGGGAACTGCAAGTGATTCCCAAAACAATGTAGGATGCCACCATTTTCTTTGGTTACCTCCCAGGACTTGATGATCAGACCCTATTTCTACACTGTTTGGGCACAGGACTTGGAGGATTCCATATATATCTGACCCAGAATCCTCCTACCTGAGGATTATATCTCATAGTTCATGAAGATGCTATGCAAACTGTCAGTGGAGAAAAGAAATCAATAATCCTATCTAGCCATGATGCTTACAAACCAAAGAATCCTCAGTAGAGCAAGATAACCCCAAGGGTTCATTAGTGGTATGTATACCTTGGAGGTAACCAACAGCCATCCAATTGGACTTTAGGTCTACTCAATTGTAAGGAATTAGGACCTGGTACTATAAATTTAGCCAAACTGCCCATGGTTAGGAAGGCTATGGGACTCAGAGGAGAACCGAGCACAGCCATGTCCCTAAACCAGTGTAACTTCTATGCATTCTAAATACTTAACCTTTTACCCACAGATAAGTGTAGCATTTACCCCTCATCAAAGGAGATCTTTTTGACAGAACAGACAGAAACCCACAACTGAACAAAACGTAAATAACTACTGACTGGCCATGGGAAGGAGACAGAGGAGGAAGTCTGCTGTGAGATTTTGTCTTCTATGTATAACAGGAAAGTTTCACCCATGAAATCACAACAATGCAGTTGCCTAAATAGCACCCAAACAATGACAACATCAGTTGACATGCTAACATGGCTAGTCTACTACATATACATACAAGGCATCACATCTAGACGAAGAGCTATAGGCAATTAATGACATTGAGAGATGGAGAATCAGTCTTGTCTAGGGATCAGCCCCATAATTTGGTTATTCAAAGCCAAGTGGTCATCCTTAAAAATATATACATGCAATCAACATTAAATAGATTTGTATATACATACATATATATGTGTGTGTGTGTGTATAAAACAATAATTAAAGATTGTCATGGATTTAAGAGGGAGTGGTGGGGACAAAGGAGAAGATGGAAGGAGGATGGGAAATTACAGAAATAAAGAACACATAATACATGAAATTCAAAAGAAATTTTAATCCCATAAACAATTCAAAAGTTTGATGCACACTGTTGTGATAGCCCGATGAAACCTCACATTCCATCCAGAATGAGAACCATCTGTATGGTCTAAATTTCTTACCCACTAGTTGGTTGCTTAACTGACTGTGACTGTATCACAGTGTCTGTATATAGGGTTCAGTTCTTTCTGTTGCTTCGGGTCTCCACTGGGAGTCTTGGATGATGTCTTTAAATACAAGAGGGAACTATGAAACACATTTCTTTGCTACCTATCCCCACTTCTGGTACTAATTTCAGTAACCGGTAAATATAGCTGTGGCACTGGCCAATGCAAAAACCAGTATTTTTTATTACAATGCACTGAAACTAACTCCATTGCCTTAAGCAACATGATCTGGAGGAATTTTTAGGTAAAAGGCTTGGCTGTCACCAGATGAAGCTAGAGAATGTCTCAGAATTTAGTTCCTGGCTGACATTCCTGGGGATGAATTGTAGCTTTCTGCTTTCCAAACAAGGACCGTTCAATTGTCCATATTTTGATCTGTATTCATTATCTATAAGAAGAGGTCTTTGACTAAGAATCCCTCCATTCCTACAAGTGATGAGTAAATTATAATTATTCAAAATAGAAGTGGTGGAGAGATGTCGGAGAGTAGATAAAGAGAAAAGAAATCAGTAACTGAAGTTCCCTATGACCTGAGTGTCTCTCTCAAGACCTTGCAGTGTCTTATCTCCTTGACATTGTACTGAGGACTAAGCACAGGTGAAAGAACACATACATACTTCACACTCAATACACACTCTCAGTAGGTAGTTCCCTCCACCACTCACGTGACTATGTTATCCAAGAACATGGGGACTATATTTTCTTAGGTATTGCAGTATTCTCAAAGAAGAATCATTAACCTTTAATAAATATGTGGAGAATCAGTAAGTGGGGTTGCTGAGCTGTTTTGAGTATTTCCATCACTTTGCTTTCTCATCTTCTGCTTCATTTTCCCTTACTCATTATTCGTTCTAATCCTAACCCACCCCTTTCTTTCTTCTTACCTTTAGCCTGAAGCCAGCTTTAATATCAATTCCTAACCCCTTTTCAGTATCTAAATTTCAGAAAAACAATCCATGCGTCCACAAAGATTTACATAAATACAATACTGATGGCAATACCGGTTCCTTGATTGGATTTCCTATCATAAAGTTAAAATGTCCTAGGCTGATTTTTTTTTCCTTAAATTATCTGGAGAGGAGAGTGAAAGATAAAATTTTGTTTTCAGCCATTCACCACAGGCAGACAGCATTCTCTGTGTGCTTATCACAATCTCGGGATGCAGGAAAGCTTCCTAAAATGGAGGGCAGTAGCTAGCTTGAATAAAAACAAAACACCACCACCAACAAAAGCCCTTTGTTGGAGCCACCGCTAAGTCGCACACAAAGAGCAGTAACGTGGACAGTACATTTAATAGTTCAAACTCCAATATGTATTTTCTCACTCAGAAAGACTTTTCTCATGACTGTGAGCCAGCCTCCCAGTCACAAATGCCAAACTATGCTTTTGTGCAATTAACAGCATTCAGCAGGTGCCTACACTGCTACTTGGAGTGGCCTCTGATGTTTGGCAAGGCAACATCAATTTACATATTTACACTTAGCTTACTAACACACAGGGCACATCCTAAGCCCAAGGTCAAACAAAAGCTTCATTAGTTAGTAATAATCCTAAAATAATATTTATATTAATATTCCGCGGAGATGGAAAGATGGCGCGGGACAGGAACAAACCCACGTGTATAAGTTTATTAGAGGGTGTGCAGCACGGGCCCGTGAGGAAAGGTGAACAGGGTGGGGAGAGAGAGAGAGAAGGAGAGAGAGGGAGAGAGAGAGGGAGAGAGAGAGGGAGAGAGGGAGAGGGAGAGAGAG
>LOEQ01000412.1:433784-444921 GCA_001685075.1 Bramus lutescens | reverse complement strand
AAAAGCAAGGTCCGTCCACAGGGCACCCACACACAGCTCATAACCTCTGCCTCCATCACCTCTTAGGAATTTGGGGGTAATTTCACTGTTACTGTGATTTGAAACGATTCCAAGACTCAATTCTATTGTTGTTCTGAGTACAGGGAGTAACGGAACATTTTTAACGGCATCTTTCGGCGCCTTTTCCTTTGATTTTTCCAGTTTAATGACATTATTGGGAGGGCTTCGGGGACCATTATGCAGATACACTTCCTGGAGAAGTTGCTGCTTCAGGAGAAGTCATTACTTTTTGTGGGCCCCACAGGCACTAGAGAGGCCGCCTCTCTCAACGGTTCCCTACGACAGTTACCTCATGAAAAATATGTTATGTGTCAAATTAACTTCCCGGTGCAGACCTCAGCTAAGCAGACCCGGGACATCTCCCTAACGGAACTTGAAAGGTACCCAGAGTTTTAATTAAAATCAAGAATGTAATTGTGCTTAGCTCACTCCTCAGAGATTGTCTACAAAATAATACGGAGCTCTCGCCCTCGGTTTCTGACAGAATAAATGAAACTTGATTTGTTCTTCCCTGTAATGTTTATTACCAGGGAAACTACATTTTAATTGTTGTTGACAAATATTCTGATTTATGGGGTGCACAAAATGGAACACAGCCTCAGTAGCATGTGTCTGCTTAACTTTTTCCTTGCAAAAATGTTGCTTCAGGAGGCTGTGCTGTCTATCATGGGCATACTTTAGGCCAGAGCATATTAAAGTAAATCACCAGATTGGATCTTGACTAGCGAAAAAGGAACCATCTGTCAGGAAGCGGTGTGAGCAGTGGGTGAAAGCGCAGCTACTTGCCAACGCGGGAGGGCACCGAGATCAAATGGAAGAGAGGCAGTGTCCAGGGGATTGTATCCGGAAGCCAGCTAGTGTTCCAGCATGCCAGCCATGCATTTTAATTCATCACATGGCAAAAAGACAAGGCCCACACTAATGGGCATCACAAGAGAAACTCTGCACCATCCCAGGGACTGTTTAGCCAGGGGGACTCCGGATCCTTTTCCGCATGGACCATTTTGTATTCTGTTTCAAGTTTGCGGTTGAAAGCGGATGAGAGAGGAGGTTCCAGAATTTATGTAAGACATATTCTATTCAGCATACTCGCTTAGCCAGGAAAAGGTTTGAAAGTAAAGAGTTACATGACCTTTTTTTTTGTCTTTTCCCAAAGCAAGTCATAATATAGAGTGGGGAGCTGGTATAGTGGAGTACTTCAATTAATATACGTGTGAATAGTATCCCTTCAACTATACAGCCAGTCTGCTGCGTCCATGGGTTCTGCACCACAGGGTTAGCCAACTGGAGACAGGAAAAAAAATAAACAATCCTGTCTGTACTAAACACAAACAAACTTTTCTTCTCACTTCCCCCGAAGCAATGCAATATAACAATTATCAAAACTGATAACATGTTAGATATTATAAAGATGAATTAAAATATACAAGAGAAGGTTGTGGAGCTAGCTCACCGGTAGAACATGTGTTCCACCAGTGCATGCGTAGAGCCCTGGCTTCTGTCTCCATCACCACAAAATCCAAACCCTAGTTTTCTTATAGCATGTAAGAGGACATGACTAGGTTACATACAAACATCATGTCACTATACAGAAAGGACTCGAACATCCACAGATTTGAGCAACCGTGAGGGTCCTGGAATAATCCCCTGAAAAGGCAAGTGGGCACACATTATGAAATAAAAAATATCTGCTACCTTCTCCCTAACGTGCTGACTCTATAGTTTTGTGTGGATGACCTTAAGAAAACCGGAATAATTATCAATTAACTCTGACAACATACATTTAAATATATGCTAATATGTGTGAGAATTATTAAGTGAAATAATCGCTATACCCAGTAGGCACGTCTTTTGGCTAGAGGTTGTTAAGCTTCCATAATATGCAAAATTGTGGCTCCGTTCTCCCGGCGCCTCATCCTAGAAAAAGCAGAAACGGGTACTAATGGAGGGGCCACACTGCTGTCCGTCAGGTTGCGTCTGATTACCGACTTGGGTACTTTGGTCTCAAGGCTTTTCCTGTGGCTGCTTTCTCAAACTTATATGCCGCCATACTTCGATTTTATGGCATTTTTAGCTTAAAAAGCTCTCTCGGGCATAATTAAATCATTTAATGTTCCTGAGTGTTATTTTCCTCCTTAAGAAACGCAATTTTCTGTCATTTCTTTCATTTGAACTCCTGTGAGAGCGCCTGCCTAAGCACACACCTGTCCTTAGGAGGTTCCTGCTGATAGATTTCCAATGATTGGACTTTAAGAAGTTAATGCAGTTTTGCCCTACAGCGGAGGGATGGGGGGCCCACACCGTGGGCTCAGCGTTACATCTCAGCCTTGTGACAATCAGAACCTTTTCTTGCTGTTGCCATTTGCCAAGTTCAAAGAGGGGGAAAAACCGAATTTTCTGGTTTCCTTTGATTTGAGCATCCTTAAAGTCTCACTGGAAATTTTACCACAGGCTTTGGGAACAACAGCGCAGGTGCCCTATGCAGGGCCCAGGAGGTAATTTGGGTACAACCTACTCCTTTTACCAACTTGACCAAAACAGAAGCAGCATCGGAAACAACTGCTTATCTCACCCTTCTGAAACAAAATACCACAGCGGGATGGGTAGCTTAAGCAACAGAGATTTATTGTCTAATGGCTCTAGAGGGGAAACACGTCAGAGGTCAGCATGGTAGCGGGTATGGTGTTTCCTGAGGCTAGCCCTCTCTTCCATGCACCCTCTTCTCTACGCGTACGCATCTCTGGTGTCTCTCGTGGAACATGAGCGGGGTTGGATTAGGACCCACCTGTGTGACCTTCCGCCCTAACTACTTGTTTAAATACCCTAGCTCCAGGCACACACCTGTTCTCAGGTCCTTAGGGCTTGAATCCCCCCCAAAAAATGACCTTCAGGGGGACAGGGTCAGTTCTTAGCGGCTTTTAAGTATAGAAAGAACAGACAGAAGGACAAAAGCTCATTAAACATGCCCAGGATACAAAGCACTCCGAGCAACATAAATAAACGAACACGCGTGCTTTTGGACCTTGAAATATTTTCCTGCATCTGAAGGGGCTCTGTGTAAAACTGTGGGGTTCACAGCCCAAGCCCAGCTCCTCAGGAAAGAGAAAGATTCAAGGAATGGATAATCAGAAGCATGGGACTCTGTGCAAAGGTTGCTCCTTGTAAATCTAGCCTCTGACTCATTCCAAACCTAGATTCAGACAAATCATTTTCCAGCAAATGGGGAGCAGGAGCACTTCCCAGAAGGACTCGGTGTCATCTAAACCATTGTGTCCTTGTGCTTGGTAATGGACTTGACACATTCTGGGGAATGACAGTATCTCCCCAGCAGAAGCAAAGCCTTTGTTAGCAGAGCAAATGAGGAGACGGCGGAGCCATGAGTCCTGCAGATTTCATTATCTTAGGTGGAACTCTCTAGTGTTTCTCTCAAATTAGAGCTGTTTCTGTCAGCGTGGCATTTGAAATGGAATGCATAGCAACTGTAAATAAGGTGAAGAATTCACTTTAGAATTCAATTTATTCATTCTCAGTGTTTGTTCAGAGCTATGTACAGAACATATTAAGGCATCGAAAGTTTCAGAGGGATTAACCATCCTTTGGATAGTCAGCGGCTCCACAGAAATGATATAAATGCTTCCACCAAACTCCAGCCCACTTCAAAATGTACATCCTCTTTTGGAAACGTGTGATATGTTCTTTATTGCCTTACTTCTATATCTCTTCAGAGTAGGGCTGGATGGAAATTTCAACATGCTCTTGCCTGGGCCTTCATTGGTTTTCCAACTGTCCAACCAATTTGCTCTCTGGCAAGTAATTGGTTTTCAGGAATGATCTATGTCACACACATTAACACAGTGACAAAGAGAAACCTAACCACTTAGGTCTGCTATGCTAACTTCCTAACTGACTTAGCTAGGATGATGGACCCAGGAAAGAACCAGGCCTTGTCCCCTGACTTCAAGTATTTTCTTCAAGATTAGCTGATAGACACCTCGTCTCTATCTTGCAACATTACAAGTGTTTTATCTAAAAACCCAAAGTGGTTTCACCTGTTCTCTCTTGTCTTTCCATTGGCTTTGTGCTGGCCCGGTTGCTTTCCGTTTGCAACTATCTGATACCACCAGTCTAAAAGAGGGAAAGAGTAACGTAAGTCCAGGGTCAACAGGCAACCTGCAGTGAGACAGGATGTCATAATTGGAACATGCGATAGAAGAAGCCGGTGACCTGAGGGTGACAGGAAGCAGCAGAGAAAAGTAGAGATTAGCAAGAGAGAAGAGAAGGGAGTGGAGAGGGGAACAAACCACAGTGATCTTGCCAAAACCCCATCTGTTTACATCTTCCCCTAATACAAGAAGCTTAATGGGTCCCCCAGTGCTCCCTAGCCTCCAGCATGTCAGACTTTCTCTGCCTCCTTCGACGTCTTGCTTGCTCCTTGCATGTTGCTGTTATAGCTGACTTTTCATCCATACCAGCCCCTTCTCTGAGCTAAATCATTTCTGCCTAAACTAGGAATCATGCATTCAGCATCCCTGCCACAAGTTCACACTGACATATCCACCCCCTTTCCTTTGTAAGGCTATCACATTGCCATTGGCATATATCCTGGTGATCCTCCCATTAATGTGTCTGCCATACTCTGCCACAAGCTCCATGGAAACAAGGCTGGCATGTTTCCTTTACACTCCATCATATTCCCTGTGTCTCACAGAGTACCCACCATCTTTCTGTTGAATAAATGAACAGCCTCCCTACGCTCTAACTCTAAGCATTGCCTTTCCAGGAAGCTGTCCCAATTTCATGAAAACGAAACTATCTTATCCATTATTGAAGCTGGTCCTTGGGAGAATTCAATGTGGATGAGCAGAAGTCAACATCTCACCCAGCCATCAGAAACGGACCCATCCATGTGCATGAGGGCTGCCATATTACCACTCAGCGCAAGAACAAACAAAAACTCCAAGGCTGGTATGCTTTCCAATCATGAGCTATTAATAATTTAGCAAAATTAATTCAAAACACTTCACTCAACAGTGAAACAGAGCTGAGGAGAAAATGATGTATGTGCTGGACTTCCAGGGCTGAATTAAACACTGCAGATGGGTAAAAGGAAAGTGCCATCACTACTGTGGAAAGCACAAGTCCTTATTTAGAATTCAATAACTTTAAAAAAAAAGAGGCAGAATCTTTCTAAAGGTATTAAGAAAAGAATATCCAAGACACAAATAAGAATTTGCTTTACACAGGTGAATGACTTTCCATAGTAAGACACATTTGTTAGGTCTCGAAAAAGAAACAAAAATTTGAAGGAATTTCTTCTTTATTTTTTCCTTCAGCATGAAGCAGCAATCAAGTCAAAGCAAATCTTTCAGTAATTATTATTATTAGGAGCCGGGAGGAAGGCAGGTGATCCACAGTGTGTAGAATCAGCCCCTACAATCTCCAAGTGTAGGGAAGGAAGAGACATTTCAAAAACAAGTGGGCCAACAGCAGAACAGAACTTCCCAGGAGAAATTCCAGTTTTGCACAGGGAAGCCAGCTGAATCTGACCCTTCCATGAATAAGGAAGCTAAGAAAGATGGCGGAAACTATGTCATAGCCACTACTCAGAGGGCTGAAGAGAAGGGAAGTCTTCATGGAGCTCTCACGTCCATGAGAAATAATCGATATGGAACAGTCTCCAAACATTAGAACCCCACATTGTCCTGAGGACCTTTGAAAATGTAAGTAAGAGGACCCACCCCAGAGTTTTGAGCCAGTCCATGGCAGTGGGCCCAAGGATTCACCTAGCCACTATGCTGGCAGGAGACGCCACTGATCCCAGAACCTCCTTTAAAAGCCACTCTCAAGGCTGTACAAGCATGAGGACCTGAGTTTGAATCTAAAAAATAAATATGAGTATGGGCATAAATGTCAGCCCCGCATTACAGGGATGAGATACACACATCCCAGGAACCTCGGGTTCAGTAACAGACCCTGTATCAGGAGAATAAGGCAGAGAATAGTGAGAAGTATACTCCGTGGCCTCTGCATGCAAGCACACAGGTACACACACATATATACACACAAACACAAACACACACACATGTAAAAAGAACAATACTCACCAAGTGCCGGCCACTCGTGCTAAGGGTTTTACATAAGTCACTAATTTGTCCTGTATAGCAATGAGGTGAAGAAGATACAAGCATCCTCATCCATCACACAGCAAGGGAACAAAGGCTAAGATGGCGGGCAGCTGGCCAGCCCAAGAATGGAAAATTCTGATTAATTCTAAGAGTCAGTGATCTAACTGCTCAGCTAGAGTCTTTCCAGCATTTGGATCCAGTTTTAAGATCCCATCTTCAAACTTGGGCACTGCCAGCCCCAAACAAGTGACCGTCAACACACGCGAACACCAATTATAAATCACCAAACTAGTTTCCAAAAGTTTGCGGTAGTCACCAGCCCAAAAACACACCTCCACGTGGTTAGGATTGGGCACGATATGAGAACATGGTCTAAGAGCAAAGGTCAAAGAAGCTGCAGAGTTCAGATGGATGGGTGTGCCAAGCCTATCTCTATGTAAGACGCCAATAGTCTAAGAAAGTGGACGGCTCAGGCAATCACATTTTAAGAACTGATCAGAGCAGTGTCGACTTTTATCAGGAGTGAGGAACATTGAAGATGACCCAGAAACCAACAGGTGCCTCAACAGAGGTAGCGACAATAATCACAGAAGGGAATCAGAATGAATTCTACGAGTTCAGGACGTGAAGATTCTGTCACCGCGGTCCACCCAGGAGCCAAGGGCGCAGCAGTACAGAGATTAGAGAAGCATTCCGGCTTACATGAATGGACTCTTCCCACAGTACCCACTACTGGCCCCCAAAGAAGCCTGCATCCCTCCGGAAAGAGGGTAGTTAGAAAGACAGCTTTAGAGTTTGGAACAGACTCTGCCTGGGTGACAAAGGTTGCAAAACTCTATGTTTCAATTCTTCGCCTGCTTAATAGAACTCACCTCAAGGAATTCTAAGAATTAAATGAGGTAATGTATGCAAACCACTTCGGACCTGGGGCATCTTCCCGGCTCAGGATAGGCCCTCTCTTTCTGTCTTATCACTACTGTAGCTTGGCTGTTATCACCATTAATATCACCCTCAAGAGAAGAGCAATTATGTCGAAGGGGAAAATGCAATAGCCTAGATAATCTTCAGTTAAGAGCTCACGCGATTTCTCCCCGGTACTCCAAAGCTCGGCAGTTGGGGGTCACGCAGTTTCTAATGACACAGGTGCTCCGGATAGAATTAGAAGAGAAAAGTAAACTAATCTAATAAAGCAGCATTTGGTGCCCTACTTTTCTCCTCTACGGTTTACACGCTCCCTTAATTAAACTTTTTAGTAAACGTGGCTCCACAGCCGTGCTGGGCTCACTTGGATGCGGTAAAGGATGATTCACGGCAAACATAGAAACTTCTCCGCTCCAAGTGCCAAATTCCTCACTGTAGGCGCAGTCTCAGAATTCAGTTATTATTCCGCTCCAGCTTTAATTAATTCCATTGCCAGCTACCTGTTGGTGACGTTCTGTTGACAGTGTCCAACCAAGTTCTAGGGCAAACGGTCTTCGTGACGGGTTTCATCTTGGATGACCTGCCACTTCTGATTAAACTTCATAAGGATTTATAGCCACCTCTGCCCACCCCCATCCCCACAGACATGTCTGTAACCTTTAAAGGGGTGTCTGATACAAAGCAAAGGTTGTTGTTTCCAAAAGTCCTCATTCTCATAACGCTGGACTGTTGGCCCCAGACACTCAGCGGTCTCTTGTCCTTCCTTCACCCACCCACTTTCAACCACACACATTTCCTACAGAAACTCCCAGCAAGGATAAAAGCTCACATTAATAAGTTTGATTTCACCAGAGAAGGGAGGGGGGTTATATTGTTTCGTGGAGGAAGAGGCTTCTGTCTTCGCTGATGACCCAAACATGTCTGCTAAAGAGTGTGTGAGTGGTGTCCTGTGCCCCACTGAGGTGCCACAGCAACTGATTAGCTGTGGCTCCTGGCTTGACAGGTGCAATAAATATTAATTAGTGTGCTTGGCTACAGAGGGAGGAACGATACACTGCTTCTCTGAAGCGTTAAATTGTAGCGTTGGCATCGACGCCACCTCATCTTCTCCATCATGGCGGAAACCATAGTGAGGTGCACACGTCTCCCTCTAGGCAAAGGAATAAAGGTTTGTCTATTGTTGGGGGAATAGTAGGCACAGGAAGAGGGGGCTAAGAAGGCTAAGAAGGAGGGAAGTCAGGCACTTGGCACTGCTTGTGTAATTACCATTGTCTTTGTTTGTTTGTTTGTTTGTTTGTTTGTTTGTTTTAGATCAGCATTTCAGATAGGACAAACCAATCTATGAACCCTTTGCTGTTGTGAGGGGCTGAAGCTAAAACCTCTTCCCACTCTCAAGACATTTGATTACATTGGGAGGGGATCTGAAAACTCCATGTCTGTACTACAACAACCCCCAGGAATGTACTTAAACATCAGAAGAGCTGGGTTTAATTAGATTATGGGTCAGCTAGCAGGTTTATGGAGTTGAAGCGTTGGGATTTTCTCTGATGTTTATGGATAAGTAACTCTAACAGCCTAGGACTAGGAGACAGGTGCATTTAGGAACTGGAGATAAACTACCCTTTAAAATGTAGCTCTGATCAGAAACAAAGAAAACACACAAGGAAGCTGTGATACGCAAATTAGCATTAGCGCTGATTCTAGGCTTACAGCAAAAACACATTTTGGAAATGGGTATATTTAGCTGTTTACACCTGAAGTTATAACAAAACAACAGCATTTCACCAAGAAAAGATGCTCTAATTAAATACTGATATTTTACAAATCCTTAATTATAATGGCTTACAGTTCTGCCTGAGGGCTTGTCTGGGAGCTAATCTGCTGGATATTATCATTTACGCTTTTTCATTTGTTGAAGATCTTGCTCCCTTGTGAACTGCCCCCCCTTTTTTTTCTTTTAGTTTGTTGTAAATGCATTTGGCATCCTCTTTCTGGGAACGCTTCCTACCCCCTGCATAGGAAAGACTGGCAAGAAACAGGGCAAACAAAGTTTCATTCTGGGTGGATTTCTTTCCCCTCCTGCACGGCGTAAATATGTTGGTATCTGTTTCTCCAGTGCAGCTGCAAAGAAATGAGTTTTGGCAATGTGAGCAGGCACCCTTTCTTTATTTTCTCCCGGAGCCCTGGGAGCTAACAACGGATCCCAGAGCAAGTGTTTCTGGCTCCAATGAGCACAAGGCAACAGCACCTAATGGGCACAGAAGTGGAAGCTAATGATGAGTTCGCCAGAATCAGTTGGCTCCCGGGGACCAGGCTTGACCGTTTTTTATTGCAAAGCACGTCAGGCAATCTTCTAGAACATGCACAGTTCCACTCAGGGGACCCTGCAGTTCACCTGGTCCCCCCTCCCCTAAAATACATCCACCTGCTTGCTCAGAGAAGCTGAGTCCATCTGCCCCCAGGTGCTTGGAAAATTTGTCTACTGCCTGGAATAGGGCTCTACAATTATAACCCAAGTCTCCTGATCACTTGTCCTGCAACAGAAAGGCCAGCTGTCGGCAGCTGGTGGCGAGAAGGGGCTGATGGGAGCCAGAGCTCAAGAACTTTCTCCTTGGTAGGGTGGACTGGGAGACAAAAGACTTGACTTAAAGGATAAAAAGCAGGTGGCATTATTTATTATTATTATTATTATTATTAATTATTATTATTATTATTATTACCTCCGGCCCCAAGTCAAACTGAGCAGCCCTCTAATCACTTGGACTAGAAGGAAGCATTTCACAGCAGTTAAGTTTTATCCTCAACATGCCAGACCTAGTATAGCTTGCTTTCTTGTTGCTGTGAGAAAACACTAACCAAAAGTCACTGGGGAGGGGGTTGTTACTTGGCTTACATTTCCACATCACTGTCACTGGGTGTTGGGAGAGGCTGTTCATTCCGTCCCAGCCATTTAGACCCAAAATAACCACTCAGAAGCTCTATTATTTGCAATACTGTTTGGCCAATAACTTAAGCATATTGCTAGCTGGATAGCTAGTTCTTCTATCCTAAACTAACTCATTCCCATTAATCTGTCCATCACCACAAGGCTGTGGCCTTACCAGCAGGCTACACCAGAAGCATCTTTCAGGGGGCAGCTACATGGCTTCTCACTGACTCCACCTTCTTTCTCCCAGCATTCAGTTTAGTTTTTCCACCTAGCTCTATTCTGCTAAACCACTGGCAGAAACAACTTTATTCATTAACCAATAAAAGTGACACATACAAAAGGACTTTCCACACCAATTGGGGGAAATTGGGTCAAGAATTCAAGCAAGAACAGAAGCAGAAACCATGGAGGAGTGGGTCTTACTGGTTTGTTTCTTAGAGCTTGCCCAACATTCTTTCTTACACAAATCAGGGCCACATGCCCAGAGGTGGTACAGTGGCCTGAGCCCTCCTACATCAATTATTTATCAAAATCTAAAACTACACAGCCTAAAAGCATTTATAAATAAGGTAGGATTTAAAGTTAAGGTGCTAAGAGAATTTTAGGGTTTTTTATTTCTACTATATTTATCCTTCGACACAGTGTATCTTGATCCTACACCCATCCAGCTCTCTCCCCACTCTCTTCTTAGACACGCCACCACAGGCTCCCCTTTACCTTCACGTTCTCTCCGTTTTGTTTGGTTTGGTTTGGTTGGTTTTAGTCCATAGAGCATAGTTAGTGCCCATGCTGGAATGTTGACTGATTCTGGCTTGATCTTGTGTGGGTCTCACGCAAGTAGCTGTAGCTGCAGCAGACACATCAGTACAATGGCTTTGTCATGTCTAGAAGACAACATTGCCGAGTTCCACCATCCCCCCATCCTCAGGCTCTCACATAGATGGTAACATCCAGATGATCCTGGCCCCGCCCCTTGAGGACCTGTCAGTGCATCAAGCCCTGTGTCAGGCCTGTGTGCAGGGCAGCCTATCTCTTTTATTTTTAATTGATTTTATTGAGCTCTACATTTTTCTCTGCTTCTCTCCCTGCCTCTCCCCTCCCC